>CAAE01014542.1:1013400-1080523 GCA_000180735.1 Tetraodon nigroviridis
GTGACCATTTCATAATCTTATTGTTAGAACAAACAGGTTTTCAAGAAGCGCCCCGAGCCACTAGCAACCGTTGAAGGATGTCCTGTGGTCACAGAATGGAAACACCAATCCTCCTTGGTACCACGTAATCCCTGATTACCGCTGACATCATCCTCTGGATTTGAGTAGTTACAGTTGGTCGCAGCGATGTGCAATTGGATTTCTCCCGTCAGATCTCCCCAGTCATTTTGTTCACTTTGTTATTGTCAGCAAATCCAATAAAGACAAAAAAAATCTAAAAGGTTTGACTATTATTATTTTCCAGCCTCCCTTGTCTGTCTTTTATTGCTCCTGAAAATATAACGCAGCTGAACTGTCATTTTATCATCTAAATAATCTCCTTAAAAAACAGACTGCTGTTACTTTTGATGTTAGATAGACAGATAGATAGATAGATAGATAGATAGATAGATAGATAGATAGATAGATAGATAGATAGATAGATAATTCAGAAGGTTTTTGAATTCTTACCACCAAATTCCCGATGACCATGACTAACATGAACACCAGGATGCAGAGGGGCTGTCCAGCCACCTCCATAACCAATCCCACATGGTCTCGATCCATTCGCCGCACAGCACCCTGAACACGATGAGGAAGGAGTGGAAGAAGTCCTTCATGTGCCAGCGAGGCAGCTGACAGTCAAAGGAGATCTTGCACACGCAGTCCTGGTAGTTCTTCCCAAACAACTGCATTCCCACCACGGCGAAAATGAAGACGATGATGGCCAAGACCAGCGTCAGGTTCCCCAGCGCGCCCACGGAGTTGCCGATAATCTTGATGAGGGTGTTGAGAGTGGGCCACGACTTTGCCAGCTTAAACACCCGTAACTGACGAAGACAGAAAGGTGAGAAATAATCACGTTGGTCGGTTTTCACCCTGCAGTTGTGAAGAATCCGAATTTCGACGTTACCAGTCTGAAAGAGCGAAGGACAGACAGTCCCTCTACGTTGGAGAGACCCAGCTCCATCAGACTGAGGCAAACAATGACGCCATCAAAAATGTTCCAGCCCTGCTGGAAGTAGTAGTAGGGATCCAGCGCGATCAATTTCAGCACCATCTCAGCTGTGAAGATCCCAGTGAACACCTTAGAAAACAAAGCCAGAAGACACAGGTGTATGAGGACCTGGAGGAGTATTTGCACTTCTCATTCTCTTTCAAAGTGAATTACTTGACTTTATTTTACCAGCAGGGGAAAATTGCAAAATGAGAGAATCAGTTCCTGCTATTAAAGCATCCTGTCCAGAAGACTCACAAACACACTGAAGGATCAAGGCAGCACTCCTCTTCCTGATATAATTACATCATCTGCATAAACGCACATTCTGCACCCTGTCTGTGTTTGTCTCGTGCTTTTAGTCACTTTTAACACAACACCGTTTAGAATGAGGCATGCCATATGCCGGAAAGCAGCCCACCCCAGTGCCTAAGGAGCCCTTACCAGATTGCCCACAGACAACATGGTGTTGAACTCCTCGGTCATGGGGTAGTGCTCCAGGGCCATGAAGAGGGTGTTGAGTACAATGCATATCGTGATACCCAGATCCAGGAAAGGGTCCATCACCATGCGCTTCACCCACTCTTTAATCTGCCTCCACCAGGGGCAGCACTCCCAGATCAGGTACTTCTTGGCAAAGGTGTACCAGCAGGGATGGCACTTTTGCCTGGACTCCTCCAACTCTGCAATCAGATATTGATGTGATTTGCAGTGCATTTAATTATTTGTCATGAAGATAAAGCATGTCGTTTAGGATGTAACTTGGACCCACCATCCATGGCATCGCTGAGGAAGCTGACTGAACTCAGCCCTCTTTTCCTCTGGACGGTGGGAGGTTCAGTCACCGTCGGGGATGGCTGGAGCAGAGGTCTGACGGCCGTGTCCTCCGCATGGGTGGGCTTCCGCCAGGCAGGAAACACAGGCTGTTCAATCATGTTGACCGTTATGTAAACCCAGTGTGTGTGTGTGTGTGTGTGTGTGTGAGTGGGGTTATCACTCACTGTGTCCTCCTTGACCCGCTCCATGCTGGGAGCAGGCATGGACGTGGGTGTGTGAAGGCCCAGGGTGGTGGCTCCATTCTGGTCCAGAGAGATGTTGAGCCTGCCGTTGACATTGAGACCGGGATTGAATGTTTGGGAGCAGTGGCTCCGCACGCTCCCCGTCCTTCTTTTCCACGGGGTCGCCATTGAACTGGCTCGACTCCTGAAGGCATCCCCGTGAACGCTGTATTCGTCGTCCCCAAAGTCGGCCTCGGAGTTTAGGCGAGCCCGGAAGGAGCTGAAGATGCTGATCTGGCTTCCTCTTCGCGTGCTGAGAGGGTGAGATGAGAGCGTGGCCAGGAGAGGGTGTGCTGGAAGGGGGGACAGAGGAGGCTGCAGGAGACAGGAGACAGATCAGCTGAGAAGAAGAGGAACGGATGACAGAAGTAAGTTTTCAGTGTCAGGTACATTTGGCTCATCCGGGTCGTCAAACTTGTCATCTGCAGCCTCCTCTGCTGTCTCCTCAGACAGTGTCCTGTGTGATCTTCGTCTTCTGCCGCTGCTGCCTCGACGGATGCTTCCCGCCTTCACGTAAAACGGAGAAAGCTCCGGAGACAACACCGAGTCTATCTCCTGCGCTTGTCTTTTTGCTGCCAGCTGAACACACAAAGAATTCGAAACGTGCAGGTGAGAACGCACCTTAAAATATACCTGGCTTGTTTACATTACGCCTACTCTTTGCTCCCTCCGAAGGTGCTCCATGGCCATCTGAAACTCCCTCTCTTTCTGCCAGGCCTCAGCAATGGTTGCCTGGTTCTGCTCCTCGTAGGCCATGGCTACCACTGCCAGGATGAGGTTGACCAGGTAGAACGAGCCCAGGAAGATGACCAGAACGAAGAAAACCATATATGTTTTCCCAGCTGAGCGTAAAGTCTATAGGGAGGAAAGAAATCCTGTTAAAAAAAACCTTCCTACTAAAATCAAAGTAAACAGGCAAAAATGTATAATTTTATTCGGTGCTAGCCCAATAGCATGCTATTTCAAGTAGATATCTCGGGATATAATGACCCTTTTTTAAATTTAATAAACCGCAAAGTACCAACTAGCCAACCAACTAGGAATTTACACATAAATGATGAGAAATTTAGGTTTTTCCACCTGGTGAAACAGTTTCTCCCAGTAGTCTTGAGTCATGAGCCTGAAGAGCGCCAGAAAAGCCCATCCAAAGGTATCGAAACTGGTGTAGCCGTAGTTTGGATTCCTTCCCACTTTCAGGCAGTCGAATCCATCTGGACACTTCCTGCAAGAGCACAAGTTGGAGGACCTTGCTTTTGGGACACCAACGATAGGAACAAAGGCTTTTGTGCACACAAAACATTAAGACAGCTGGGGCAGAGATGGCAGGCTCCTCGGGTTAAAGTGTCTACATGTGGCTCTGCGACCTTTGACTCTGATGTGAAAAGAAGCAGATGGGTAAGCACCAACACTGTTACCAACTGTGTTATGAAGAGTCCTCTTGAAATTTGTTCCAGGCCGGAGCTCTAAAATGGACTAGAGTGATGGGGATTACATTGAGCCAGATGGATATCAAATTGCGGTAAAAAAAAAAGCTCTGTGTGGGGGGGATCTCTGATCTTCATTGTTACCGCGGTGTTATTACAGCAAATATCGAAGTCAGCAGCCGAGAACAAACTGCTCTGCCATGTCGATCTGAGCGCGGAATAATTTTGTAATGGCCGGGAAACAGCTGGGCGGCAGAGCGCCGCTGTGAGAACAGCTGTAGGTCTCACCAAGCAGCCAGCTAAGCAGGACTGGTCGCTAATATCTGCCGGTGGGGGGGGGCGGAGTGAGGAGCTGCGTGTGACCAGCAGCATCTTCCTGCCAGGCCCCTCCTTCTCCCCACCGCACTGCTCAGCTTGTTGCCAATCTGTCGGTTTCTGTCTCTCACTGTGGGAGAGGGCCTGGTGGACTGTTCTCCGCTGTCCCCTAGATGGCGTTGGCGACCTTGAAACCCAGCCGAGGACACACACCTGCAACCAGCCTCCATCAGTGCTCTACTCAGAACGCTGATCGTTAGTCTCCCGTGTGGTGGATAGCCCTGAACAATTGATCATTCTCCTTTTGGACTATTTCCTGTCTAATGATCATTTCCTCGTCGTTTTCTTGCTCCTGAGGTCGCCACTTCCCGTTGTGAGAGGATACGTTTTCCGTTCACCCAGCCAGCTGTGAGCATCCTGGCCCCCAAACCAACACTTTGTCGGGTCTTTTTAGTGTAGCCTTAAAACCTCTGATTTTACTCGTGATACTTGAAGTTTCTGGATGCTCCTGCATGGACTGACCCCTCACCAGGGCATAGAGGTGTGGCTGCACGTTGGCCACAAGAGAAAACCAGAGTGTTTAATCAAACCAGGGAGGGGTTGCATTATGTTCTGCGTAGCACATTTCCTGATACTCTTCTACACTTCAGAATTTCCGCTCAGCCGGAAAGAAAGTACTTTTAACAACTTTTGCATGTCTAACACACCAAAAACTGCTAATATCAGATACCTAACTATGTTCATAGTGAGTGATTTTCACTTTAACCAAAAATCTGGAGTCAAAAACTGATCTTGATGAATCTAAAGTCATTATTTTCCAATTGTCCTGCCATCAGAATGAGCAACAGAGTTTATACAAAACTCTGCAGAGTGTGTAATAATGTACTGTAGTGTGTGGAAGAGAGAGGAGGACCATCTGTCGCCGGAGTTGAGCGTATTCCCTTGGAGGCAGCGCGTTTCCACGCCTGTATCCCTTCAGCGAAGGGCAAAAGTTGAGCGATGCACAGTGGCTGTAGGATAAATACCCAGCGTGGGCTTGCAAACCGTCTAAGTTAAAGCATCTGTTTAATATTGTCAGATGAGTATGTGCGTGTCCATATGCACCCCCACACGTCTGTGTATTTGCGTGCATGTGTGTGACTGTGTGTGTCATCACAACGTATCCAAAGCTTTAATTTGGAAATCTACTCAGGGATTACTTGTTGGAATACACTCAAAAGATTAAGCATCCTCTATGTTTTACGTCCTCCGTCCTGACCTGCTTAATATCTCGCCCGTCTCTACAGAAAGCCTCAGGACGTTCTAAAATGTTGACTCTTTCTCCGTCGTTGCAGACAAAAACACCGGCCCTGGTGGTGACTTTGATCCATAACGTGACAGGACTGAGTCTCTGACGTGACACGATTCCAAAAGTTTACATGAAAAAGCTGACGTGTTCTTGGGGACGACGGAGCAAAGTTAAAATTACAATTAAAGGGGCACAAAGAGATTAATCCCCCAGTTTTTCAGTCTAAAAGCCATTAAAACAGCCATTACACGCAGAAACAAAAGATTAAAATGAATTCCATTACAGCGTCACAAATGGCAGAAACAGGCAGCCGCTCCTCCAGGTAACCGAACTCAGGAGATGGCGGATTCAGACGCGTCTCACTGTGGACGCAACCAGATTTTATTATTAAAATGATAAGTGTACACAAACTAATGTGTAATACCTCTCTATACTCAAATCTGGCCTCTTAAATACTGCAAACTCATTAAAATATCAAGGACGGAGTTTATGATCTACACTTAAAGTGTAATCAAAAGTATACGTGCATCTTTTTCTACCTATTTCATTGCATTGTTATTTGTTTATTGTTTTTTTTTTTTTAGTCAAAAGTTGCTGCCCTCCATTATCTTGCATCATTACCATGAGCAGCTAATGGAAGCCATTTGTGGGAGCGGCAGGATTTCAGATTCACACAGATGGGTATTTAGTTTACTATTACCCTTGAACTGGGCCTGGCATGAGCAGAGTCCTCCTGTTCTGCTCGTTGGGAAAGCATTTGGATTTATAGGATTATTCAGGGCACAGGCTGAGTAGCAATATTTGGATGATTTCAGGCTGTGCATTTGATCGGGAATAATAATAATAATAAAAAGGGGGTCATCAGAACAGGGCTTTTCAAAATTAAACGCGCTTAAAGAATTGTCTATAGTAACAATGAGGGTGATCCACTACACTCCAGTTCACCTAATCATGTCATAAAGCTTTCGAGATGATGAAATCTCCAAAGACCTCCCTCTCTCCAGCTGGCAACTCCATGTTTCTCGGTAAAGGGTTCCAGCGGAGCGGCAGCGATTATCCACACCACATGTCATCTTGTGGGCAGCCTCTGTCACGCCACGCCCTCCAACGGGCTCCTTTACCTCTACATTCAGATAGCCGACGGGTCACTCACCCTGCGTCGCTTCCGTATCCACAGATTAAGGCATCCTTTGCTCCTTCGGTTTTGTAAAAGTTCTCTACAAAGAGAGAAGAAGGCGGAAGAGAGAGTTTTAGGCACAGCACAGGTTTGCCCCCAAGCGTCGGGTGAGGCCGACCTTCGCTGGTGAGGAAGTCCTCCTGGGAGCTCCAGGTTCTGTTGTTACAGACGAAGGACTCGCTGGAGCTGTAGGAGGAGTTGATGCAGTGCCCGAGGCTGCGGACGCACTTCTGCCGCAGCAGCCCCATGAAGAGCTGCAGGCCGATGAGGGCGAACACGCTGAGGCAGAAGACGGTCAGGATCATCACGTCTGCCAGCTTCCTCACAGACTGGATCAGAGCGCCCACGATGGTTTTCAGACCTTCCGGGAGGAGGACGGGACGTGAAATGGGTTCGGGGGGAGACGGGACTGGCCCGGGGGGAGACTTGTATTACCTGGAATGACTGAGATGGTTTTCAGCGCTCTCAGAACTCTGAAGGTTCTCAACGCTGAGACGTTTCCAAGGTCCACAAATTCCGTCACATACCTGAAACACAACGCAAGGAAATGTGTCCAAAAGTGTCTATTGAGCTGATGAGACCGTCCAACAGAGAAACTCCTGCAACGTCCTTCAACAAGCACGGAACTAAACTTGCTCTTGTCAAACAGAAGCAAATGTCTGGTAACCTGGACGGTGGTGGGATCAGGAGGTCACCCATCTAATCTGTCTAACGCATCATGTCGTACGCAGACGGTCGTGACCTTTGACCCCTACGACAGGCTTATCATTCAGGTGTGTCTGGATGACAGAACACCACTTTTACATGACCAGAAACCACTAAAAACGCTGATTTTTTTCCCCAATATTCTCATCCCTACAGTCGTCTTCTCTCCCAGATAGAAAAACTGCAGATAATCTTTCGTTTAAAAGCGAGTGAAAATATCGGAAATGTGGATACTTACGCCATGACAATGACAGTGAAGTCCAGCCAGTTCCATGGATCTCTCAAAAAGGAGAACGGCACCACACAGAATCCTCTTGCAAATATCTTTATAACGGACTCAAACGTGTAAATAGCAGTGAAAGTGTATCTGAAAAATATTCACATGGAAAAATGCATTCAGGTCCTGAACTCAGCCTGTAAAAAAACCAATCTGATCAAAATATATTATCCATGCGGGTAGTGAAAGATATGAAACAACATGCACGAGCAGTTGGGAGTAAAAAAATAATAATAATAAAACGGTAGTGATATAATCATAAAAATGGCACCACGATGCATTTTAATCTGGTTGAAGGTCCAAGGTCATAAAGACAGTTCTTACACAAGCCACTGTAGCAGCTAAAACCCATGTCAGAGCCATGTTTCTGTGACGAAGATTTTACCCAGAAATTATCCAACTCCAGTTTAACCGAAACATGAAACACTCCTCCTCTTTCAAACGTCAGGGGTGACACTTAAAACTTTCTCATTCCAGGGCTGCACAGACTCGGACAGATATTCACTTCAAAACAAAAGAAACGTTTGCCTGGACACGTTTCACATGTTCAGGACAGGAACCCCCAAAACCAGACAGGAGACACGGTTACGGAACGCCTCGACGTCAAACTGCATTCCATCCAACCAGCTGCCACAGAGAAAAATCCAGATTCTTTGTCAGTGCCGGTAGCATGCTGCATGCTAAACGCTCCTTGGACCCACTGAGGATGGCAGCGCGCTGCCATGTCCCACATCAAGACACATCGCAGTGTTTCTGGATGCGCTTCTGCCAGGTTTCATTCCGCATGCATCGTATACTCACAGGTCTGCTTTTTCTCCAAACACCACTGATAAAACAACAAACCCAAGCAAAGGGGCCCATTAGGACAGAGGGTTTCACAGCCGGCAGGTGCGCCAACAGCTCCATGAGAAGAAAACGTGCGTACTCACTCCAGGTACTTGGTCCAGGGCGCCGGATCCGACATGGCCATGAAGAAGCAGTTGGTGAGGATGGTGAACATGATGAACAGGCTGAACAGCCTGGAAACCTGGTTAAGGAAACTGCCCCGGCACACAGGTCAAAGCCCAGGTTCTGTACGTGCCAATGCAGCACATAGACACGGGATGTTTCTTATAATCCCATGAAAGGCAGCCATTAGGATAAACAATCAGCATGTGTGTCAGTGGAATTAACACAGAGTCCACGCAGATTATGTAAAGAAAATGACATTAAGCAGTAAATCACAGCGGTGATATCATTCTCTTATATAGATTACAGCAAAAAAACTGCTGCCTAGTATGCAAGTGTGTTTTAATTTAGCAAAAATACATCAACAAATGCATTTGATGGAGTCAGATGAATAAATATTTTATCATCTATGATGTAGAAGTGCAGAGGGCCAAAGGCTCCCAAATGAATATAAAGTATGAAGCAGCTGTCTGAGAACTAATAGGCTGCTGTCACATGATGTGAAATCTCCTTGCTCTTATTTCATTTTGCAGATTAAACAAGGGTTTATGAGGGAATTTGATTTGTGATGCCAGAGAGAACCGTTACAAAGCTGTTTGGAACTACGCAGAAAATCCAATAGAAAGCTACAGCGGTGGCGGGGCGGGGGGGGGGTGTCAGTAAATATTAGATATCCACATTTTCAACCACTAAAAGGTGACGAATGTCGGATATGAGTAAACTTGTTATCTCATTAAACTTCGTTCCCTGCGTGTGGTCCGTTCCCTGCAAGGAGCTTTTCCACCTCGGCACACCATGTTAAGATGTCCTACATCGGAGGGCGCGGAACGGTGACGAAAAAAGGATACGAGTGGACTAAAACTCTGACAGCGATCGCTCTGAGGAAGTGGAACGGGCTGAAGATGTAGAGAGCGGATGTGGCACTGAATCTGAAGATGCTCTTCCCTTTATTAAGTACTATAAAAGTCTGCATAAGCAAAGAGAGAAGTGGAAAAACACGGGAATGCATGAAACACCCACAGCCGACAGGGATGTAAAACCGGCACATGCAGGCGAACAGGCGAGGCCAGTTGGGATAATGGAGACGACTCCAAAGCGGGCTGAGCGTTCCCAAACAGATGTGGCCTTTATTTATTTATTTTCTATCTTGGGATAATCCTCCCATCCAGCAGTGTATCACATGCCAAAACAAAGAGACTCTGAGAATGACTGCCACGTCCGTTTTTTTCATCTCCCCATAAGCGGACCGCTAATGGGCAGCAGCCTGATCTACTCTGCAAATCAAAACTTACTAATCCCATTTCTGAATCCAAAAGAGATCTAAAGTGATGCAACCGCTCAGCCCTCGTGGCAGAAAGCGGCCCCCAAACGCCCCAAAAGGGCCCGCCGGCACGGTGCGGAAGATCTCACCCTCTGGTTCTTGTAGTAGAACGGATCCATGTCTTCCAGTGGGATCCCGATAAGCTCCGGGGGGACGTCGCCGTAGATGCGCGGCAGCTGCTTGCCGGCCTCCAGGTCGACCCTGGGTTTGAGTGGGTCTGTGTTCTTGTGAGTGTTGTGGCAAATCTTGGCCTTTTTGGCCCGCTCCTCCGCAATCCGCCGCTCCAGCGCAGCCAGGGATTCGCGGGTGAACCGCCGCAAGCCATCAGGACCCGTTGGTAACAGCATGGCTGCCATCTTTTCATCCTGATTCTCCTCTACTAGAATTTACTCACAGCTGCAGACGGAGACAGAGGACACAGGAGGGTCAGGGGACGCGGTTAGCAGCAAATAAAGGACTCTGGCGTATTTCAGAGGCTAATTTTCCTCTGAACTTTGACATCATGTGACATCTATAAGCTTTTATGGCTTCAGCTGCTGCGGATGATCAAAACCTCAGCAGTATCAAGTTCTGCCTCATTTTTAGGTTTCGTCTCATTTCTCTTTGGAGAAGATCAGCGTGATTCAGTTCTATAGTGGCTGCAAGCAGCACTTGAGTGGGTCTGAGTGGGATGTGTGGGCTCCACCGGCACCCACGGATGCATCAAGGTCGCGAGCTGAACCGATAGGATCCTGATTAGACGGCGGTGTCGAGGGACAGAATACGAATGTTCTAACCTCAGCAGCCACCATCCGATTCCTGTTATCCAACTGCCTCTGCCAAACTAGGGCAGCGTCCGACCGAGGCGCAGGGATTAATCCCACTCTGCAGAACACAACAGGGGTTTTCACCGGCACTGCTGCAGGGTTCTGGGGAACTCAGGGGCCCCAACGTCCACAGTTTGGTCAAGAATTTGCTTAAAGACATATGAAAGTTCTCCTGAGAGACCCTTTATCAGCGTAGAGGCCTTAATTTGAGTTTGGAAACTGTAAAAATTTGCTGTGTATGATTTCACACTAGTCAGAATATCTTAAAAAAACACTGGATCACCACTCAGGTGTTACGATAATAAAGGAGCGCCGACACTTAAATCAGCCCCAAAATGCTGCATCAGCACCACTGAAGCTACTCTCAGCACCAAAAGGACCAATATGGATTATATAATCTCTGCCTGATCGCAACTCTGGCACCGACACAAACTCTCGGCCTTGTTTTCCGCAGTGATTCAAGTTATTAAAGCTGACTCGTCTTTTCAAATCCTTCCCTTTTTTGACAGACAAACCCCGTTGTCTCCCTTTCGGATGGACCGAGTCTTCCATCTCGGCCTGTCCTGAAATGCACTGATCCCTTCACACGTCCAGCCAGACGCTGGTCATCTGCTTTGCCCTGATCTGCTTATTTGGCCCAGGTTGATCTCAGATCAGCTCCTGTCTTATACTGGATCCAGGTCTTTCCAATTCCCCGTTGAAATGTTGGAGGAAATAATGTTTTATTTGCCTTCCACTTCCGCCTGCTAAAAGATAAAGGATGCTGCAGTTCCTTATATAATCCACGTACTGTACATCTATCATTTTAATCTACAATTAAGCAGAATATCTGCAATTTTGCTGCGTTTGCACGCTAGTGCAGGTATTAGATAACAGAGAGTGAGGGAGAAAAGGTTTTAATTGAATGAAATTTAATTCCCAGAACAGCCAGATGTGATATGGTCCTCATGGCTGCAAATAATTACGATAATTAGAATGAAAAACGATCGAGCACACAGACACACTCACGAGCACACTGTACTGAATGAAATACAGCTCATGTGGGTCAACAACAAAGCTCTGCAGCATCGCTGAGAATTCAACTACGAAACGATGGTAGTTTTTCTGAAAGAACAGGAAATATTTTGCATGACTTCATAAATACTTTAGCAAAGTATTCTCGAAATGTCAAAAAAAAGTCACCTTTTTGTTTTACCGGGAGTTGATTTTGGAGAATGTTCTTTTAAAACATTAACATTTGAAATATTTTATAGTACAAGCACGAAAATAACTGGGAACTGCCGAAGTTTTTGATTTTCTAAATATTTCTCATAATTCTCATTTAAAGGTGTTGTTCCTGCATCATTGGTGCGTCAAAGCTGCCCCAACTCTGGCCTTGTGGAACTAAAAAACCCCAGAATAAAACTCAGATTTTTGTCTTTATGTGCAGCTGACGTGCACACACGTACACGTGTGTCCTGCTGGTTCACAGACTCAACCGATGACCTACTTCTGTTGCAAAAACCTTTCAGCGTAATTACACCAGATAGCTTAAATGTATAGGTTAAAGGACATACAGAGAATTTAATACCATGACCGGGAAGTTGATTTTTTTAAATAAATGAGCCCTGTTGCACTAAACACTGATCAATGTCACCAAAGAGTTTAGAAACAAAGCCTAAATGTAATTATGTAATCTGCATGTCCTCATGAGGAGGTTTAAAGACTCCTGGTATTTACAAGTTGTTATTTCACCTGGAAAAAGGGATAAAAGTAATTTGAAGCACGTCATTGTAAGAAAATCTAACAAAAAACAAATATTCTATGTTACTTTCGGCAAACACCATATAAGTTAGATTTTTTAAAATAACGGTAGCTCAGTATCAATCTGTTTTTAATTATTGCTAGATAAATTGTGCAATGAAATCCAAAATGGACAGAACAAGAACAACAAGGGAATTTCTTTGAGAAGATTTCCTGTTTCAAGAATTTTAAAAAAGTCCTTACTTACATATGAAACTCTGATATTTACAGCATCATTTCCAGAGTTGATTTTTGTGGATTTTGCAAAGAACAGCCAAACTCCGTGTACACAATCCATATTGTCTTCGACCTGTAATCATAATTAATGAACTCAAACCGCAGTCCTAAAAAAAGAAGAAAAAAGTGCGTCTTTTGTTAGAATCCGGTAAAAACTCTCACCGCCCCTGATCACCTTATGTTGGACTTTTTGACAGCGGCCACTAGTGTTTTTTCTCGTTCTTTTGCCATTCGAGCGGCTTTAAAGGAATCCCGCAGCGCAAAGGCTCCGTGCGTGAGGATGCTGCGCGGTTTCCCGCAGCTGGACAGCGGCTGGAGGCGCACCTCGGTTTGCCCTTGAGCCAGAGGAAGGGAGGGGTGGATGCTGCCGGCCCACAGAGGATTACAGCTCCTACGGCTGCTCCGTGTCACTCTCACACAGGACAGAGTTGCAGTGGCAGTTTTCCATCACGCACTTTTGGGACGCGCAGCCGAAAAACCGCAGCTCTGTGCGTAAAATGGACGCAGAACTGCGGCTCGTTCGCACAATAAGCATTTAGTTACTGGTTCAAGCGCAGTTTAAAATTGGCGCACAGTGAGATAGATTTCCCTGTGAAACACACGGAGGGATTGAATCACCGGCTATGAACTTGATTTTTAACCAAAATCTGCTGCACTCATCGCTATGGGCTTTTTGTGTTACGAATTACGAATAGCTACTTTACAGGGAAGGCCAGGTTCTCTGACTAAGCTCACTAATTTGTTTTCTGAGGTTATAAATACAATACCTCTTTTACTAAGTTTTTTTTTTAAATGTTCTAGAGCGAACAGCAAAACCCACATTAAAACAATTACTGTGCACTGCTGTGTCGTTTAAAACAAACCGCAGTCAGTTTGAAAGACTACACTCAGTTTGAAAGACTACACTCAGTTTGAAAGACTACACTACCCATGAACCTCAGCGGCACGTTTTCTTTTTTTCCCCCCGGATTTACGTCACATGAATTGACTGTCAACATGCAAGATGGCCACGCATCACAGGCAAAATGCTGCTGGGCGGAGAAAAGTACAGGTACAATTCAGTAGTTGCGTTGTTGCCGTTTGCCTGACAGTGGCAACACTGTGATTGTCAGCTCTAAAACTCGATAAATGTATACTGGGATAACGGAATAAGTTGCCAGAAAAAGATCTAGTCGCTGTTACGAGTCACTACTGAAGCCGGCTAACTTAGCTAGCGTAGCTTACGGTGCTAGTTGTTAGCACCTACGCTAACACTGTCGTCTGAATGATTTCACGAGTCACTCTGCAAACGAATATTTAAGTGCTAGTTGTAGTTATCTACATCTACGGATCGCGAAACTCTGCGTGTGTGTGTCATAGTGAGGAGGTAGTATTTGTTTGTTGTACGAACGTAAATGCCATTTTGGATGTCCTATCTGGCTCCGTCTAATTGCTGGGGCAACGTACGTGCCTCGGTGATCCTGCCCAATCAGTAGTTAGAAGAACGTTACAATAATGATTTTTTTAAATCCCCCACATTGCATGCTTATATTACATATTCGCCACGTTCACGTGCTTGCTCTTTGCGGTATCTCTGAAACTTTACTGTTAGCGCGTCCGAGCTGCGAAGTGGGTGTGTATTGGGAACGACACAGGTGATGGTGATAAGTCATGGCGCAATCGTCCCTTTCGGTTTCAGGTGTCCTATGTCATTAGAGATGAGGTGGAAAAATACAATCGGAATGGGGTGAATGCGCTGCAGCTGGACCCGGCTCTTAATCGGCTCTTCACTGCCGGAAGAGATTCAATCATCCGGATATGGAGCGTCTACCAGCACAAAGTACGTGGTCATTTTGTTCCCAATTGCAGAATCTTCTGCTCTGTTTTGTCGTAATGTAGTATCTATTGTTAAATTCCTGGAAACAATTGCAGCAGGACCCATATATTGCCTCAATGGAGCACCATACCGACTGGGTCAATGACATAGTTCTCTGCTGCAATGGCAAAACATGTGAGTTTTAAAAGAAGCTGCAGTCTGCATTTATGGTCAGTCACATTTGCTCACTGCAACCTATCTTTCTGGACGATTTTCAGTAATATCCGCCTCGTCGGATACAACAGTCAAAGTATGGAACGCTCATAAAGGGTTCTGTATGTCGACGTTACGGACACATAAAGACTACGTGAAGGCTCTAGCGTACGCTAAAGACAAGGAGCTCGTGGCGTCAGCAGGTCTGGACCGGCAGATTTTTCTTTGGGATGTGAACACACTTACAGCACTCACTGCTTCCAACAACACTGTCACCAGTAAGTGTGTGTCTTGGTGCAAATGCACCCGCAAGCTGTGAATGTAATCATCTGGCGTGTATCCACATCTGACCCGACGCTGTCTGCCGATAGCCTCGTCGCTCAGTGGGAACAAGGACTCCATCTACAGCCTGGCCATGAACCAGATGGGCACCGTGATCGTGTCCGGATCGACAGAAAAGGTGTGGCCGCTCACCGGCGTGAAGGAGGAGGAGCAGGATGTCCGTTTCTACATGCGGTGTTTACATCTTCATCCTTCCGTAGGTGCTGAGAGTGTGGGATCCCCGAACATGTGCGAAACTCATGAAGCTAAAGGGTCACACGGACAACGTGAAGTCGTTGCTGCTCAATCGAGACGGCACCCAGGTTGGTTTGGCAGAAATGGCCGGTGGCGGCAGCTGTGGAACAGAGCATTTGGGAAGTGAAGCTGCTGTCGTCCGCAGTGCCTGTCGGGCAGCTCGGACGGGACCATCCGCCTGTGGTCGCTCGGGCAGCAACGGTGTATCGCCACCTACCGGGTTCACGACGAAGGAGTGTGGGCGCTGCAGGTCAACGAGGCCTTCACGCACGTTTACTCTGGAGGCAGAGACAAAAAGATCTACTGCACCGACCTGCGAAACCCCGACATCCGCGTGCTCATCTGTGAGGAGAAGGCCCCGGTGCTGAAAGTAAGAAGAGATTTTCTCTATAGTTGTTGCCTTGTGCTCGAAAATGTTATTTTTAATGAGGTAATTGGAAACTAAAACACTTTTAACAGCGATCCGAACAATGGCCCCGTGTTGTCTTTGTTCACAGCTAAATATTTGGGGTCGTTCAACCCTGTAATGTCTTTCTCCTTTGCTCAGATGGAACTGGACAGATCTGCTGACCCACCTCCAGCAATCTGGGTCTCCACCACCAAGTCATCCGTGAATAAATGGGTAAGCACGCGTGACACCTCGGAGAGATCGCCGCTCCGATGTGGACACAATAGCTCCGGAATCTGTTGCCGATGGAGGCTAGGGCGCGTGGCCCCGCGTAATGCCATTTAACTGTAATCCTGTCATATTTGAGAATTTGCAAACCCGATTTGTGAGAGCAATAATTGTATTACGTTAATCACCGCTTCCGCAGGGAGGAAAATTGGATTTGGTGATTGTTACAGTCCAGATTAAACCCCAATGACGACGGTAAACTGTGTATATTCAGTCTCTCAAGGGAATGCACAACTTCAGATCATCGGGGGAGTATGACAACGACTGCACCACCCCTCTGACGCCACTGTGCACGCAGCCAGAACAAGTCATCAAGGGTAAATCTAAAAACTCTGCGACCAAACCTTCCTTCGGAAGGTGAAGTACTTTGTCGTGCCTGCAGGCGGCGCCAGTATCATCCAGTGCCACATTCTGAACGACAAGAGACACATTCTCACCAAAGACACCAACAACAACGTGGCCTTTTGGGACGTTTTAAAGGTAAACGGCGTTCCTGTCAGCGGTCAGCCTGGCTCCTGGAGGAGGACTCGACTGATCGGCAGGCCAACGATCGGTTAACTCACTACCGTAACCGGACCGAGTCCTGACGCCCAGAGAGACGAGCCGGTGTTGGTCAAAGGAATCCCTCGGGACTCAGACATCATTTTATGCTCCACCTCCAGGCTTGCAAGGGCGAAGACCTGGGGAAGGTGGAGTTTGACGAGGAGATCAAAAAGCGGTTCAAGATGGTTTATGTGCCAAACTGGTTCTCTGTCGACCTGAAAACTGGGGTGGGTCACGGTTCCGACCCTCAGAGCTGCTTCATATACTGGTAGCGGTATTTTTAAAAATGTGTTCTTGACTGTCGTTTCTGCGTTGAAACAGATGCTCACCATCACGTTAGATGAGAGCGACTGCTTCGCTGCCTGGGTGTCCGCGAAGGATGCCGGGTTTTCAAGTTCCGACGGATCCGACCCAAAGCGTAAGACGGCCGAACCATCTCCGACCGCACGCCTCGTAGCTAGCGCGCTAACGTGAGCTACGCCTCCATCTTTTTAGTGAACCTGGGCGGCCTGCTGCTTCAAGCTCTCCTGGAATTCTGGCCCCGAACTCGCATCAACCCCATGGACGAGGAAGAGAACGAAGTCAACCACGGTGGGGCCGGCGTCCCAAAACAAGACTCCGGGGGCCTGGGGGCCACACTCAGACCCTCTTCTTGCCTCTGCAGTGAACGGAGAGCAGGAGAACCGAGTCCAGAAGGGAAACGGATACTTCCAAGTGCCGCCGCACACCCCGGTCATCTTTGGAGAAGCAGGAGGCAGAACTCTGTTTAGGTATTCACAACATTCCGAATGACGGTGAAGGTTCAAGCATGGAGGCATTGACACGGACCTGCGGGTGTGTTTTAGGCTATTATGTAGAGATTCGGGCGGAGAGACCGAGTCCATGCTGCTGAACGAGACTGTTCCACAGTGGGTCATCGATATTACTGTAGATGTGAGTACCTCACCTGGTGGAAACTGCGTTTCAGGTCTGCGTGTACGTAAAGCGGTTAACCTTTTTCCCGTTTGGTTTCAGAAAAATATGCCCAAGTTCAACAAAATCCCGTTCTACCTCCAGCCGCATTCTTCGTCCGGCGCGAAAACACTGAAAAAGTGAGTGCCGACCGGTCAAACTAGCGGGAAAACGTCCGGATTTGGAGTTTAACAGCCCCGGTTGCCCCGCAGGGACCGTCTGTCCGCCAGCGACATGCTGCAGGTGAGGAAGGTGATGGAGCACGTTTATGAGAAGATCATCAACCTGGACAACGAGTCTCAGACCACCAGCTCCTCCGCCAACGACAAGCCTGGGGAGCAGGAGAAGGAGGAGGACATGGCCATGCTGGCCGAGGAAAAGATCGAACTCATGTGTCAGGACCAGGTGAGCGCGCCACCGCTGCCCCCCGCGTCTTCTGTCCGTCAACCTGATCAGCTTTTTACCATCTCTCTCCCCCCCTCCAGGTTCTAGATCCCAATATGGACCTGCGAACAGTTAAACATTTTATCTGGAAAAGCGGAGGGGACTTGACGCTTCACTATAGGCAGAAGTCCACGTGAAAATCACCCGTTTTGAAGCTAGAACTCTGTCATTTGCCAATCACCACCCACCTCTGACACGTAGTTCCCCAAACCCCACGATGTTGTCCAGAGTCTCGGCATCAACAAGAACCCACCAAAGGTGTTGGGACGCGGCTCAACCACCAGGAGCTGACGGGAGCCGCCGAGAGACCACTGGGAGTTGGCTTTTTTTTTTTTTTGGACAAACTCTCCTCTTTATGTCCACCTGATCTGTTTCTGATGAAGGTACATGCCTGCGTCTGCGTCTTACACACGGATGTAGTGGAGCGTTTGTCTTAGTACATTCCAGAACCTGTCCTCCTTCTACAATCACACCTCGGCCACCAGTTTAGGAGCACATTTTTCCTCCCATTAACCTCGACTTGTCCTTTCATTTTTAGCTGTGCTGTTCTCAATGGAGTGAATGTGGGTTTTTTTTTCTCCTTTTTTTGTAAATACATGTACAACATTTTTGATTTAAGTGATTTTGTTTTATTGTGTTGTACAGTTTACAGAAAACAAGTTAATTTTCTGAAACCTGGCTCACCTTCAGGGTCCCGAAGGTAAAGACTCAGATGTTAAAAAATTGCATTTATTGTATTTACTACAACCCAGGAATTGCAGTTCACTCTAAAGAATGTTAGTAGTTGTCCAAGTCATCTTACTAATTTGGAAACTTTATATATAAGGTATGTATCCTTTCAAATAACATGCTTGTTTGCTCTGTGCTTGGGTTGCAAGCAGCGAGTCGAGCGACGGCGAGGGCTCGTCCTAATGTATATTTCATTTAGATTCTGTAGGTTGACGGAAACACAAGTACAAGTTGAAGGTGGGAGGGAAAAAACTCGAGCACTGTGGGAAAATCACCAAAGTGAAATAAATGGTAATATCCTTTTTTTCCTCTCGGTGTGTGGCCAAGCAGAAAGAGATCTTTTACCTTTTCTGCAGCGACTTTTGCCATGGTGAATGGTGAGTGTGTGTGTGTGTGTGAGAGTGTGAGACAGACGCCATAGTTGGGAGGTGAGCTTCAACTGGCCAAAAACGTCGGGTACCACAACGAGGCCATAACACTTAAGTATCCCTTGTAATAACTTGTCAAATATGTATATTTTAGGCATTCAAAGAAATAAATTGGAATGGTTGAACGATGACACACTGACGGGAATTCTAAGATGTAATGTGTGTGAAAATAACGGGACTTTTTATCAAGTCAAGTAACGATTGTTTAAACATCAGATTCACCCGTTTTACATAATATGAAAATACTGCACTCATTCCTAATAAAACATACAATTACTTCATAAAATATCTGCAAAAATACTTTCCTTATTTTACGCCGTGCACCTAGGTTTTGTAGAAACACCAAGAACCCATCAAAAACAGCTAAAATCGATGTCTAAACGGAACGTCACACCTCAACTGTTGCATAGGTCAACAATAATTCAAAAGAGTGGGTTTAAAGCAGAAATAGGGGGTCAACATCCCATCAAGACCTCATGGACACACTGACCTTATTAAAAATCACTTTACACAATCCACAGTTTAAAATAACCATATTAGCAAAAAGTTTGAATCCTCTGATATGCAGGCCAAAATGTTTTAAAAAATCCCTCGTTTCTGATATGTGCGGTTAGCCAGGTCGTAGGTTAGGGTGCAGGTGAGCCTTGCTGTAAGTAAACATGGCTCTCTGGAAGCGTGCCTGACTTTACCTGAGCCAAACCCTGACACCTTTTACCAAACCGGCTAACATTAAAACCTTCCCAGTGTTTAAATAAGCAGCAGCTTAAAATTCTCATCAGCTGGTGTGTTCTTAGTGTGTTTTCGCTCTGAAGCTGGTTTCTGTAGTGTAACAGCCCTGATGGAGGACGCCTAGTGTCTCTCCAGGAAGCCCTGGTGATTGTCTACGATGTTTTGCCTGTTTGTGTGATGTTTGCTGTGAGTGGTGCGAGCCTACTCTGCAGGGTCCTCCCCGTCCACCCCTGGTGCGTCCTCCGTCGGCTCACATGTACCTGAGAACTGAAGGAGATCAACGGGAGAGGGTGTCGAAGAGGGCTCTCCGGCCGTGACAGGGGGGGTTACTGGTGGTCCGTTGCTCGATTCGGACTCAGGACCGGGTGCATCCGTGCACCCGGAGCGCGGGTGAGGTGGATCAGCTGTTGGGGTATCTGGATCTGACACATTAACACTGGAAGTCAGAGGAGGGGGGAGATCCACGGCTGCGGGGGCACTCGGCACCGGTTGCTCAGCCTGGTTGTCGGCTGAGGATGAAAGCGCGCTGTCCTCCAGCTCCTCTGCAAAACGAGAGGTGAAGTCAGCCAGGCCGACGTTGGGTCGCTCTGAAACGAAGGAGCTCTTCTGGTCAAACTTACGAACGCCTGAGATGTCACACTCCTTCTCCTCCTGCATAGCCAGTGCCGTGTCAGTCATGTCGATGGACGACGTAGAGAGATCGAGTCTGTCTAGCAAGTCTGCAGGATCACGGCCCACCGCTGCCGATTCGTCTGAGAAACCTAAAATATGGAGGATAAATGAAATGAAGAGGGCACAGAAAACAAAGAAAAATGTTGAGGAAAAAAAACGCTGTGGCCCGACCAGGATCCATAACTCTCTGAATGGGTGGAGGAAGAGGAGCTTCCTGAAGGGTGACCTGCTCCAGATCTAACAGATCCTCGCTCAAACTTGATGGGGCCACCAGAGGTGCCTGGAAAACCAGAGAAAATAAAGTGAAACTAAACGACATGTCTGGAGAAACAAGATCCTCCAAAATGCAAGCATTTCCTTTGATAGTCGAACTTTTTGGGGTCAAAGTAACATGGAAAGTGAGCTTGACCTCCGTGAATCCGTGAGCAGGCAGGTCCACGGGTGGTTTTTCCTCAGGAGGAGGGACAAAGGGAGCTGCTGCTGACGGAGCCGGATACGTTGGCGATGCAGCAGGTTGCGCTGGAATTCGGTGCAAGTAGCCATAACCAATGCCGCAGCCCAAACTGAACCATGAGCGTCAACAGGAAATTCATGTCACTGATGAAGAAATCATGCAACAGAAGCTTGTGCTGTGCGGTCGACCGCCTCCTTGGACACCTACCTGCCCTCCCCACCCCAGGCTCCGTTGGGTGTGACCATCACCTCCCTGCAGGCGTCTGTCTGTGTGTTGTACACCAGCAGCTTCAGGGGTTTCCCTTCATGGGCTTCAATCAGTGAGAAAAAGTCCTCTGACTGCAAACCGACACTCTGAATTACTCAGAACTCTTATAGATACCAGGATACGAAGCAGTGCAGCGTTGGATCTTACATCTTGCAACAGTTGGTCTGCTCCGACGATGTAGTCGCTGTGTGGCTGAAGGCCTGCCAAGGCAGCGGGCGAACCGGCCTCCACGTCCTACAGGAACGAAAGGGCGAACAAAACGATGACGTCCAGCACAGAAGGTAGCCAACGCTGTTGGGTTTGTAATGAAGAAACTCACCAGAACATGCCAGACGTTCTCGTTTGCTCCCTGGTAGCTGCAGAAGCGCACGCTGGCTCCGAGCAGGCCCTGTCCGCCCCACAGGTTGCTGGGCACCACAAACAGGTCACGCACCTGCATGCTTTTGATGCTGTACACCTCCATTTTCACCAAGTTGCCAATGTTGACCTTTAGCACCTCCTTCAGCAGATCATTTTCCTCATTCTGGACAGAAATCAGGTTGGGTTACAACTTTTTACTTGTATTTACAAGCATCTTAACTACAGATGGAAGAAGAATCAAACTTACGAGTCTTCTGTTGTCCAGAGCCAGAATGAAGTCAAAAAAAGGCTCCAGTCCAGCTTTTTCTGCAGGGGAACTTGGCTGAACCTATCCACAATAACGGCTTTTTAAATAAACTAGTGTGTTATTAAACGAAACTAAAACACGAATATCAAATATCTTAACGGTAGTTGTGAGATTTGGAAAAAACAACAATATTTACCACATTCTAATGACCCATTTAGGGCATTCAATCTACTTTCACAAACCTAAGACGTTTTTCACTTCAATCATTTTTATACAGAAATTCTTTAATATTAATATAAACAACAATCTGTTAGCCTTAGCATAGTGTAGCCGTCCACGATAAGCCGATATGTCGTTACATGCTGTCTCAAAACAAAATTATTTATGCTTTAACTTACCCCGTGCACATGGTATCCATACGTTCCTCCATTTGGTAGGTCTGAACTCTGCGATAAGCCCATTTTGGCTGAGAAATTTAGGTTATTTTAAAATAAAGATAAAACAAGTGTAATAGAATTAACGCGGTTGACAGACAGCGGCCATCTTGTCTGCAGTCTACACGAATCGAGCGTTGATATCATCGAACAACGAGTTCGATCATTGGGATGATCCATTTGGCTTATTCATTAAATCCCCTTTGAAATTAAAAATATGCACTGATATCAGTGGAAAAATGGTCACGCAAAACCAATAAACATTCCATTACTTCTCCCCTGATGTATCTCTGACTAGCGCATTAAACAAAGTATTGTGAATTTGAAAAACAAACAAGCAAACAAACAAACAAAATATATATAAATAGTAACACGTTGTGGACAAACAGGATATTGTTTTGTGTTTTAATCATCTCAGTTAACAATCATGAGCCAAGTGCTGCAATAAAAACATACTTGATTTTCATTTATCTCACATATATTGACATATCATTAAATAACACTCATTTGTTGTTATTATCTCTGTTGTAACGCAATTTGAAAAATGACATTTAAAAAGTCACTTAATAATTCATCAAGTCTGGTCCCTTCTTTGGAAAAGACCAAAAATATTTTGACATTAAGGGGAAAAATACATACAAGAAAAAAATAGACCCCCAGTTTTGTTTTGTTTTTTTTGCACACATTTAAATACTCCATAAAGCACTGCTTTATATACTGTTTCACGTCAGCACAGCTTTTTTAAAGCTATGTTTCACCCCCCTCTGGGTTCGGTCCGGTCAGACCAATCAGAGACTCCAGGAGGTAGGTGCTGGACTCATTCTGGGGCAGATGAACCGAGCTGAAGAGCTGGAGGTGACACAAGTTGTCAGGGCGTCTGTGAAGCTTGAAGGAACTGTGCAGAGGCCCAGACGTGTAATCGCTATCAAAGAATTCCAGATCCGAGTCGGATGAAAGACTCAGATCCATGTAGTTCCCTGAGGAGCTAGTCCACAGTGGGTGACGGTGTGTTTGGGAAGCCGTCCAGAGAGTCGTCCTTAAAGACGTCTCTGGCCTGGTTTGCGTTCTCATCGAGGTAATCTGCCAGTGGGGTCCTGCTCAGACTGTCCGTGGCTGTGCCTGCAGACTGGGGATCAGCGGACCGCCGTGCTGCATCAGCGGCTCTAACATGTGCCTGAGTTGGCTGCAGGTGGAGTAGGTGTTGTCATCAGAGATGCTGAGGACGCGGGACAGCCCGCCGTCCACTTCAGACAAATTCTGAGAGGCGTTGAGGCAGCGTCCCGGATCGGAGTCCGAGGAGGAGCGAGAGGAGTCGGTGGCGTCGCTGCTGCAGCTGTTCTCCTCCACCGCCAACCTCTCGGGGATTAGATGAAAGGACGGCGTCGCGGCCAGAGAAAGTCCGTCGTCCTCCGCGTTGAGGCCAAAAGGGCGGATGTTGTCCTGCGGACTCTGCACCCCTCGGGCCTCCTGGTCCTGGTCCTGGTCCTGGTCCTGGCTCTCTGCGCTCTGATCTTCATCTTGAAGTTGCCTCTCCAGCTCAAGTTTCATGAGGGTGTGAATGTAATGTGTTCGGACACGCCTGGAGTTGAACTCGCTGCGTCCCTGAGCGTTTCCACAACCGTCTTTAGTGCAGCCACATGGAAAGTTGAAGCGGTCCACCTGGTTATAATATAATTTTTTTAGATTCCATTCTTTATCATTTCAACTTTTTCCTAGACTGGGTCCTGATGGAGTCGTACCTGACACTTGATTCCTGCCAGGCTGCACGCACAGGTTTCTGGTTCACAGAAGCCTCTGCAGTCGCATCCGCAGGCCTCCCTGGAGAGGCGCAGGGCCTGGAGCTGCCTCTTTTCCTCCCGGTCGATGCGTTTCACCCCAGCGGCCAGGAGGAGAGCCTGCCTCTGTTTGGAGGAGTAGGGCAGAAGGGAAACTCCGCTCTCCAGGTCGGCGTCGCTGACGTCAGCGTCATCCAGCAGCACCTGATCCGCGGTTAACCCCTCAGCTTCTCTCTGCTCAACGGCCCCGCTGGCGATCAGCTGTGAGCGGCAACAGGTAAGATCAGAAAATGCGGTAAAGGCGAGAAAGCTGGAACACGCAGAAGCCAAGCAAGCTCACTTTGTGCTTCAGCGTCTGGAATCTCTCCTGTCTCCGCCGCTCTCGGAGCCTCTCCCTCCGCCTGTGCCTTTGCTGCAGGGCGTGCTCGGCCAGCGTGTACCTCTGCAGGGCGCTGTGCCGCTGCCTCATGCCCAGGGTGGCACCTCCGTGGCTGGGCACGCTGGTGAAGCCTTGGCACAGAGGAAAGCTGAACTCCAGCACCTGGTCAAAGCAGACTTTGCTCCGTTTGCCTGAAAACTGGGACCTCCTGAGGATGGACCGAGCTGCAAAACAAGAGGGACATTTTAAAAGAACAAGAAGTGTTTTCTCAGGCGTGAAGTTGGAGCGGAAAGGTGTAATCCTCCAAGCAGCCACGAGGTGACAGACTGCAGGTGATTCATCACCAGGGTCAATAGTTTAGGACGCACGAAGACAGGAAATTCCAAGCAAAGCGACCGTGGCGACAGTGAACATGTCAACAGCACCGAGAGAACGTGAGAAAACCGGCATGCAGGTGAAGGTTTACCAGCGCCGTTTCTGCCTGTTTAACCTTCTCCCTGTCAGCCATTTATCAAAGCTTCACACACCACCCAGGCTGAACTCTTGTATCCCAAAGAGTGTAAACAGCTGAGGCCAGCTGACTAAGCCCTTCCCGCAGCTGCTCCTCCCATGTGTGCAGCACCACACTGGGGCGCCGATCGCGCAGTATGGTGGACCCACAATGGTTTCTCACACTGTTTTCCACCTTTACAATCACGGCGGCAGCGTATTCTGTCGCCAAAGGCCTCGTGAAGTACCGAGACGCCTTAATAAGGTCATTTGATAGGACCTGTGTAGAGAGACCTTATAATTCAAATGGATTCCACGACATTCTAGTGCTCAGGCAAATGATCTTCTACCCATCTGCACAGATAATCCAGAGGCAGCAATGGCGGGGTATTATCTAGAACTGGCCCAAGGTTAGCATTTTCATAGCAGTGCTGCTGCGGGCTGATAAGAGACGCTTGTGTCCTGTTAGATAAGGAGGTTTGTGAAAGGTGAGGAAGGTTTGGAGACCTACTGGGTACGGTGGCGGCTGGAGAAGGGCTGTGAGGTGTGAAATCCCGCTTGTCGGACGAGCTGCTCTCGCCGTCCGACTCCCACTCCGAGGAACCGGGGGAGGAGAGGGAGGACGGAGGAGAAGGGGAGTAGCGAGGATTGTCTTCTACGTCGGCAAACTTCCTCTTGAGGATGCCTTCCATGCTCGGGCTGCAGCGTGAGGGTCTGCAGGAACACCAGCAAAGAGAGAGCGATCAATAGGCCTTAAAGTCTCCACAGCCTTCAAATCAATCAACTCGTGAATGGCAACAGGGTTTCCTTTATTGTTTCAGTTAAATACACAGTCAAATGCCGATGACAGCTGGAGCAGTGAGAGGTCTTTTCTGCAGCTCTGCTGGTCGAGCCAGTTTCTGGTAAACAGTTTGTCTAGGCTAATCGCATCCTCTTAATGTCGATCTGACAAGCTGATAATAACCAAATGTGCAAATACAAACTCAAATCTGACAATTGGGTCAAACCAGCTGAACACTTGAGAAGGTTATCCCCCAAAAAAGAAAAATTCAACCGTTCTTTTGCTTTTCCCCACAGAGTAATTAACATTCCAGTGATTCTTGAAGGTTTTTTTTGTGAAGAATATGTGGAAACAGACCGACCAGTGGCTCCTCGTGAAGGACCGGGGGTGTGTGTTGGTTCAAGAGGCTGTTATTTTTGGATCAGAACATGCAGAAGAAATTCAAACAGGAGTAATTGCAGGGATACGAGGATGGTTGAACGGGGTAAGTTGTGGGGAGGAGGGGTTAGCAAAGACAAGCTGCCGTTGCTCCTCTATCCTTGAAAAGCTGCGACTGCAATACGAAATAAGTGAAAACGCAACTGGATGTGACCGTTTTTTTAAAGTCTTGCCTTCCAAATCACACATCAGCTCAATCAAGTCGCACCCCTCAAAGCAAAGACTGATGTGCGCAAAATGGAAGAGAAAACTCGCATTCCACCACATTAGAGGTTTCCATCTGTCTGCAGTCAGCCAAGGGTTAAGCTGTTGAATCTGTGTGTGCATATGTGCAGTCCTTGAAATTTCCTGGAGACATTAGGAGTGAAATATGAGATATCACCACGAGCTTTTATTGTTTACACTGATTATGGCTCTGCTGGATGCAGCCAGGCCCCAGCAGATAAAGGAAGAAAAAATGCCTCAGCTACATAAATACTGAAGGCCTCTCCGGTATATCCCACATTTAAAACTGCTGCATCTGTGGGCATGCACTGGAGCCGCATCAATAATTTAAAGGTGCAAAGTAGCAGAAACGCGGCTACAAAGCACATGCGCGTTCGCGTGAAACTGGAGGGTGGTGGGGGGGGGGGTATTAATGCCCAACAGGCTGACACCACTGAAAGAAATCTACCGTGGACAATAATTTCACTGTGTTCCAGCACTTTTCATCCCTTCAGGAATGCGGGCGCGGATGACATACCGGGCTTCCATTGGAGGAGCGCGCCGGTGCTTCCTGTTTGACACAACAACGGTGGTGAGACAGCTGACCTCCCCAGGGGTGTCAGCCACAGTGACACCCCTGTCAGTCAGACCCCCCCACCACCCTCCTTCTGCAGCAGGAACACCGACAGAGGCACACTCCAACCGGGGCAAACTTCATCCGAGTCCGGCTCCAACTTGGTCCACGGTTCGCGTAAAACTGCGCGTTTTAGCCCCCCACGCAAACCACCGCTAACAAAGCAACTTAGACGTGTTGAGCTTTCACGACAGTGACAATCACCATCGGCATAACTGGTAAAAACTCAATAGTCCATTATATGAGAGGAGGGGGGGGAATAACAATTATTGTCGTTACTCACCACCGCGCAAAGCGAAGCATAATAAGAAGAAAAGCCCAAACTGGCACGAAGTTCTCGGTCTCGTCCGTGGTTCGGCCAGCTGAGCGTCTCAGTGTGTTTATGTATAGATCCACAGTACTACCGAGAGCTGGGAGCTCCCACGGAGAACCCTCTGGGACAAGATAGTTCACGCCCGGCCCTCGCTCACGTGGGCGACGACCAGGAAGACAAAGGCAAGAAATCAAACTGTTTTCCAAGGTGGCGTCGAATCTGCTGCTCGGGTTAGGGTTCGGGTTCGGGTTCGCGGGTTTCTCTGGGGGTTCGTTGGGATCCAAACGTCTGGGCTGTCCCCCAGCTGCAGCGCTTCCTGCGGCGGCTGCAGGACCCGGAGGGAAGCATCTCTCCGCGTTCGTCCTCTCTGGGATTCCGTCCTGACGCAGGCGGAGGCGCTTTCGTTTCTGCCCACGAATTCCTCTCTGTTGTTTTTACGCACTCACTGATGTCATGGTAAATAAATAACCATGTCAGCGTCAGGCTGGTGGTTATCGCAAGGCAATCGAGACAAAACCATTAACAGGTGAAGACAAAGATAAGGTAGCTGTCACGTGGTCTGTTCTTGGAAACAAAACTTACCAATTTTTCTTCTGTTTTCTTCAAAAATACTCTTTTCCCTCTTGTAGGATTTTATTCCTTCCTCGCCTGCCTGCGGGTGTTGTTGGGCCTCTGTCAGATGTGGCACCATTCTCCGGTGCGCCTCTGTCATGTGACGTTCTGGGACTCTGGGGATCTGTCTTCGGTGTCGAGCTGGAGGTGGACAGGCTGGCCAACAAAGAAAAACAATCTCTCAGGTTTTTACAGCATTTCCAGCCTGGTTAGACATGAACAAATGTGCTCTCAATGTCCGAACCTTTGGTGAGAAAGGGTAAAATATCCGGTTTAACCCACCTGTGTGTGTTTAAAGATGACCTCAAGCTTCTGGGAGAAAACTGGATATCTGGGAAACTGGAGCTTAAAAACTGACCGAGACGACAGACAGTCATCCAGACCTGGAACACTCTTGAACTTTAACCCCCCGGCTGATACACACCAGCGCCTCGGGTTGCAGAAAAACTGCACTAATACCTGTTGTGTCACATGTTCCGGCCAGAGGACGGACCCAACGCTGCACTCCACCTCAGCGCTGGAGTGTGCGATGAACGAGAGTGACCTACTTTGACTAATGCGTGTGTGTGTGTGTGTTTCTGCTCTGCCAACCTGCAGGGATGGTGATAACAAGCAGAATCTCTAAAAACACACAAAGAACTGGTGCAAGAGGAAGAAAAGAGGTTGTGGATCCACCCAGATTGTGAGGGACTCACTAATAACACATGATCAAAGCAGCATGTGAGCGTGAAGCGTATTATTAGCACAATCACAAGCAGCCATCCAAAAATACTTCTGTCTGACGGTTGGGTCTTCCCGTTCCTGTCACGCACGCACAGCGTCATCCAGCCAGGTCAGGAGGGTCACTTTTGTAGGAAAAGTGAGGACCTGAGTTGAGGATTCTGCTCTCCATCCGATGGGCCTGAAGAGCAGATAAAGCCGTCCCCCCGTCCAGAGTCCCTGTTACATAAGTTAACCCACTTTGGTGACAAGCTCTCAGGTTGCTGCCGCAGTCCCGTCAGCCATGGCCGACACGCAGCCGTGACCTGTCAGAGCCTGACAGAGCTCCAGGCGTCCAGGGCTCCATCGCCTGTCTGCCATGTTGGTTTGTGTGACAGTGTTAGGACGACAAATGGACATAACACCGACCGGCTTCCTTGACAACGGAATCAGACAAACAGTGAGACAAGTGCATCTCAAGCGTGACCGTAATTAACTTCTTTTCCAATGGAGAAACCCTCTCTCTCTCTCTCTCTCTCTCTCTCTCTCTCTCTTTCTTGCTCTCTCATTCCCCACTTCCTCTCGATTTATTCATCTCTGCTGCATGAACACACAAAATTGGCTGCACAACCTCTGATGTCATATTGTGACAGTCGTCACCATGGTCGCAGAGGCAAATATAGCCCGGCAGCTTCTATTTTAGAGGATGGAAAAAGGAAATGTGGTGAATCACGACTACCATCGCCATCGTCATCGTCATCACCATCATCATCATCTCTAATCTCAGACATCCGTTTTCAGATATTGGCTTTACGGGACACAGGTCAGCTGTTAAAGGATAAAATCTGATAAAGGAACCATAGTCTTGCCTGAGGACGACACCGGGAAGCTTCAGAAGAGGCCAGACGGATCCCTGGCCGGACTCGGATGAAGGCAGCTGACGCCAACATTCTTGGGTTGCCTGGAAACAGTTTGGTTTCCCAGACCAGCCGCCAAGTTGGGAGACGGTGACACTCCAAACACCACAGTGCCAAGAGGGAGAGCGTGGCGACGGGATGCTGAGTCTGTGACGCTCACGTGCAAAAAGAGCAAGTTTCAAGGCAAGGCACAAGCGTGTCGAGGCCTTCGGCTTTACCGATGACGCTTAAATGCGAAAGAGCAAAAATAATTATGATTGTATCAGAGAATTCCCATCTGCTTAGAGCATCTGTGTGCGTTTAAGAGATGAATTAACACTAAATAAAGAAACAATTCCATCAGCTGGGGGTTAAAGTAAATAAATTAGGGTTTTCATGGACAATAAACATATTGAAAACCAGATTTTCATCTCTTTTGTTGGACAAATAAATACATATTTCCTGCTTTCTGTGTATTAACCGTGTATAATTTCACAATAAAACACCAGTATTTCCATATGAGATGACGCTGCAGCACCCAGCACCAAGTTACACAACTTTTTTTTTTTTTTTTTTTTTTTTTTTTTTAAATCAAAACCGATCTTATCTGTGGCCCTCAGTGAGCAGAGCGAGCTGGAACACACCAGCAGCTCTGTGATCGGGTCTGACCCTCAACAATGAACTTCTTGTCAACACTGTCCACAGAGCTGCGGACCAAACTCACAAAGGCTTGTGTTGCAATATTGACAAGCCCCCCCCAAAAAGGGTGTCTTTTATTGCAAAATGTGTGTGTGTGTGTGTGTGTGTGTGTGTGTGTGTGTGTGTGCGCCCGCGTGTGTGTGCGTGTGTGTGCGTGTGTGTGGAGGAGCTGCGTTCTGCTCCTGGCTGCGTTTCCCCGTCCGGCCTGCAGGGGGCGCCCGCGCGTCCTCGCAGCTCCGCTAATGGTGCCGCTGGCGGCCGTCACATGTGGCTCCATGTGAGGCTCCTGCAGGAAGAGCTGCTGTTCTCAGCTGTTCGGGCCAGCAGTGATTGTTCTCTGAGGCTGTCTAACACCCCCCGTCCTCTTCATGTTCAGTCGCTCGCTGATTTCCTCCCATCTTTCTTTACCTCTGGGGCCAAACACGCGTCACAGCTGAGAAAACAACATCTCTCCTGACGTATTCAGCTCTTAACTGTCACGAATTCGTGTGCATGTGCAAATGTGTCAACTAATGAACTCTTGGAATCAAATGCAACATCCCGACACACTGTCGGGAACGACAGGCTTCCGATCCATCCGCACAGGTCGGTTGGCGCATCTCTGATGCCATCTCCTGGCTGGTAAATCACACCACTGTCACGTTTCCCCTCGTGCATTTGCCCCACTGGAGGGCGACATAGATGCTCATCACGAGCCACCGTGTCAAAGACTGATCAGAATAATATAAACGTGTTTTCTTGGTGCAAAACGCAGACTTCCAGCTACAAGCGCGGGTTAAAAATAGCAGTTATGCATTGAAGCTAAGCCTAAATCAGTGAATGATGAAGTGAGATCGTTGCTGAACCCACAGCTAAGCAGAATTGTAACCCCGCCCTTTGATTTCCAGCGGACTTTAATCATCAAGAGGAAATGAGCACAGCTGCATGCAGAGCATGCAGAGCATGCAGAGCATGCAGAACACGCAGAACACGCAGAACACGCAGCATCTGTCGTGTCAGCGTATTTGTATCCTGGAAACTTCCTGAACTGACACCTTTGGAGATGCAGGTGGACACATCAAGCCTGCTCATTGAGTCAAGGTCGACAAAGGCCCTAAAAGCTGAGAACTGATCTTGTGACGGAGCGTCTGTGGCTCCGGAGCTCCTCTGTGAGGAATCTCAGCAGCGGAATCCCACTGCGGCAGCTGCCGGCCTTCTCCCGGCTCTGGTTTCTCCGTGCTCGGTAAACAGCCGCCGCTGTCAGCGCCGCCATCAGTGTTAAAACACAACACCAAGCACATTTATGGGGGACACACCTCGTGGTTTATGATGGAGTCGTCCGAGCGGGAATCAGGTGATGTTTCCGTAGGAGACCTCATATCCGAGGGCCGGGAATCACAAGGTGTTGGAGGACTTTGGACGCCACTAATTGCTGTGTCTTGTGAGAGATCCTCCTAAAGCACAAGTCAGCCCCTGAGAGGAGATGTGCAGGTGACTTCTGCCTGGGCTCCGCTGGTAGGGACACGCGTTTTTATTCCGTTTAACACACAGGGAAGCGCTTATTTACCAGGAACGTTGTCAGCTGGTTTCATGTCATCTGTGCATTTGTCAGGTTAGAACTGTAGCATTTTAGCATGTGCTTTAGCCTTCATTTAGCAGAAATAGTGAATGCATAATGAGCTCAGTCATATTGGCAGAATACTCAGCATTTTTAATTAAAAACGGAGTCATATGACGTTTATATAAGATCACAACAGTGATCACATTTATATTTATAGCTCAGCTCTGCTGGAAACGGCGTTCAGGTGAGGTCATTCACAGCTAAGTCAATATTTCTTCATCGCAGCAGCTGTTCAGAGGGACCGAAATGGAGGCGTTTGGACTGAGGAGGACCCAGTCTCTTTGGGGGGTCTCTGGCTATCAGGAGAGGTCAAGGGTCACGCCAGATCTCAACCGCTGGGACAGAAAATCAGTGCTGCAGCTGGTGCAACAGTAGGTTTGAACATTTTAGCTTTCGTGGTTCTAAAAACCCTAAAAGTCAACTCAGCGATGCTTCGTTTGAGAGTTTCCTTAACTCCTAGTGTAAACTGTGATTCATTCGTTGACAAATGTGTTCATTTATAAACGCCAACAGTTACCAGGGCAACGCCAGGAGAGCTGAACCGTCTGGCCCCAAACCCCAGGTAGCTTTTCATCTTCATCTTCATCTTCATCATCAGCAGTAACAATGAGCGATATAAGCGCAAAAACTCAGGGCCAGCGGGCGGTTTCAGGTGGCAGAGAGCTTCGTGGACGGTCGCCTGAGGAAGGGGGAGAGCAAGGAGAAACAGTCCCCCTGCGGGGGCCTGGATGGAGCTCGGGCCTGTGCCGGAGTCGCTCCATGGACTTCCTCTCCCACAGGGAGCCCAGCAGCACCAGAGCTCTGTGCGCCCTGTTTGAGTCCAAAGCCAAGCCCCAGCCGGGCTGCAACAGCAGCCCTCAACAGCACCCAGCAGCTGCTACTGGGTGTAAGACAACGGGAGAGCGCCCCCCGCAGGACCGGGTGTGTAACAACAGCCCCAGCACTCAGGTTTGGCACAGGTTTTACGAGGCCACAAAACACACCCAGCACATTTTATTACACTGAATGCAACCGCTGCATGCATGAGTGCATTCTTACCTGGAGCTAAGAAGGAAGCCAAATCAGCCATGTGGAGTGTTTATATCATTGCAAATAAGCGCCTGCAAGCAATAAGAAAAAAAAGTCAGTTTACACAGCGAATAACTCGGATGTTCCAGCTCATTTAGCACAAAGTTAAAGCCTAAAATCAGTAATAACCAGGGCTGCAAATCCCTGAATATGAATCAAGGGAGCTGTATTGCTGTTTTTAGGGTTTTACTATTTAAAAGCAGTAAAATAAGCTGCTGTTTGTTAAAACATCATCCACGTTCCATATTGTTTTTGTTTTTTTTTCCACAGAGGATAAATCTGAGGGAAGGAGGGAAGGTTTTGAATGAGCTCCAGGATTCTAAAGACAAAGCAGGGAGATACTCACACGGTGAGCGGCGATGCCGTAGATCTGCAGCCCCAGAGATCCTCGAGGCCAGGCCTGGGAGATGTTCTGGGGCGACATCGTTTGTGTTTTGGTGCCACACCAGCAGCTCACATCACTGTCCTGGCCTTTGTTCCTGGAAGTGTTTGTGTAAAAAAAACCTCAAAAATTTTCCTGAAACACCTCAGGTTTGTATTTGTATCGGTTGTGGCAGCAGATTGTGTCTGATTTAAGGCGCAGACGCTGCTCTGGAACACACACGCTGGAACACACAGTGCTGGCTCTGACGCAGACCTCAGCCCTCTCGGTTATGACCCTCCGGGTGCTGAAACCGATATGACTCCAACGCAACGTAGTTTCCTCTTTGACATGGTGATGCGTCAGGCACGCGTCAGTCAGGCAGAAACATGAGTGGACACCTCAATCCTCAGTGTCATGAAACCATTGTAGAATTGTACTTTTAACGTATACGTAGAGTCACATATGAGAGTCGAGCCTTCAGAGCACTGATTTGTAAAAATAGGCCCTTCAGGAAGTCAAGCTGTGTGCCAGACATCGACTGACACACATACTGCAGGTCCCACCCAGCGCCTGTTATAGCGAGTGACAATGTAGCTGTGGGAATTGGGAGGTGGACGAGTGCCCCACCGTCTAACATTGGTGACTGACTCAGCCGCCAGCCCACCCTCCCAAAATAGCCCAAATCTTCCAGTGGGGCAGCGTCCTCTGATAAAAATCAGCTGTCACCGAGGCCACAGGAGTAGAGAGCGAGGGTGACGGCCCGATCACACACCACCGCAGAGGAGCTAGAGCAGCCGCAGCAACCTCGGATGCTCGTTTCGTGAGTAAAATCCTCATTGAATCGGTGGAGACAGATGGAAATGTGTAGCCACTTTGTTTTACTGGTGTTCTGTACAGCTTGTAGAGGTGTTAAATGATTTAAAGGGTGTGTTTAATCCTGTAGTGGGGAAGATAAACTAGGGAGACTTTTACAGTTCTTATTTTTAAATGACTTTTCTTTGTGGGTGAAGGTCATGATGTGTCGATGGCGTCTTCGTTAACTTTAAGCAGCCATCATTTTTCAGCCGTTCATTCGCTGAGATCTCTGGAATGTTGAAGTCAGGCAACAAAAACGCCGATTCTGTCAGCTGCGATTCAAAGATGATGGAGAAAACTAGTTAAAAACCCTAACAAAACTGATTAGTTGCTATCAAAGGTGTAACGATGAGCCTGTTTTGACAGGCGGTGGCGCGATGAGCCGCTTCCACGTCTGCTGGGCGGATGGTTTTCATTACCGTCTGTGAATGTGGCCTCAGTCGCCAACAGCTGATGTTGGGGAAGGTGGTGGTGGAGGTAGTGGTGAAGAACAAACACCAACTGCATTTCACCACCATTTGTACAGCTGCCGGCGGCCCCAAACACCCCCGCCCATCACTGCTCCCCTAATAGCACCTCTTCATTAGTGAACAATGAGCCCAGATCAAAGCGATGGCAGCCAACACGCCAACAGAGCAAATCTGAAAAAAAAAACAAAAAAAACAAGTCAGGTGAAATTCTATATTATTATATGACCTGATACCCTGAGCTAAAATGATTATTATAATATTTAATCTCTATCACTGTACGAGCACATCTGGCATCTGGTTTACTGTCATTTTACATTTTCCTAATTATCTGTGTGCTTTAAAGCCCTGGAAATGTTTTGTAGTTGTAAAAGTCAACCTCTAACAAGATTGGCATTTTCAGCTGAATTGTGACGCAGGCATGTGTCAGAGGTCATGAAGTTGACCTCCCAGTGTAGCCGTTTGGGACGTTGACGGGACATGCGTGGTACGCTCGGTCTCATTCTCCCTGCTCATCCAGCCCTGAAAACGCTTTAATTCCTGGCTCGTGAGAGGCGCCGGCTTGCTGGTCCGCCCTTTTGTGCTGCCAGGGCTTAACGTGTGAAAAGAGGAGGTGCGTTCGTTAGTTCCAGCTGGATGGCGACACGCTGTGCTTTTGACCCCTCGCTGCATTCACCAGAGCGCCGCTGTTGGTAAAATACTGGTATTTAGTCTGAAAAATAGAAACAATAACACCGGTAATGGCTCCGGTGGCCACATCTGCCATTTGACCATTAAAATGCTGCATAAAGGTCCATTATTGAAGAGTAAATCAGCTTCAGGTGCCGTCACGCTGTCACATTCCTCGGGTCAGGTGTCGACAGTTTCATGGCAGACTGCTCCTGGTAAACAATGAGCAGACGACCTGTGTCCTTCCAGCTGATCGAGCAGTTGCTGTTATTTTTAGTTATCTCCTTTTCTCTCTGGGCCATCGGAATTTGCTGCTGTGAGGCTGTTGGACAGGATGCGTGCCGTGCAGTCGGTTACCGGGATGAAAAGCGTCGCAAATTCACTCCTCTCCTACTCGTGTCTGTCTATACATCTCTAACACATCAATCAGGGTCTGGGAATCACTTCCAAAACCTATCACTCTATAATATATATCACACACGGAATATCGGTCTTCTACGCGCCGATATTCCTCTTTTAATCCTATATTCTAAATATAATAGAGGATTTTCTGTCCTTTACAGGTGCTAAATACGATTCACTGGTGACTAAGGGGGACACCCCAGTGAGGCAAAGCCGAGAGAGGATATCTACGTCCTCGTCAGTGAGAGACAGATCAGCGCTTTATCTGTCAAGAGCAGCCGCTATCGACTCCCCGGGGGGCTCAGGACAACCGGTGAGTTCCAGAAATGCTTCTCATTCTTCCTCACACTCCGAGGTCAAGAGCCGAGGTGCAGAATGAGCCATAAGCACCTCTGCGTGCTAAAAATAACCCGTTTAAATGCACGTACCCCACTCATGTACATGCTTTTTTTTTATCTGACACTTTTACAGGACGTAAGTGAGACTCCTAAAGCAAAGACGAAAGTTCGTAAGGTACTGTAATTTTGCCGTCTGGTTGTTAGCGTGTGTGTGTGTGTGTAATAAGTTTGCTGTGTGGCTCATGCTTAACTTGTTTGGCTAAAAAAATCACCACAGTTCAATTTCAACATCACACTTGCTCAACACAATGCGCTCCTGTGATTTCACCATTACAAAATATTATTTTATCTCCAATTGCAGCCCTTACTGAGCGTGAGCGGCGCTCAGCGGCGCTTTGCCGATTGCAGTAGTTTATTTTCCGACTGAAACTGAGCAGGGCTGCAGTTTTCCCACAGCCCTGCTCAGTTTTGGCCCAGGTGTATCTTTGCCCACTAACTGTGATGGAGTGTTTTGTTAACCCTGGTGTGAAAGAAGATGGCACCGAGTTCGCCTAGAAAGGTAAAGTATAGCTTCACTTGCTAACCTGCATGCTTGTCCTATAGCAACCAATAGCGTTTGTTTTTACTGTAAGCCTGACTTTATTCCTGCCATCTGTCTTTTATTTAAGATGGCAGAAGCCTCCAGAATCACGGTTTCGCACTCACCTTACGATGAAGAGGATCTACCTCCGCCCCCACCTCCTCTCGTACCACCCCGACCCCTCGATCACGAAGGGCCGGGGTCGAGCACTCCTCCTCCGCCTCCACCCAAAGAAACCTTTGCCACCTTCTGCCAGCAGAGGCAGAAGAGTGAGCTGAAGAGGCTCTTTAAACACATCCACCCGGAGCTGCGGGCACATCTTGACGATGCCGTGGATGAAGATGTCATGAAGGCGGTGCAGCCAGACGGTGCTCAGGCAGCAGAGGCCGCCTATCAGGGTGAAGTTCAGTCCATGAAGTGGATCTTTGAGAACTGGAATCTGGACAATATTGGGGAACCCCATGAAACCAAGAAGCTGCTGTATGAGGAAGAGCTGAGAGGTGGAGACGTCAGAGGCACCTCGTCTATGTTTGAACACGCTGGGAACGCCCAACAAAGGTCTGCTGAGAGGCAGGCTTCTGTCAGAGGGGACGTGAGGACGTCCATGTGGCTGTTTGAGACTCAGCCCCTGGATGTTCTCAACCGCCGAAACAGCGAGGAAGGTGAAATGGTGGAAGCGGTGCTGAAGGAACCCATCCAGCTGGGAGACGTGAGAGGGACTCGGCAGCTTTTTGAGTCCAGGCCGCTGAGCGACCTGGGCCTCTGCGACTCCGTGGATGACCACCATGTTTTAAAACTGAGGTCTGAGCTTCAAGAGCAAAGAGGAGACATCCAGAAGACCCTGAAAGTCTTCCAGGCAGAGCCCCACTGTGCCATCAGAGACAACAGCGGCAACATCCACGAGATTAGATCCATCTGCAGGGAGGAGATCAACGGCAGCAACTTCAGCACCGCCCGCTGGCTGTTTGAGACCCAGCCGCTGGACCTGATTCACGAGGAAACCTCCGGGGTGAAGATCATCCGAGGAATATCTCTGGAAGAGGGAAACAGAGGAGGAGTTGACCAAAAGAGGTGGATGTTCGAAACTCAGTCGTTCGACACCATACAAGAGGACGCGGGAGCCGGCAAGTTTGAGGGCGCCGTGGCCGAATGTGGCGACGAAGCCGACGTCGCCAACAAAAGGAGGCTCTTTGAAATGCAACCGCTGGCAGCACTGAGAGGAGATTCCTCACAAGAGTCCTGGCAAAAGGAAGAAATTATTGGGGGAGACGTGAAGACGTCTTTGTGGCTGTTTGAAACTCAGCCTCTGGGGACCCTGAATGATCACTGGGAAGTCGGGCATCTGAAGAAAATAACCCTTTCGGCAGGCGAACAGGGGGAAGTCAAAGACAAAAGACAAATATTTGAGAGCTGCAGCTCGGAAAAGAAAGCCTCCTTTCAGCATCACAACGTCGAGAAGGGTGACGTTAAAGGATTCAAACGCCTGTTTGAAACGATTCCTCTCAGCAAAATTGCTCAATCTGACGAAGAGGCTGTGAAGGCGGAAAAGAATGATGGCGCAAACTTGATGTGTGAGACGACTCCTCTGTACGCCATCCAGGATGGCTCTGGAGGTCTCCACAGGGTCACGTCTGCCCGCCGGGAGGAATTTGTGAAGGGAAAAGTCCAAAACTACAGATGGGTGTTTGAAACAAAGACACTGGATGAGCTGACTGAGGGAAAAGGTAGCGTTGAGATGATTAAAGGCATCACCAGACAGGAACAGGAAATTGGCGACGTGAAGATGGTGAAGTGGCTTTTTGAAACGCAGACAATAGATGGAGTCCAGTCCAGGCTCAAACAGAGAGACGATGGTGCCTCTGGAGGGAAGAGAGGTGATGTCCAGACCTGTAAATGGTTCTTTGAGACAGAACCAATGAATATTCTGCATGACGAAACCGAAAAACGGAATGACAACCAAGCCACCAAAGGCGCCGGTGACAGGACGACGACCTGGCTGTTTGAATCACAACCCCTCGACTCTGTCAGAGATGGTGACGAGCGCAGATTGAAGCTGTGCGACACCATCCAGGGTTCGGTCAAACCAGAGGTCGACCTTCAACCTGCGAAGCACCTTTTTGAAACGGAGACTTTGGACAGAGTCCGAAAGGATCCGAGTTCCCATTCTGAGGTGAGACTTGTCAGTAACGTCAACTTTCAGTCCGGGGACGTGTCACGGGTCCGGGAACTTTTTGAGTCTCAGTCTCTGGACGAAATAGGATCTGAAATGGTGACAACATCGCTGGATGAGCAGAACCGAGGCGAGCAGCTGGAAAAAGGCTCGGTGCATAAATTTACATGGATGTTTGAGAACTGTCCAATGAACCTGATCAACAAGGACAAAACCGACGAAGACGTTCAGGAGATCTGTGTGATAGAGAGTGGCGATGTACAGAACAAAAGGTTTATATTCGAAACCTCTTCGCTAGACAGAATACACGACAAGCTCCTCGATAAGAAGTTTATAACCGTAGAGGAGCCTGTGAGCAACGTGGATGTAAAGTCGAGCACCATGATGTTCGAGTCCCTGCCGCTGTACGCCATCAGAGACAAAGAAGGACAGTTTCACGAAGTCACAACGGTGAAAAAGGAGGAGGTGCTAAGCGGCGACGTAAGAGAAGCCCGGTGGATGTTTGAGACGAAACCACTTGACGCCATCAAGGCAGAGAATGAAGTTTACGTGATCCGAGCTGTCACTCAGGAAGACATCAAGAAAGGAGACGTCCAGTCTGCAAGATGGAAATTCGAGACGCAGCCGCTGGATTCTCTCACCAGCCGGGACGAGCCCACTGTCAGGGTTGTGGAAGACATTGGAAGCACTAACGTGCAGGTCAACAAAGAGAAATTTGAATCAGATCAGGCCAGCAGGTTTGTGCGGATGGTCAGCGTCACCGATGTCCAGCACGGCGATGTCAGGACCTCCACCTGGCTGTTCGAAAACCAAAACATTGACAGCCTGAAAGGTGACTCTCAGGAACAGAGTCCCGTTAAAACAGTCCACAGAGAAGATAGCCAGAAGGGGGATGTAAGGCGCTGCACCTGGCTGTTCGAATCGCAGCCGCTGGACAAGATCAAGGAGTCCGAGGACGCCGTAGTACAAGGTAGCGAGGAGGACATCCCCAAAGCTGATGTGAAGTGCACCACTTGGCTTTTTGAGACGACCCCTCTGGACAAAATTGCCGCCGACACTGTCGTCGACACCCTTTCCTATCTGTGCCAAAGGGGTTTTGTCCACTCCAGTGGCATCATTATAGAAGCAAAGGAGAGCAGGAACGTAAACATGGCAAAATACCAGGTTGACAACAACAAAGGCGTCCAAATCCAGAAGGAAGAGCTCGTTAGGGGAAACATCATCAACATTATGCTACAACTCTTAATCGAACCAACCCTAAAGCCCCAAATTAGCCTCCTCAGAGAAGCAGAGAAGGGTAAAATAAACACCGCAGTCGTGGAGCTGCCCGTCTACCAGTCGACAGGATCCATCAACTTACAGAGCGACCAAAGATTTCAGAACATAGTTCAGATGATAAATGAGTTGCTAAGTCAAGACAGTATGACAACAGGAATTATCATGCAAGAGACAAGCGGAGGGCAAGCTGAGATGTCCGTGTATTCGCTCATCTGTAATTCCTCAACAAAAACTGAGAGTTCCGTTCGAGAAAGGGGAGACGTGAAGTCTACAATCGGGAATCTCTTAGCTACTGCTAACACCCAGAAGAGCGTAGCATCCTGCGTAGTAGACGAAAACGAGAAAGGCAATGTGAACCTGTACAGGACTTGTATAGAAAAAGGAGATCTTAAAAGTATTCACAGTTGGTCAGCAGATGAAGTGGACGGCCTTCTGGGCCAGGAGCACATTGAGATAGTTCACGGAGATGTGAAGGAAGCAAAAAGAAGCCTCCACCAGCAGAAAGAGCAGGTAGAGCGCACCGTGTCTGATGTTCTGCCAGGGGATGTAAAGAACACCAAGAAGGTTTTTTCATCTGAGAGCCCTTTTAGTGTTGAAAACTGTGTTCCCAAGGAAGCCATTATTCCCGGAGATGTGCTGTCAGCAAAGCAACAGCTGGCGCTACAGCCACCCATCAAAGTGGAGAAGGAGGACATTGTGGCCGGTGACATCAAGGCAATGATGGAGTCGCTCGAACGTGCCAAACAGCAGAGCATGCACGTGGAACGGGAAGTGATCAAACCTGGAACTATCTATGACATGGATTTGTCGACACAAGCTCCCGAGGAAGACGAAAGCCAGCCGCAAAAAGAGGTCATCATATCCGGAGATGTGAAAGCAGCTAAAAGATCGCTGGAGATAGCCAAGCAGCAGAGCATGCACCTGGAGCGGGAAGTGATTGTCCCTGGAAAAATATACAACCTGAACACCGCAGCTCAAGAGGAGAGCTCCTCAGCTGCGGTGCAGCCTTCATTTTCTCCTTCCTCAAGACGGCAGCAAATCAAGACTAACCCAAAGGTCAGTAATGCAGAGAAAGTCCAGGAGATCCCCGTTTCCTTTGAGACGTGGCAACAAAGCTCAGCTCTAGGCAGCGGTTGTGCACCAGGATCACTGCCGCCTCTGGTAAATTGTGAATGTAATGGCCAGACGACAGAGGATGAGACAGAAGAAGTGATCAGAGGGGATGTGAAGGCAGCTATTAGGTCTCTGCAGAGCGCAGCGGCGGAGCACAAGCTTTTAGATAAAGAAGATGTTGTTAGAGGTAACGTCCAGTTGGCTCTGCAGTCTCTCGAGAGGTCTAGTGTAAATGTAACCAAAGGAGACTATAAAGCTGCCATGATATACAGAAATTCAGGCAGGGCTTGTTCAGAAAGGAGCAAGACTATTCACAAGCAGTGTGTTGTGGTGTCTATGCCTCCATCTGACACAAAACTGTCTCCTTCAATTTCAGTAACCTGTGAGGGACAACCACCCATTACAACACAGAATTCCCCATCAAACGCTGTAACAAATGGAAATGCTAGATCATCCACCAGTGAGGCCCAGACTGCACCACCACCAACACCACCAACACCACGCCCCCAAAAGACACGTGAGAAACTGCAGAAACCAGCTTTGGCACCGAAGCCACAATGGACAAATTCAGTTGTTGTGCACCAGCAGAACATCTCGCTGCCTTCTGCCCCTGAAGTGTCTCAAACCAATGATCCGCCTAGAAACAGAAACCTGCCTTCTGCAGGTGTTCAGCCATCTGGACATGGCGAAACGCATGACGAATTCTTCGACCAAACACACCAACAAAACTGGGCTGATGAAACGGTGCAGGATGCAAATAGAAAGAGTGAGTGTGTGTCAGCGCTTTTAAAGTTTAAAAAAATGAATGAAGAGGAAACAGCGCCACCTACCCTCCCCAAATCAGACTACACGGCAATATTAAACAGCAATGAAACGGGAATGGAGAAGAATGTCATTGGGAAAATCAGCGCAGCTGAGGAGATGAGGATGTGCATGAAGAATTACGCAAACGCTGGTCAACCTGAGACAAACACACGCTTGCAGGCTGGTCTCCAGGACAAAACACCTCCGTCGCTCTCCAAGAAGGTAAAAGTAACTGACGATGTTAAAAACAACAAACAGAGCCATGAACCACGCTCACATCCCAGCAAGGAGCAGCGCTCCGATGACCTCCGGCAAACATATCACACACAGCAGGGTAATCGGAGCGAAAACCCGCCAAGGCTGGAGGAAAAAGTGGTTTTCAGAGAGAAGAAAGTCAAGGAGACCGAGGACGAAAGACGACAGAGGCTCTCGGTCCACAAGGAGGAAATCATGAAAGGAAACGTGAAAGCAGCCATGGAGATCTTTGACAATCTGAGGAAAAGAGAAGAACTCAAAGGAATCCTGTCTCAAGTGCAGGAAATAGAGGGAGAAACCAGCGCGTCCAGAACACTATACGTCCCCGACTGGATGGACACTTCAGGCAGAAACGTGAAGAAGAGTAAAGCAGAAGAGAGGAAAGTTGAAGCAGAGACACGGGAAGATGACCTCGAAAGCATCTCCTCAGTTGAGACCGCGTACGAAGACCTGGAAAAGGCCAGCAAGGAAATCCTGAATCTGAAGGAACAAACATTAGCAAAGCTTCTTGACATCGAGGAAGCCATCAAAAAGGCTCTTTACTCCGTCTCCAGTCTGAAATCTGAGGCTGACATCGCCGGCTTGTCGGGACTCTTTGACGAATCCTTGAAATCTGAACAAACCCTTCAGCCTTCGAGCAACATCAGGAAAATAAGCATCGGGTCCAGCAAAGCTAAACCAGAGCAGACCAAAGACACGTCGGACGCCAGCGCACCGAAAGCTTCCGACTCACAGAAAGGGCCCAGAAAGCCACTGATCAGGCAGTCCTCTCAGTCCTCCCCATCATTCATCTCCATTCACTCAGCCGCCCGAAGGCCTGCCGAGCAAACCAAAGCGCCCATGTCAACGTTCAAGCCAACAGCTGAGGACGGCACTCAAGGCTGCCGCGGCCCGGCGCAACGAAACCTCAGCGTGCTGGAAGTTCAGAGCGGCCCAGAGCAACCCGACGGGATCGTCGGGACCAAGACCGTCAGTGAGACGTACCAGGAGACCGACGGCTTTGGCAACGTGTTCCTGTCCTCTGTGACCTCCACGGTTTTCACCAAACACTCCGACACACAGTCCTCTCCTCTGTTTGACGTGGATGCCAGTCCGAGCACCTACGGCGTCGGGACGTCCCCCCTAATTCGAAGATCCGGTCGCCCTTTTCAAGACAAAGTCGCGAGCGCCGCCAGTGCTGAAGGGACGGTGTTCGTATCATTCGGTCAACCGAAGGAAAAGCGCTAAAGCAGCCAAAGTGCATTTCACGCTCCTTTAGTTTGTGTATATTACAATGTGTGTTTTGAGGGGAAATTTTGTTGGTCGTACAATTGAATGGTTTTTAATTGAATAGGAACTTTGTCTTTTAGATTTTATACTGCAACAAGGCATTAAAAAGCTAAACATTGAGTTAATATTTTTCACTTGTGTAAATTGTCGAATAAATAACAGTTTAAAACGCAGTTTCCTCATTCATTTATGCTATTTTTAGGAAATTGTATTTTAAAAAATGGCTGCCTGAAATTATTGAACGCTGGTGCATTTTTGTGCAAATTTATAAAGTATGTGAAATTGGATTTCTTGTCTTTTTTTTTTTTTTGAATAATTAATATACTTTATCACCATAGTTCCAGTTACCTGAAAGGGAAATGTGCTCTGCCTGCCTGACACCCGTCTATCCGATGGAAAAACTGTTGGCAAATAAACTTATTCTGCACAGCAACTGTTTCTGCTGTAAACACTGTAAGAAGAAGCTCAGGTGAGACATGCGTCACAGTAAAATCATACAAACTAATTTTAATCAATCGTAACATTAAAAAAATCAAGCCTTTTTAAATCATTTACAGGAGCTGATCAAGCAAAAATGTAGTCAGTTCGTCCCTCTCTGTCCAATTTTTGCATTAAAATTTACAGCCTGCACAACTATTCCTCCATATAAGGTGAATTTTACTGCACTTCTCACTACAAACAGCTTTTTAAAGACAAAAGGAAATATGAAGGATTTGGGTACAAGCAAAAAAGAGACCAGCTGTCTGAGAAAAACAGAGGCATCGATGAGCTGGACAACGTGTCTGGTCAAAAGATGACAAAAAGCTACCTAAAAATGTCCGACCAGTCACCAGAATCTTCTGTCCCAACTCCAAAGTCACTGGTAAAGGGGGCTGAAAACGCCAGCAGTGCTGATCCTCCAGGCAACGCCTAAAAGAATCTGGCCACCAGAGAAGAAGAACACGGGGTTTGAGTTGGTCCAGCAGCAAACACGCATCCAAACGAAGACATCTGGGACCTTATCAGGCTCTAATCAGCCAAAAAACGTTGATAACGGAGAGGTTAAAACCAGAGTCAAAGTACTGTCCAGTCCCTTCATCAAAAAGGACCAGGAACGAGCCAAGACGACGCCTTCTGACTTTATAGCTGAGAAAATTCCCTCTACGGAAATAAGGAGCGATCCACCTAAAACAGCGCCGAGCCCTCGTCTGTCCTCAAAAGAAAACGTGGTTGAAAAGCAGGATCAAAGCATTGCATCAGAAACACGAGGCACCCGCTCCAAGACCGAGCGACAGCCCAGCTCCCGGCAGGCTGGACACGGATCCAAACAGTGGTAGGAAATCTGTGCGTTTCGCTCCCAGGCTCCCTGGTTCCCAACCGGAAATGTCAAATCAACCTGGAGACAAAACTTGGGAACGGAAAACAGACTCAGATCAAACTAAGAGGAGATCTAAAGAAGCGAGTGACCAAAGTAACGGCGGTCTGACGTCACACGAGTTCAGGAAGGGACAAGAAAAAAAAGGGGAGGAGTATCTTGAAATCTCTAAACATGAAAGCCAAAGAAAAGCAGACCTGAAGCCAAAGTCCGGCCAGGAGCCGGACGTTAGACCGGAGACCCCAGAGCCTGATGGGAAAAAGATGGTGGAGAAGTCTGAGGAAGCAGCCGAAGAGGTTGGAAATGATCCTGAACAAGCTGAGGCAACACAGGTGATTCCAAAAGGCTCTGGAAGCCCACCGGAGTCAGGAACGCCTGTAGGACACGAGAGCGGAGAAGAGGCCGGTGTTGAAAAGAATGAAGACATCACCGAAAACAGCCAGAAGAAGACAACTGCAAGGACAGACTCCCTGAGGAGTTCAGCGAGTCAGGCTGAGAAGACGAAGGGAAAACTGGGAACGTGGCCCACCGGCAGGAGTCCTTTGTCAAAACTCTTCACCTCTGGGGGGAATGACAAAACAAACAAAACAGAACCAAAGGAAGCCAGGAAACCAGACGTCAAAGCTGGCCTGCTGGGAAGACTGTTCCAGTCTTCCTCAGAGAAGGCTGAAGACACCACCAAGTCACCTGTACCCAAAAACACCGACGAGGGGAAGGAGATTAGAAAAAAGGAGACGGACGATGAAGGTAACAAGTCTGATGTTTCAAGTCCAGAACTAAAGGTGGAAGCAGGGAAACGGGTAACATCTACCGAAGGCCAAACATCAGAAAACGCCAAAACGGTGTCTGGAGGCTCATCTTCTAAAGCACCTGCCCTGACCCAAGATTCAACCGCTGAAACCAAAGACCAGCCGACAGTTGTAGAACAGACGAACGCAGCGAATCATCAGAACCTGGAGGTGCAAAACGGAGAAGCTGGTCCTTCAGAACCACCCAGTCAAGAACCAGAGGAGAAAATTGATCCCTCTAAACTAGAGCCTGACGGAGTCCAGACTGAGATCTTTAATGAAGGCTTTTTCAACGTCAGTGGTGGTTTAGCCTCAGGTGAGCAGTTGTCCCCTCAGGTCAGAACTGCAGAATCTGGCCCTGGTCCTCAGCTGATCGGTCCATCGGGTGCTGGAGGCCCAGACCCAGGCGCCGGAGAACTTCCTGGCCCCGAGTTCTCCTCTGACCTTTTTGGTCCTCTTAGCTCTGGAGGGACCTTGACCCTGTCTGGAGCGGCTCCTGCTACCGTGAACAATCACACGCCTGTCCTCGATTTCAGCCAATCCGAGGCTCCGTCCGACCTCCAGACAGAACCACAGGCTGCCAACATGGACATATTCGCTTCAAACGATATCCTGCTCTTTCAGTCACCAGCTGATCAGAAAGCAGCCGATACGTCCACAAACCTTGTTGACGACGTGTTTGGGGACAGCCTGGACGTGTTCGCGTCTCTGCCGCCCAACCCGGGTTCTGGAAACCTGGTCGGCGAGCCTCTCGGGCCGGCGGCGGCTCCTTTGCTGCAGACAGCTCTTTTCTCTGGTGACATCTTTGCGCCAGGAGAGCAGACGCCGGCCGCGTCCCAGCCAGGGGACCACGCTCTATTTCTGGACAACCTTTTGATGTCGGACAACACTGAGCCAGCAGCGCCGAGCGGCGTCACTGGTCACAGCTGGATGGATGATTTACTTGGGTAAATCTGCCGCTGTTAAGAGAAAATAATGTCTAATTCATCACTAGAGGTAAAAAAAAAAGGTGTTTCAGTATAAATATAATTCAAATCAACAGGAGCATAATTAAAACACAAAATACACAAATCTGTACACAAAACAGTCTGTAACTGATGGTTTTTTTGCATGTAAGCTGCAGTTTTGCCTGCAAATGTCTCATGATTTGTCAGAATTTACCTTAAAAAGGAAAGTTGATAAGATTTCACACAGGTACCAATCAATCACAGGTGGGTCCAGGTGAACACGATCTGCCTGCTGCTCAGACAACAAAACTGTAAATATTCCATAACTAAAGTTGTGTTTTACAGATCTGAGTTAAAACTGCTTTGAGCTCTGAGGCTGTTCTGTGTGATGAGCCCTGAAAACCAATAAATGAATACATAAAATCCAAAACGAGCAACCTTTGATCATCTTGAGGCGGTTGACTGAAACTCTGAACGGACGATGCACCAAACGAAAGAAAAGATGAAAGTATACATCAAAGCAAACTTTCTTTGATGTATTTAAGGTGTTTGTATTGTCAGTGACAGACCCACAAGTCTAACCCTAACCCGTTAATCAGTCAGACATGGCAAAGACACGTCAGCACAGCCAAGAAATTGATGCGGTTTCCAACCACTGGGATGAATTCGAGCTGCCTCTAAAGGAGATCAAAGATCAGCCGGGGAAGGAAGACACTTTCCAAGAGGCCGCTGAAGGTAGAGGTGAACATCTCCAGGAAAAATCTTGGGAAGCTAAATATCAAGATTTGCAGGAGAGGTTTTCCCAGCTGTCCACCAGAGAGCAGTTCTGGCAGAGGAAAATGTGTGAGCTGGATCACGAAAACATGATACTTTGCAAACAGTGCAAAAGACTTGAGGAGAAACTTGCACAGCTGGGAAACGAAAAAGAACCAGTCACGACCATAAAGAGCTGTGAATTAGGAGTACGCCATCCGATGGAAGACAACCAGCTGATGGCGAGCATATATGACGCCAGTCCTCCGCTGGGCCAGGAGGGGGTCTCTCCGAAGCAGACGTCACCCAGAACCAACGAAAGCGACAACAAAGCAATTCGGGAGCTCATAAATGATAATGAAGAGCTCAAAAATTTTGTCAATAAACTTGCTCGCGACAGTCAGGGGGCTCGTTTACACCAATAACCAGCTGGAGGACAAAAGTAGAGAGTTGTTGCAGAACTATTTAAAGTCAAAGGCAGATGTTCAACAGCTGGAGGAGAAATGTCAAAAGCAAGTTGTGGTTATTGATCGGTTTTTGAGACAGGTCAACGACCTGCAGAGGAGCAACGAGGAGGTGATAAAGACATACGAACGCTCAAAGACAGAAGTCCACCAGCTGAAGAGGCTCAACAAGGAGCTGGCGATGACGTCTGAAAACTCTGGGGAAAAAGTCCGACTACTGCACAAAAACAACCAGGAACTGGTCCGGAAGTGTGGAACCTCTGAGACGCAAGTCCAGCAGCTGAAGGAGAAATGCCACAGTCTCGTTCTGATGGTGAAAGAGTCGATGGCCCAATTGAGAGAGCAGAAGAACAGCAATCAAGAACTGGCCCTTAAATATGCAATGTCTGAGGAAGAGGCCCAGCAGCTCAGGAGAACCAACAAAGAGCTGGCGTCCACGACTGAGAACTTTGTGAAAAGAGTAAAAATACTGCACAAAATCAGCCACGTGCTGGTCAAGAAGTCTGAAACCTCCGGGACCACGCTGGAGCAGCTGAGAGAGAAGTGTCAGAACCTCGAGACGATGGTGAAAAGCTCGGAGATTTCTGTCGAGGAACAGAAGTACAGCAACAAAGACCTGGCCACAAAACTTGAAACGTCCAACAGCGAAATCCAGCAGCTGAAGAAAATGATCAATGACCTGAGCAAAAACAGCAAAAACTCCAGGCCGCGCGGCAAAATCCCGCACAGAAGCAGCCAGAAAGCCATCAGGAAGTTCAAAACATCCGACACACCAGTTCTCCAGATGGAAGCGGAAAGCCAGAAGCCTCCTCTGATCGTCAAAAAGTCCAAGAAGAAGAACTGGACCCAAGAGAGGAGAAGGAGCTAGCAATGAAAGGATTTACCTTTAACGAGCCATTTGGACCATTTCCGAGGAAAAGACAAACCTGGGAGCCGCAACTGATTTTTTCTACACCTAAAATGAAGATAACATGGTAGATGTTTTAATTTATTTGTGAAGGAACACATTTTGAACTCTTCTCAGAATGCCAAGTTGAGGGTTTGTTTCAAACAAGGAATGCCATAAGCCGTCGTCACCAGGGGGCTTTCGGAGCATGAAGATTTTGACCTGAGTTTGAAAAATGAAAAAAAAAAGCACTATTTCACTGAACAATCAAAAATAAATGTTTGTTCTCCATCAGTACTGATTTCACCTGGATGATGGGACTTCTGCTCCGGAACCTCACACATCTCACATGCCTTCAGGTTTCTGTAGGTTTCTGGTTTTCCATGTTTCAAACAGGGATGTGTCGGATCTTGGAAGGTTCTCAGCATCGCTCCATTTGTGGTTCTGGGCAGACTTTCGTGTTCGTTACGAAACAGCTTCTTTCCTCTCTTCTCCCTCCGGAAACTTCAGCTGTGTGTTTATTTTGGAAATGTCTTGTGCCATTTGATCATGTATTGTTGGCCAATTTCTATTTTTTAGGCCTACTGGTGAGCCAGAGGTGTGTGTGTGTGTGTGTGTGTTACATCTGACATGTTCATCAGGTGTAGCATTGACAACCAAACATCTTTTGATAACTGAAGTTAAAAACTAGGATGTGTTAAATATGAAATTGTGGAACCTATGAATGAATCTGTCACTGGTATGACAATTATTTAAAAATATGGTAGCATAAAAATTTATACAAAAGTACAGATCACAGTAGATTTTCTTTGATGTGTCCAGTTGGGGCGTTAGTATTGCCAATGGCAGACACATTTTGTCCGAACCAGCTAGTTAATCAGACATGACAAAGGTAAATCGGTACAGTCAGGACAGTGACGCTGTTTCCAAGGACTCTGATGAGTTTGAGTCGCCTCTGAAGGAGATCAGGAGCAGACCAGAGGACAGGGAATCCTTTTATGAGGCCACTGAAAGTAGATATGAACTCCTCCGCCAGGAGAGATCGTGGGAAGCTAAATACAAAGACTTGCAGGAGAGGTTTTCAGAGGAGGTGGCCCCCCGAGTGCAGTACTGGCAGAAAAAAGCGCAAGAGTTAGACCACAAAAACACCATCCTCTCCAAGCATTACGAGAGACTGGAGGTGGACGTGGCCGTGCTGGAAAACCAAAACCAGGAACTGGTGACCACCATAAAGAGCTGCGAGTTAAAAGTGTATGATCTGATGGAGGACAACCAGCTGATGGCCAGGAAATGTGAGAGCAGCGACTCCACCATCCAGCAGCTGGTGTCTCAAAACCAGACGTCGCTCAGCACCAATGAGAGCAGCAACAAAGCCCTCCAGGAGCTGCTGAGCCATAACGAACAGCTCCAGGACATCGTCCATGAGCTCGTTGCGACCATCAGTGAGCGGGTAAACACCAACAACCAGCTGGAGGACAAAAGTCAAGACTTGATGCAGAAATTTGTAAAGTCGGAGGCAGACGTTCAAAAGCTGGAGGAGAAATGTCAGAAGCAGGTTCTGGTTATTGATTGGTCCTTGAACCAAGTCAAAGATCTGCAGAGGAGCAATGAGGAGGTGACCCAGAGGTACGAGATGTTAAAGAGGCAAGTCCACCAGCTGAAGAGGCTGAACAAGGAGCTGGTGGCGATGACGGACAACTCTAGGGAACTGGTCAAAGTACTGCACCAAAAGAACCAGGAACTGGTCCAGAAGTGTGGAACCTTTGAGAAGCAAGTTCATCAGCTGAGAGGAAAATGTCAGAATCTGGACGTGATGGTGAAAAAAGTCGAGACGCAGGTCCAAGAACTGAAGACCAGCAACGAAGACTTGACCGTGAGATTTGAACTCTCCAACGTGGAACTCCAGCAGCTGAAGAAAATGATCAAAGATCTGTGTAGCACGCTCCTGTAGGCCGCGAGCTGGGGAAGGTCCATGTCTGCGTCAGCGTAGATACCGAAAACCTGGAGCCGCCAGGCCGCCTCCTGCACAGAAGCAACTAAAAAAACCAACCAGGAAGTTGGAAACATCTGGCGCACAAGTTCTTCAGCTGGAAACTAAAAGCCAAAGCTGGTCCTTCAGAACAGCGCGATGGAGGTGTGGCTGAGATCTTCGTCGATCTCTTCAGCGACAGCACAATACCAGAGTTACAGAACATTGGGTTGCTTTCCAAGCCAAGCCCTTTAGGCTTTGATCTTGGCCTTAAACCTTTGGACAATTACCAGTCAAAGTCACTCTGGAATCCGGAACATCACCAGAATTCAAACACCTGCTTCGAATCCCATCAACATGTCCTGAAAATTGCAATAGAATCCATTCAGAACTTTTTCAGGTTGTTTTGGAAACAGTCAGATGCACGCCGCTGTCACATGACCTCCAAAACAAAAATCTCACATCAAAGCTGGCTTTCTTTGATGCAGCTATTAAAGCCGATAGTAGCTTCAATACTGCTTGAGAAGCAACTGGTTAATGAAGGACAGATATGGCAGATACAACTCAGCACAGTCTAGACTTGGATGTTGTTTCCCACCCGTTTGAGTTGCCTCTAACGGAGTTCAGGAGCAGAGCAGAGGAGGAGGAGGGACCCACTGAGAGGGTCGATGAGCTTCTCCTTCTGGGGAGATCCTGGGAAGCGAAATATAATGATTTGCAGGAGAGGTTTTCGGAGGAGGTGACCACCCGGGTGCAGTGCTGGAAGAGGAAAATGCAAGAGTTGGGTCAGAACAACATGAAACTGGAGGCCAAAGTGGCAGAGCTGGAAAACGAAAACCAGGAACTGGTGACCACCATAAAGAGCTGCGAGTTAAAACTGTATGATCTGATGGAGGACAACCAGCTGATGGCCAGGAAATGTGAGAGCAGCGACTCCACCATCCAGCAGCTGGTGTCTCAAAACCAGACGTCGCTCAGCACCAACGAGAGCAGCAACAAAGCCCTCCAGGAGCTGCTGAACGACAACAAACAGCTCCAGGACATCGTCAATAAGCTCGTTGCGACCATCAGTGAGCTGATAAACACCAACAACCAGCTGGAGGACAAGAGCCGAGACTTGATGCAGAAATTTGTAAAGTCGGAGGCAGACGTTCAAAAGCTGGAGGAGAAATGTCAGAAGCAGGTTCTGGTTATTGAGCGGTCCCTGAACCAAGTCAAAGATCTGCAGAGGAGCAATGAGGAGATGGCAAAGAGGTACGAGATCTCAAAGAGGGAAATCCACCAGCTGAAGAGGCTGAACAAAGAGCTGGCCACGACGACCGAGAACTCTGGGGAACTGGTCAAAGTACTGCACCAAAAGAACCAGGAACCGGTCCAGAAGTGTGGAACCTCCGAGAGCCAAGTTCTGCAGCTGAGAGAAAAATGTCAGAATCTGGACGTGACGGTGAAAAACTCTGAGATGAAGGTCAAAGAACTGAAGAACAGCAACGAAGACTTGGCCATGAGATTTGAACTCTCCAACGTGGAACTCCAGCAGCTGAAGAAAATGATCACAGATCTGAGCATGAGCGCTGAAAACTCGGGAGCACGAGGCAAACTGCTGCACAAGAGCATCCGGGAACTCATCAGAGAATACCACCCGTCCGAGTCCAAAGCTCCACAGCCGGAAACCAAGAGCCAGAAGCCTCCCGTGGTGGCCAAGAAGGCTGAGACACAGGACAAGCTGCCGAGGAAAGGCCCCTCACCGACGGATAAGCAGTGCGAGATCTTTAGGAAAGAAGTCCAGCAGGTGAGGGAACCAAGTCCAGCAAAGAGTAAAAAAAGCTTGGAGTTGAAAGTCAAACCAGCAGAGATGCAAACCATACCGCCAAGGTTCAAAATCGCAGCAAAATTTGGGAGGGATGGTCTCCTGGATTCTGATTCCTAGATTTCAGTGTCTGAGCTCCGTCCAACCTCCCCCAGCCGTTGCCTGTTGCCTGTTTTGCCATCACTAATAACAGACCTTCACGTCACGCTGCGTCCATAGCAACAAACAGAAGACTTTGGGTTCACCTGCCAGTGTAGACTTGTCATTTTCATTGTTTTTGACATCCTGCTTGGTGATAATATGAAAGAATGGATTCACTGGATGAACAAATGCGTGTGAAAACATTTTTATTGTGTGTGTGTGTGTGTGTGAACGTTGGAACGTTGCAATTTCCATCGTCTTCAATGTTTAAAAGGAGAATTATCATCAACGCTGTCATTATTACACCTAGTTATGATTCTCTCGGTTCGGTCTTTAGTGAATTTGTACCAGAAACGTGTTAACCAAGCCAAACTAGAGCTGAAAGAGTGTTGGTGTTGATTTTCAAAGGGCAAAATTGACTTTAGAACTTCAGAGAGACCAGTTAAAGATTGTTTCATTGTAGCCTCACGTGAATAAAAGCCACCAACAGGACGTCTACAGACGGCTGGATTTATTGTCCTCCGACTCGTCCGTGTTGATTTGTTTTGTGTATCTGTGGAGAGAAGAACATTAAGCTAGTTCAAACGGAAAATGTCCAGGTAGAGATGATGCATTTATGACCAAAGGTTCCCTAAGGTTGCCGGGATCCACACACCCGTTCTCGGCCTCGTGAATCGATTCCGGAAGCTCTTTTCTCCTGGTCTCGGGAAGCAGGAAGCCGAGGCTGCCGCTGATGATGGACAGGCTGCCAAAAAGGATGGTGGGTATGGACGGGTGGTACGTGGCCAACATGTTGACCGGCGGAGACATTAAACCGCCGATTCTGCTCGCGATGGAGCCCAAACCGGCGGCCGTTTGCCTGAAAGAACCACGCGCTCTCCCTCAGTGTCGCCAACAGTCGGAAACAGGCAGACTTTTAGGTCCCAAAAACCCACCGAAAAGATGTTGGGAAGAGCTCCTGAACGTACACTGAACATACAGAACCAGCCCAGTTTAGGAAAATCCGTCCAGCGGTTACCAATATGGTCACAGCGACAGCGTGATCTTGGACAGAACAGAGAGAAGAAGGAAAAGATCCACAGAAAATCCACAAGCAGAACAACCTCAAAGGTCAGGAACCAAACGGGGCTCCTCCTCTCAGCAGGTCCTACCTGGAGGAACTGCCAAAATGGCTAAAACGGACGAGGCCTCCGATCAGAAGCAGTGCAGCCATCAGCAGACACCTTGCCGGCCCAGAACCTCCAACAGCCAGGATGCTGAGGATGTGAGGCCGGCACTTCACTCAGGCCGAAGATCAGCTGGGTGAGGAAGACGCTCATGCCGAAGTTTGCCACGTTTAACGACAGGCCGAAGTAGGTGAGGTTTAAGGAGAACCTGCGGGGATCCAGAGGACAGCGCACAGAAAATACCGCCGGAGGCCGACCGGGGCTCAGACAGGCCCAAGATGATGGAGCTCACCAGGCAAATCCAAGCGCGAGGAAGTTCTTCCTCAGTATGGGCGATCGGATGAGAGCCATGGCACCTTCCTTCCTCTCCTTTTCATTCCCATCTATCTGTGATCCACCGGAGACACAACAAGTTAACGACAACAACTCGACAACAATCACGTTCCAGGATTTTTCCCACCTTTTCCAGGAAACCTTCTGGAATGATGCAGTTGTTGATGGTTGCCACTTTGGTGATCAGCCGTTTGGCCTCGCCCGTCTTCCCTCTGCCCAGCAGCCACCTGGCCGACTCCAGAATGCACCTGGAAAGGAGCGAGCGGCGTCGCTTAGCAACCCGAGACGTACGCCCAGGACGCCAGAGGCCGAAAATATGAAAAATAAAAACAACACCAAACCACACCATATATAAATAGCAATCACCGCGTGTAGAGCAGCGGTGACTAGTTGAGCCAGTCTCCAGTTTCTGATGAAGTAGATCGTACCAGCAAGGACGCACTGTCCCAGTGCGCCGCACAGCTGAATCACACACGACCCCCACGACCTCCGGGACACCCCGATCCACTCGGTGGCTGTAAAGGTCACAGGCAGGGTCAGCGAAACCAGAGAGGCCCGAGCGGTGCGAGAGCGACGCGCTTACCTGAAGAGGCCGCCGCAAAGTAGGAAAAAGACAGAAATTCCAAGAGGGAGATGAAAAGCGTACCTAATATGACGGCGTTGAGCCGGTAGCCTCCGTAGCCTATCCCCACCAGGAACTGGGACGCCAAATACAAGTAGAAATTGGGGGACAGTCCGGACGCCCCGCTAAATATGAACATCAGAACCACGGGGATCTGCGTGGCTCGCTTGCGGCCGAACCTGGAGGAGGGAGAAAGCCTTGGTGGGCACAGGTGGCCGGGCTGGAACGTGCGAGCGTGAGCGGGAAAAATACACTTACGATTCGGCAAAAGGTCCAAATAACAGACAACCAAAAAGAATGCCAGCCATCAACACTGTTTGTGCCACTTGCAACAAATTTGCCTGGTCACAAACTAGATCAAACTAAACCAAACCGAAAACCAGACCACAGGGTTAAAACACACACACGCGCACGCACACACACACACACATTCTGCGTTGATCGGAAGCGGCCGTGAGCCGAACCACTCACGTCTGTCACGATGGTGGCCACGTACAGCGTGCGTGCGTACACCCATCCATCCGTGCACGGCGCGGTCTCGTTGAGTCCGTACCGCCGGATGGACTGGATGTCGCGGTCCACGGGCGCGTACATGCGGCACCGGCTGGGGGCTCCGTCCGCGCCGCGGGGCACGGTCAGGTTGAGCTGCTCCTCCGCGGTCAGGTTGGGCTCGACCCGGAGGATCCAGTCCGTGTTGCAGCGCCGCTCCGGGTCGGACTGGGTGAAATACACGCTGGCGAAGTGGAAGGAGACGATGATGTTGGGGACGCACAGGGCGAAGAGCGTGAGCTTCTGGAAGCGGCCGAACTCCCCGATGGCGCTCAGGACCTCTCCGAAGCCGGCCATGGTCGGGAGCTGGTGTGCGGCGCTGCAGGGCTGCAGGGCTGCAGGGCGGCTGCAGCGTGACTCAGGGTTTCCGAACCCCTGCTGAGTCAACGTCGATCACGTGACGACAAGATGTTACCTGATAACAGGAGCCAGGTGAGCGAACCGGCTGCCCTCGCTGACCTTTAACCCCGACACCTGTGGATCTTTTACTAACGTGTAAAATAGTTACACAACAAATGGATTCCGCTGGGTCAGCTGGATTTTCATTTTTAAATAAATTGCCCGAGAAGTCGAAAATATGAACCTCGTGTTTGGAATTATTGCGAGACAAATGACAAAATATTAAAAAGGGACTCGTATTAAAGAGGTGAAAGTTACATTTCTAATATTTAGAAAAGCTTTTTGCAGCTCACATCTCGATCGCTGTAACAACCGTTACGTAAAAGATAAAGCAGCACTGCAATCTGACTCTGCTGTAAAGGCTGGGAGTTCTTACACAACTAAACTCTGGAAACTAGATGATCCAAAACCTTGAACTGTTAAAATTTAGCCACTTTAAGATAATAACAGACAAGGCAAAAACAAAAGCAAAAACCCAAAGAACCTCTGCAAAAGAAAACAAAAACAAAATATGGAATTCTGCACCCAGAGTCATTGTCTACTTCATAGGAGACAAATCTCTCGTTCTTTTACTAAAAACAACTCTTCCTTTTTGATCTGAAGCGGTTTATGTTGTTTTGCATCTCGGAAAAAAAAAAAGATTAACATCAGGGAAGTCACTGGCGGTTATTTTCTGCCAGCACATGATGCTGTTCTTCCACTGAACCAGTCATTGCAACAACACACTTCCTGTGTGTTGTTGGTGTGTGTATGTTTGAGTATTTGCTTTTGGATACAAGACACTTTGGACTTGAAGTCAAAGTTGGATGCAGTTTAGCATGTACTTGCAACCCAAACTGCAATCTGGCGCCCGTCTTGGTCCAACTTCAGCTAACAGTTGATCTTTTAGTTGTTAGTTTTTTCTTAATAACTGACTAACCTTCTGGATCAAATCCTCTGGGATTTGCTTTTTATCGATAGCACATCATCTTCTGTGCTTCCTCGGTTCTTCCCTGTCCAAGCAACCGCCTCCGATTCAGGGACACACCTAAAAAATAAAATAAAATAAAGGCTGTCACAGAGATCGAAGGGGAGGATCAGGAGGGCAGACAACGCAGACGGTTGTGAAGGAGACACATTCTTACGTCTGCGGAACGATGGGGCAAACATGTGACACCTGCTGAAGGTGTCGGCCATCCTCCTCCTCCTCCCGAGGCGCCGTCAGGTTGAGCTGCACATCCACGGACGGGTCGGGATCAGCTCTGAGGATCCAGTGTCGATCCAGGTTGGACTCTACAAAAAGCATCCTGCAAAGGTTTAGGGGCAGTGAAATAAAGGGTAGGGTTAACCTCAGGAGAAGCTGCTCCCGAAAGAGCCCAAAGATCTGGGAAAGCTCCCAAAAGCCAGCGTTTTCCATGTTCAGGCTCCTCTTCTGTTAACCACCATCTACCTGGTCAGTCCAGCCAGGCTGGAGATAGGAAAACACTCAGGACTGAGGACACACACACACACATCCCCCACACACTCTCTTCTTAGGCCAGTGTCCATGTTTCTGGACCTTTGTACAGTAGCTGGAGAACAGAGAGAACATGCAAACTGAACTTCTTTTAACCTTTTGGCTGTGGCGCGCGTGCTGCCCCCTGCTGGCCAAGAGTGGAAACCATCAATAAGAAACTGCTTGTGTTTATCTCACACACACACTCTTTAAGATCACGTGGAAAGCTTCCTGGGTGCCATCCCTCGACAAAGAAAACAACATGAAGCGCGGTATGATTACAAGCCTCGTGTATTTCCAAAAACACACGTTAATTGATCAATAAGGTGCCAGTCAGACAAATAATTTGTGCATGATTAGTGATGCGCTGACAAAAAGGCCAACAGTGGGAAACACTACAAAGCAAGTGAAACTCCGAACCGAGCACGACCAGCCTCGATCCGTTTGCCCGAATCCGTATTTACAGGTGAAATGTTTCTCTTTCTCTAACAACGTGCACTTCAACAGTCGATGCGTCTACGGTACATACACACCTCGGGGCGTCAGTGCGACAGTGCATGGAATCGCCATCAAACGTACATTTACAACATGTTTTACATACACCATTTACAGAAGTACCTGAAGGAGGAGCTATCTGTCAGCCCTTCGCACGTGGTAGAAACAACCGTCCGGGAGTGGCGATGATGACCATCAGTGTTGTAAAAAGACCACAGTCTGCAGGACAGTCGAAACAAGTCGGTGACAAAGGAAAAAAAACAAAACTGGACAGGTATAAGGGCTATTTCACCTAATGAGTTCAAGATTTAGCTGTAACCAGGGGATGGGAGACGTTTCTTTGCGTTTAAATAAGAATACGAGCTCCAAGCGGAGTCGGTTGCCTGGGAAACGAGCGTCTAATTAGGAGAAATTTACCAAGGGTTGGTCAGCGGAGACAGTCTTGGGTGTGTTTGCTGAGCTGTGTAAACATTTTCATTACAATGAAGGTAAATAAAGACAAAGTCAAAGCAAGAGCCAAACGTGATGAAATATGAACGTGCGAGACGCATTTTGTTGAAAAAAATTCAAAGAATTCTTTAAGAAAATGGGAAGCATTTGTTCCTACCATGTGTCAAGGATGCACTCCAGAGGGAATTCTCCTCAAACTCTCACTGGAAATGAAGGAGACTGTTTGGATGGACATAAACGCACTTTCCAGCATGATCTTCAACCAGTCAAACCTCACACCTTGCACCCCACCCCGACATGGTCAATGTTGGCGTTTGCTCAATCAAATCTCCACTTTTCAGCTCGTAAAAGCTGAAAATCTCAGCAAATGAGCCCAATTCCGTCCTCACAGCTACAGGACGTGAGCCGTTGTAGTTTGAATTAGGTCAGAATGTGGATGAACTACCCGCTAGCCTTTAACTCAACTGGGCGGGAGCTCTGGAGAGGTTCATCAGCAATCAGTCGGTAACAGCGGCGGCCTCGGGCTCAACACAACACCAGCATTCGGGATTATTCCCAGCCCCGCGCAGACAGCCACCTTTACCACCTGCAGCGTGTGGGGAGGGAGTACCAATTATTCCCCCCAGAGGAAACGTTATCGGCCACCAGCGGTCGCCTGCGCCCAGAAGAAAACGCTCATTGCATAGAAGACCAGGCAGCTCAAAACGTGGAAATAAGCCGTCAGACAGCCGGGGGCAGAGAGCAGATGCGTCAATAATGACTCCGCAAGTGTCGTCTGAGCCTGAACTCTTTGGTTGTTTGGACCAAACCTCCACACAGCCCAAATCACCTCATCAGGGGATCCACCCATAACCCACACACCTGGTCGAACCTCCGGGAAGGGCCGATCTACGCTGCCTTCAAGGTCAAATCGGTCTCCACTAAGGCTGAATTTAGACTTTTTCAATTCCACTGTAGCACAAAGGGCCTGATCACAGCGGCACAACGCGTCCGAGTCCTGTGGCACAGCAAATAAAAAAGAATAATCGATAAAATAAGAGCTAACAATGAAAAATAAAAGGCAATCGCTTCCAGTACTGGCGAGATGGTTTGGATTGTGCTTGTGTGTGAAGAGGAAGAAATAAAGAACAAGAAATGAGGAATTGATATATTTGATTGCATCCTTTCTCCCGTTAACTGTATAAGCGCACTATTAATGTTTCAAGTGTGATTCCCGTGATGAACCGAGCCTCTTCTCATCATGATCCTCATGCAACCTGCAGTAGTGTCACACTCCTGCCAGTCCTCCTCCTCCTCCTCCTCGGCTCCTCCTCTTCTTCTTTTTTGCCCTCTAACTCATGCTCCATCTCTCTTTGGCAGTAGTGGTTTCTTGGAATTGACGACTGCGCCATCGTGCGCCGTCGTCCTTTTCTGTCCTTAGTTGCTGGCTCTGGTCAACTTAACTGATGCTGAGCTGTGCAAATCCGATGAGTTTGACATCGTCCGGTATTTCGGATTCCTCCAAGCCGGATGCCTGGAGGAGAGGAAACACGCTGATCGCACCCAGACGATGTGAGTCCATGAAAGAAATTAGTCTCCTTACCAATTTAAATGTCACATTTTTGTTGTTTTGCGGATCATCGACGATCTTCTGCAAATTGGCAGCAACTGGGAGAAGGCAGACGGAGAGAGAGCATCGGGTCAGGTGACTTTCGGGCTCCTCAGTTGTGTTACTTCTATGTTTTAGGCCATCAAACAGCAGCTTTCTGTTGTTGCCACGGTGACCATCACGCCAGGGGTGCACATGTGACTCACCGATGACCAGGTCCCTCCCATCCACCAGACCTGCTGAGACCAGCTCCTGAGAAACTCCATCAGCAGAATCTGAGGAAAAGTCCAAGAGTTGGACGCTAATCTGAACGGATTTCAGAGAAAAGTGCTTCTGTTCGCAAACCTCTGCCGGACATGAACTCAAATCGAATGTCATTGAGCTCCTTCTTGGAATTCCTCAGCCTCAGGACCAGACTGATGGGAACACTGGTGCTGGCTGCTGCTGGATCCTACATCGAGACAACATGACGGGCGCACAGTTATTCCTTTAACACTGGGGATATACAACACAACTGTCAGGAAAACTTTGCCTACAGGCCGCTGTTTACCTGAGCAGCGGAAGGATGCGAAGGGCTCCCAGTCTGAGCAGGAACCTGAGGGGGAACCTCCTCTGCCTGAGCCACGCTGGGAAGGTTCTCGCGAGCTGCCCCAGGTGGCTGCAGATGTCCTGTGGAGCCGTCTGATGATGGGAAGAGCTGCACAACGCAGACAAATCAGTGGCACATTCAGGGTTTGGCGAGAAGAGGAAAGAAGAAGGACCAACAAAGGACAGTCATGCAAATTGTTCTGTTAAAGCGTTAAGATTTCCAAGTCATGTCCACTACAAAGACACTCACCTCCATGTTCTGAGAGCCGTCCTTCACCCTGGGGGACTGCAGAATGGACATGACAGATTGTCAGGATTAAAAACATGCAGTTTCCTTTTCATCCACCCAGTGCAAGGACTTATGGAACGCCATAGGATTGAAAGAATTTAACACAAGGTGTCTTTGAACACAGGGCTTAAACGGAATCACAGGTAACAGGCAAGATAAAATCCCACACCAAGACTAAAAGGCAGAATAAGCACAGAAATTTATGAAGAGTCATTTTAAACAGGTTTTCCGATCAGATGTTTGTGTGATTAATCAGTGTCAGTGGTTTAAATCATGGTATCATCACCTATACAACCCTCTGATCTCACGTTTAAAGGATAATTTGGTCGTGTTGCCCAACAGCACCACCTGCTGTTCACCTACAGACACGCCCCCGCGCAGACTCACCCGCAGAGCTGAAACCGCAGCTTTGCCTTCCTCGCTCTCCTCATCCAGCTCGTCGTCGCTCCACTCCCAACCGCCGTCCTCGGTTTTGTGGAGTCGCCCGCTGGAGCCGGGCACACGGCGCACCTAGCGACAGCCATCAAAGCAACTCAACCTTGGATGGGCATATTTCAACATGCTTTGTTGGGTACGAGCATCGTGCAACAAGTATTAGTGATGACCAAACCTTTTTGGAGCGTTCTGATATTGTCGGGCCCTTAAAAAGGAGCCTCTCCTGCAAATACTCATTGTTCTGAAACACATAAATGATTATTTTAATATATAAATAAAGGGCATTTATGGACTCTTACGTTTTCTTTGGAATAAGGCTGAAATGCTCACTTTGGCTTTTGTGAAGAATTTATGCTTCAGTAACTCTGCAGCAGTTGGCCTGAATGAGAAAAAAGACCAGCAATAAAAATAAAGAAATAAAAGTCAGCACAACTACCGTTAAAATGGGCGTTGAAGGGTTCGGTTCTGGATTAACTGACCTTAACTTTGGATCTTTTTGTAAACACAGAAAGAGCATCTTCCTAAAGGACTTGCCATACTTCTTCACCATTTCCTTGTCTGTGATACCCGTCTCCAGACAGGGAGGGTCATTCTGCAGGGTCAGCATCAGCACCTACACACACACACAAACATACACACACACTCGGGTGATTAGACACCAACGAGTCGATCTGAAAAGTCACTGCTATTCTTCCATTCACGATGTGTGTTCATGCTGGTAGCATCCCAAAAACACACAGTTACCTTCATGGGTGGATATTTGTGATAGGGCGCAGCACCTGTGGCCAGCTCGATGGCCGTGATCCCAAAACTCCAGATGTCGGCTTTGAAATCGTAGCCACGGACCTGTGAAGGTGGGAGGCAAAACCGATTGTGAGACCAGGAGAGAGGCAAAGATAAAAGAGAGGAAGGAATCATCTGATCAGTCCCCCACCTGCTCCATGACCTCCGGGGCCATCCAGCACGGCGTCCCCACAAACGTCTTCCGAACCTTATTCCTCGTCATGTCTCCTCCAGTTGCTAGAAAGGCACTCACACCAAAATCTAGATGTGAAATAGAGAAAAAAATAAAACAGAAATAACTCAGATTAGTGCTTCAAGCACGCGTGGGGCTGAAAAAGGAACAACGAAAAAACGATTACCAGCAATTTGCACAGAGCCATCTTCACCAAGAAGGATATTTCCAGCTTTTAGATCCCTGAGTGAAGAGTGAGAACGTCAATAATGCCACACTTTACTGGCAGACAAACAACTGCACCTTTAGTCCACCTGATTTCTGTTTGCACTCTTCAGGCAGGTGAGGGAAAAAAAAAAAAAAGTGGGCAGGATAAACGACTCCAACCAACAGCTGTACTACAGTTCTGTACTAAAGGCCCACTAACATTTACTTCAACAGGATTTACAGAAAACGGGACCATTATCGGCAAATACCTTTATTAAACCGATACACTCCGATTACGTGAGGGTAGCTGCTCACCGATGGATCTGCCCATTTTTGTGGAGGTACTCCAGCCCCTCCAGGACCTCCTTCAAGATGGTGGCGATGCTGGCCTCGTCCAACACGCCGGTCTTTTTTTCGCCACGAGAAATGATATGCTTGATGATGTCCAGAACGGAGCCTGGGAGACAGGCAGAGATTCTGTCAGAATGCAAAAAAAAAAGTCTCCAGGCAGCAAATGGAATGTTTGTGTGCCTGTACTGCTAATGTTAGTGCTTTTCCTTAACGGGAAAACACATCGAAACAGAATTATTAGAAGCTTCCATCAACAGCAATGAAGCTAAACAATGAATAAGTTCACACACACACACAAGCGGATACACAGCTCAGCTGCTACCACCAACACTCACTTTTTTAAATGGGATTACTCCCTCTCTCATTATCTGTATTGTTGGGATTTATGTGTTTGTATATATTTTTTAACCCTAAAGTAGACAGACACACTTGCTGCTCTTGTTTTTTTCCCGTTTCCACCAGTGCAGCAGTTTTCTGTGTTATGCAGTTGCCCACACACGGGCGCTTATCTCCAGAAATTAAAAAAAAAAAAAAAGAAATATATATATATATATATATTACCAGGCCCCTGGTAAACGAGGCCTTAATCCTAACATTCAGTCAAAGTGCAAGCCAAGCCTTATTTGAGATAAAAAAAGTAAAGAAGGATGCGTGAAGGTGAGCAATAGCCAAGGTGAAGATAAGAACCCAGAGAAATCAGCAGTAAAGTAAAGTAAAGCCATCTTTTGTTAAACTTACCACCACTGAGCAGCTTCATGACGAGCCACAATTCATCTTTCACCACAAAGGAGGTGTAATAAGACACAATGTTTGGATGGTGGCACTGGCTCATTGCCTGGATCTCTTTCTGCACAAAGAAATAATTTCAGTTTCATTTCAGGAGCAGCAGAGGCTTCGCTGTAGAACATTTATAATGATAATGTGCACGAGCTGGGTCAGTAGGACTACGTTTGAGAAGCGGCACTGTGGTCTAGCACAAAATCTATCCAACATCCAACAACATAATATTGGTAGATTCTGCTTGAAAATCCATTTAAGATGCCAGGATGAGGAGGAAATGAATAAAGCAACATCATCTCCCTGGTTTCCTGACTGTCATGCACAGCTGGTCAACAGAAATTCCACATTTGTAACCACACAACATGGCTAAGCAGGAGGGTATCGGATGAAACATTGTAAAAGCCTGCCTCAGGAATAGAAGAATGTTGTAAAACCATAGCGTTTACAGTAAATACTCGTTCAGAGTTTTACAGAGTATTTCATTCTCGTAAGAAAAATGTAATAATGGATCTCGATGTGATACTAATTCATCACAGCTGCAGAAATGTAGTGTATGTGGCAATATCAAGCTTGGGATCTGCTCTCCACCCTACTCCAAAGGAAGAGTGCTCGCTTGCTTGCTTACTTACTCACTCTCTCTCTCTCTCTCTCTCTCACACTCTCACACACACACACACACACACACACACACACACACACACACACACACACACACACACACACACACACACACACCTGGGCTGCACATACCCTCCAGCACACTCTAGCTGCTTACCAACAATTCATCCATACTAGTTTGACATTTTTCCAGGTTGATGCGTTTGATGGCCACCTTTTCCTTTCTGGGCTTGCAGAATGCTGCCTGCACAACGGCAGTCGCACCGCTCCCTGAGGAGATGAATCAAGAAAAAAACATCACTTTTATGAAGCTATGACTGGGAACTAGTATCTGATACTTAGGAATAACGCCATTCGAGTAAGATAACAGTACTAGTGCACGTTTATTGCAAATCGACCAGATCATGGACCAGTATTTCAGCTTGTCTTCAGCCATGCTCTTTAAAGAGAAATTTCTCGCTTTAATCCGTGTCATACCCTCTTGAAAATAGCACCACCCTCTCAAACTGGCTGATATTCACGCAACGCAGTATAACTCGCGTTAGCTAGCCATTTCCTTAGTGCTATCTTGCTAGGAAGCTACATCATTTTAGCTAGCCAACGACAAGAAGCCACAAACGATTTAGGCCTTCTACAAAAGAAACTCCGCATGTAGCTAACCTTGTAGCTAGCTGTTTTAAGTGTCATACTGTTGGCCACACAAAAGCAGTGCTATACTGCTTGTTGCTGTTAGCAGCCAATGTAGATCCCGGGGAGGCTAAGACGCTAACTTGAGTAAGCTAGGCTACTCACCTATCACCTCATTCAGTTCGTAGTCATCCTTGTTAATTGACCACGTTTGAGAGGATGGGTCGTCGGCCATGGTGTCGGTGCTATAGTGCGTAAACAATCCTTTTAATAATAGCAAAAAGTGCTGTCTGAGTAATATATTAAGGTTTACTCCATTCGGCTCCGGTGATGCTGGCTATCGCTGTTCCGCTGACAACTCCTACGGCTGCTGTCAACACAACTTTACGATCGAAGGACGCATCCAGTGACGTAACGACGTCAGCCTGTGGCGCCATCTTGAGCGCGGCGGAAACTTTCCACAGCGGCGTTTACGACACTTGTCTTAAAATACGGTAAATTGCGTCATGTTGATTTTAGACTATTTAGTCATTTAGTAGCTGAATTGCTACACGCGTAAAAACAAAACAAAACAAAATAAATTAAAGTAAATTACCTAAAAACAAATCAAACTAAATGTGCTATTTTGCATATCACTGAAAACAGACAAACCAAGCTGGACTACAAACAGCCAAGCAACTGTACAGTACCATTATTGTTTATTCGTAGGGATCCTAAATGTTTCAATTTTCAAGTTGGATTTTCAAATGACATGTTACATTTTTGGTGGAGCCATTTCTGATTCATCCGTCTGGATGATTTGTTTTATCTGTGTCTGTGGGGAATTTAGGAAGGACTTATTCTACCGTTTATTTCCCAACAAGCCTCTCCAGGTATGGAGAGGATTTGAGAAAAATCTACTGGCATCACTGGTATGTGAGGAAACAGCAGAGCTTGTTCTTGCCTGCTCATCAGATACCGGAACAGAGCCAAGAATTTCCAACAATGGTCAGGGTTTCAGTTTACACGACTTGAGATTTTGGCTGGGATGCAGTATATTTGAAGCAAAAGTTAGCAAAGTAGTCACAGTTGGATGCTTGGTTCTTTCATTCAGGCAGACACAGGTGTGAGGCTGCAGAAGGGCGTTGTCTGGATGAAAATACACAATAATGGTTTTGCTTGTCAAGGCTTGTGTGTTTTATCCTCTTAAAATAACTCACTCCCACAGCCAGACGTCAGATTCTTCTGCACCTTCTTCTCAAAGACGACACAAACTGAATGAAAGCCAAGGAAACAGGCCCGGGTGGGACAACTTGGCGGGCTCCTGCTCCCCCACCCTCTGCTGATGCTGACGGTGCTCCCAGGGTAAGCCAGGCCTGAAAGAGAAGTGCTGAGGGCCACTAGAGCCCCCCCCCCAGCACACCGGTGATGCAAAAGCTTCATGTCCCATACAGTGTAACCAACGTGCACACGCACGCTGGGCCCAAAGAGAACTTAAACACTGTTCCCAGCACATCGTGTATTTTAAGAACCTACAAATGAGTTATATGTTGGTGCGTGTGCGTGTCTGGCCTAATATATTCAACTAGAAACCCATTTACCCCCACTAATGTGTATAATTATTGTCCTTTACCGTTTTTTAAACCCTTTTGCTGTAAACTGATCTATTCTGAATACGCCCTATTTCATTCTATACTCCTGTTAAACCTATTAAAAAGATTCAAAGTCACGTAACACTTTAATATGAGACTCAACAATGTGGCAAAAACTTTGCCAAGTTCAAAACGACGGTGAAATATTGAGAATCATTTATAAAACGAGAATTGTAAAAGGCCCCCATTAAAGGGGGATTTTTAATAACTGGGAGCAGATGCAGGGGCCGGATTGTGCAGCGTGGAATGTTTTATGCGTGTGATTAAGTCAAGCGTGGGTCTGCACGTCTCCAACCTCCTCTGCTGTGACATCAGCGCGGCAGGCTGGTCAAACCGGTGTGCGAGGCTGCAGGAGCGCACAAACCCGCTCACTCCCGGAGGGGCCCGCATGCGTCGAGGGCCCTGGCTGCAGCAGGACCAACCTTCTCAGAAATTCAAAATAAAAGAGCTACCCACAGCCCCGAATTTCTCAGCTAGTTGCGCACATGGACAGAAGGAGCCAGGGTGCGTGACACGGCGCGTCAAGAGAAACGAGGAAACGGACCGAATAAAAAGAAGTTGGAGGATCCACCAACTCGGGAGGGATGGAAACAAACAGCACCGACCACAGAAGCGGTAGGTTTTCTTCCTGTTTGCGTGTTATCTACTATGAACTCAGGTGTGATCCGGGTTTTTTGGTGCCAAAATAGTCCAAAGTTGGTCGTTTCGTATCAGGACGGGATCTGAGCAAACTGGTTTTTACTGTTTAATCAGCCAACATTTTAATTATATAAAGGAATCACTCTGATGTTTAACCCACCCTATATACTGGGCCAAAAGGTGTGGCCCTGTGATCCAGTGTTTCACATTACAATATTAAACAAGCCTTGTCGACATCTAAAGGGCGCAACAGATGAGCAAAGAAGCCACCTTTAAAGGGCTGCATTGTCTTTTAACTGCAGTCTTTTTTTGTGCTAACCAGTTCAATGTAAATTTCTATTTTTTTTTGTTTTCCCCAGCTTTTAAACGCCAAAACTGGTCGCTTAGAAAAAAATCACTGTTTGACGAGATCACAAGATGCGCCGCTAGATGGCGCCAACGAGGCCCCAAACAAATAACCTGTCTTGTTCTTCCGCGTGGACGTTAATCTAATAATTAAATCAATTAACCGCATGTACCAACAATTTCATTGAAATTAAATGTTTTTATTTGCTTTTTTTTAACGTTTTCTTAGTGTATATCGGCGCAACGTCAGATCGACTTCCGTTAGTATCAAACTTAATTTCCGACTCAGATTACCCACTTTCACTGGAATTTGTAAAGTAAACTGCCGTAGTTAATGGCCTGAACTGCAGTCGAGGACACCACCCGGATGTAGCGACGTTTTTAAGTAAACCGCCTTGGAAGCGGAATTGCGTCTGTTTGTCAGCTGACT
>CAAE01014542.1:1082044-1211667 GCA_000180735.1 Tetraodon nigroviridis
CACACATCAAGCTCTTCCAACAGTGACAACACGTTCTGGAAACATTTGAGCTACAATGACATGCATGCAAAAACAAACGCAACTCACCGATTCCCAGGAATTGCTGAGGAAAGCGAGTCGCCAGAGGACGATCCAGACTAACGTGAGGATCCTAGGTAGGCTGTGGTGTGTGTCAGGAGCGCCATCCAGGCTCAGGCCAGCTTTGCATGCAAAAAAGGACACTTAAAGTTTTCAAATTGTGGTTTTAAAGTTGGTGTTTGGGGCTCTGGAGTTCTTTATTGACACAAAACGCATGTTTAGGTGGAGTCAAGTCAGTAGGGTAGGGGCAAAGGTGTAAGGAAGCAGACAGTTAACAAAGTGTGTGTGCGGGCTTTTTTTTTTTTTTTTTTTCCCTAACAGGCATGGAGGGCGACCTGGACCTCGATTTCCTGCTCAAAGGCAGCGACCTCCTCAAGGTGCGCTCACGGAATTGGAAGAAGACGCGTTACTTCAAACTCCAGGAGGATTGCAAGACCATGTGGCTTGAATCGAAGAAGCTGATCAAGTCCAATCAGACCTGTGAGTGTAAATGTGCGACGGCCAGCAGAGCTCCTGCCTGTTTAGAGTCGTATCGCTTGGAGGCACTCACCAGGGTTGTGTAAGCACTGATAACACGCCCACAGCTGTCACTGCCGGCCCAAATTCAGGAAAATGTAGCTTTGGATAATGTTTCAGCAACTGCTAGCAGGATGTGTGTTATTCGTGCAAAAAAACCCACACTTTTGCAACTCGTTTGTGTTTTCAGTCTCGCTCGATGACATCTCAGCTGTCCGCGTCGGCCGTCAGACGGAGGGCTTGAGAAAGTCTACGGAGGAGCAGGTGGAGGATCGCTGCTTCTCCATCGTGTTCAAGGGCCGCCGCAAGAACCTGGACCTGATCGCCGGCTCGGATGAGGAGGCCAGGCGGTGGGTGAGCAGCCTGCAGAAGCTGGTCTCCAACCTCAACAACCTGAGCCGAAAGCAGAAGACGGAGCAGTATCCTTCCGGCTCCAGAACGCGTCCCGCTCGCCTTGAGCTGCCTGGAGAACTTTCCTTACACTGAGAACCTTTCAGCTGGATCCTGAGCTGCCTGAGGAAGGCCGACAAGAACAAGGACGACAAGCTGACTCAGTCCGAGATGAAGAACTTCCTGCGTCTCATCAACATCGAAGTGGACGACATTTACGCTGAGATGCTCTTTCAGGTGATCCTTTTTATCTCAAATATGTGCCTGGAGGGATAAAAAATTCCAGGTAATAATCTTGATTAATGATCTATTCCTGACTGACATCTGCTCAGAAATGTGACAAATCCAAATCTGGCTACCTGGCTGGGGAGGAGATCGAGCATTTCTACGACCTGCTGACCCACCGGGAGGAGATCAACGTGATCTACGGAGCGTACGCCAGAACCACGGGCTTCATGAGCCCCGAAAACCTGGTGGAGTTCCTGATGAAGGAGCAGAGGGAGAAGGCCACGCTGGCCGATGCCAACAGCATCATCAAGAATTTCGAGCCGGATGAAAACGGTGAGAGCTCCTTTTTTTATCCTCTTTTATCCGGACCGGACCCAGACAGCCGTCTCCGTGTCCCCACAGTCAAGGAGAAGCAGCTTCTGTCCAAAGACGGCTTCCTCCTGTACTTGCACCATCCTGAAACGATGATCCTCAACGCGGAGCACAAGGAGGTGTACCAGGACATGAGCCGGCCCCTCAGTCACTACTTCATCTCCTCCTCGCACAACACCTACCTGATGGAGGATCAGCTCAAAGGGCCCAGCAGCACGGAGGCCTACGTCAGGTACGCCTTCTCCTGGGGCCGAGGGACGCCGGACGTGTGTGTGGGTCCGGTCTTGGCATCTGGGTGTCTGTCTGAAGGGCTCTGCAGAAGGGCTGCCGCTGCGTGGAGCTGGACTGCTGGGACGGGTCGGACAACGAGCCGGTGATCTACCACGGCTACACGCTCACCTCGCAGATCCTCTTCAAGGACGCCGTCAAAGCCATCAAGGACTACGCCTTCCAGGTCCGCGCGCTACCCGCTGACGACCTTCTCCCCTTCCTTCAGCACTCCATCAGCTCTGTCCTCTCGTTCGCCGCCAGGCTTCCGATTACCCGGTCATCCTCTCGCTGGAGAACCACTGCAGCGTAAAGCAGCAGCAGGTCATGGCGCACCACCTGAGCTCCATCCTGGGCAGCGCTCTCGTCACCTCCCCCCTGGGGGACACCATGCCCACCGATTTTCCATCTCCAGAGGTTCCGGTTCCTTCGGTTTTGTGGCGTTTACCGGGGAAGATGTCGCTCGCTCACAGGCCACGTGTTCCCTCCAGGAGCTGAGGGGCCGGTTCCTCATCAAAGGGAAGAGGTTGAACAAACTGGAGGCCATCTTCACTCAGGAGGCAGCAGGCACTGAGCCGGACGTGACCGAGGAGGAGGAGTCTGGAGAGGAAGACGAGGACGAGCGGAAGGAGAAGGTAAAAGGAAACCTAATAAAACCTCCACCACAGGGCGTTTTGTTTTATTCTTCAACGGTTCCACCTGATTTTCCAGAAGAAGAAGCTGAAGCTGGCCAAAGAGCTGTCCGACATGGTGATCTACTGCAAGAGCGTCCACTTTTCCGGGTTCGAAGACGCCAGGAAAAACCTGAGCTTCTACGAGATGTCGTCCTTTAAGGAGGGAAAGGCCGTGAAGCTGGCCGAGGAGTCGGGTGAGAGGTGGCGCAGACCCTAGAGCGCGTCATCGGATCACGACCTGGCCCCGGTGTCCGTCGTCCTCCCTCCATCAGCTCCTGGCTGACTGTTTTGGTCGGTGTCTTCCGCAGCCAACGAATACATCCGCCACAACGCCGAGAAGCTGAGCCGCATCTATCCGGCGGGCGTCCGGACCGACTCCTCCAACTACAACCCCGTTCCCTTGTGGAACGCCGGCTGCCAAATGGGTACTGGCTGCTCACCCAAGCCCCAGGGGCTCCGATCTAAGGGTGGGAACTAATGAAGACGGAAATGTGCACCTTTTCTCAGTGGCGCTGAACTTCCAGACAGCCTGTTCCGACATGGATGTGAACCAGGGGAGGTTCCAGGTCAACGGGAAGAGCGGGTACATCCTGAAACCGGCCTTCATGAGGAACGCCAGCACCGAGTTCGACCCCATCACCCTGACCCGAGGAGACTGGCTCCAGCACCGGACCTTCCACCTCATGGTGAGGTGTCGCCACTCTCTTCCTCCTCCTCCTTTGCAGATGGACAGATGCTGTAACGCCTCACCCTCTCCTCATCAGGTCATATCAGCCCAGCAGCTCCCCAAGGTGAATGACAAGAAGTCCTCCATCGTGGACCCGCTGGTTAAAGTGGAGGTGCTGGGAGTACCGGCCGATTGCACCCAGAAGGAGACTCAACACGTGGTCAACAACGGTACCTTCCTCGCTTCTGGACCTGGACCACCTCCGGGTCGGGTCGGTTGCCTTAAGTCCACTTCTCTCCCATTGAGGTTTCAACCCGTCCTGGAACGAAAACTTCCAGTTCGACGTGTACGTGCCGGAGCTGGCGCTGGTGCGTTTCGTCATCGAGGACCACGACACCGCATCGGACAACGAGTTCGTGGCCCAGTACACCCTCCCGTTCACCAGCCTGAAGATGGGTAAGTCGGCACAAGCGCGGCTCTGTCTCGGCGCTCCATAAAGGGGCCTCTGAGGCCCGCTTCAACCTCCGCACAAAGGCCTTCTTCGCTTTCTCCGTTGGGCCACTGTTTTGTGCTCCCCCGCAGGATACCGACACGTGCCCCTGCTGGACAAGAACGGCTGCCTCCTGCCCTCAGCTGGCCTCTTCGTGCACGTCATGGTCCTGGACGACGAGTGAGGCGCCGCCGCCCCTTCAGCGGCTATTTTACCCGCTTTTAAACAGATGTGTTAGTCACGCTTTTTCAAATTTTTAGGTTTAGTTTAGAATTAACTTATTGCTATGGCAACAGTAGTTGGGGAGAAGCCGTCGCACGTTCCCCTTTAGAGACGGTTGTGTCGGAGTCTGTAAAGACCCCGAGAGGCAGACGCCATCAGAGATTCTATCAGCTGTTCTCCTCCAGCTCGCATCGACAGCCGTCTTTGTGTTGTCTGTTTCGATCTTTTTACTCAAGTGGCCATTTTTAGCCTCAGCAGTAACGCTCGCTGGCATGAAATAACACCGTTTGTCTTCACCGGTATGATTTTTCTTTTCTTTCCGCGTCATATCGCTACTTGTTTTGTGTTTCAAGGTGGAGATAAAGCTTTAAACACACACCTGAAGCTTGCTCTTGTCGTCATTCCCAGCGCGACCAGCTGATTTAAAATAGGCTGCAACAGCCTGGCGGAGGTCCGCGTCTGATGAGGGTCTAAATGTCTAGCACAGTAACAGACAAGCGTTTCCGTTAAAAATGTGCTTTATTGTGACACGTCTGGGGAAAAAAAAAGAAAAGAACTGAAGTTCAGTGTAAGAGACGCCAACAGAACGCAGCAACATTCTCGCTCGTGACTGGATGGATCACATCAGGTACAGAGAGCACGGACAGCCCAATCACACGGGGATGGTCTTTGGCCTTTGTTTATGTACCATATCACACATTTGAGTTCAAGGAAAAAAAAAAAGAACCTAACAGAGGGGTAAAAGTCAGGGTGCTGCCCAAAGGTGAAATAAAGTGATAAAATTATAAACTGGTGAGGAACTTTGGTGTTTAATCAAATTAAAATGAGCAAACGTGCGACGTCGAGTGATGTGATACATAAAGAAACACTAAGGAAGCACAAATGAACGCATGAATCCCCTTGATAGAAAAAGAGGAGAGCCGACGGAGCTCTTTCCAAACCGCCAGAGAGCACAAGGACAAATCCGAACGAGAAAAAAAAAAAGTAGTGACGGGAAAAAGGCTGAAACGCAACTTCTCACACCGAATACTGGCAAAGGGTTGGTAGAAAAGTATGACGAGGATTAAAACGATATCTGAGGAACAAGGTCGCCTTTGAGAAGTCGCCCAAATGCTTCTAGATCAGGAAAAAACACAAAAGAAAGGACATTGCACTGAAATCACCAACACAAATGCTTATCGAGGACAACGTTCCCATACGCCTGTTGGAGCCTCCGTCTCTACTGGAAAACCAATGAAGCTAAGGAACTGCTTGGCGTTCCATTTTATGGTCTGGTGTTGACGCCCCTCACTGGAGGACGGTCCTAAACCACCCAACGCTCCCCGAGACGCTAACGACTAGACGGGGAACTCCTGAAGCAGCGGGGCTTCGAGCCTCCACAGGTAGTAAGGCCTTAATGCCACCATGAGGTTCCTCCGTCCTCCTGAAGAAACCGCCCAGAGTTCCCTTCAGGACTGGCCCCAAACATCTGGAGGCTTTCACCATGGCTGACACCCAGCCCCCAACCGGTAGGATTTTTTTTTTTCTTTAATGCTCTTATACAACAAAAAATCTGGTAACTATGGCACCTACTGTACAAGGTGGAATTTCCGCTGTAATAAACCAAGCAACATTCAAGTTGTTTCAGTATTATTTAGGGAAAAAAAAAATAAAAAAAAATCAACCATTCCACTATTTTCTCATGTGAAATTAAAACAGAAAGAACTAAATCACTTTTTAAGGTCCAGTTTTAAGGTTCTCCCATAATCAGAGCAGCCTTTACTGTTCAACGCTCCGCCGGAAGGAAGTGTCAAGTGCTCCAGACGACCCGAACCGTCCCGGAAAACCAGAAAAATGTTATTGCCCTGGTTGCAGCATTCGATTTGTGTGGCTCCTCTCAACATGTAGGCACTGAGGTGAAGAGCAGTTAAAAAGAGTCTGGGAGGGTGAACGCCACCCATCCGCATCCTCATCCTCTCTCCATCGATCCAGAGAGAAATGTGATTTTTTTGTTTCCAGTCCAGACCTGCCAAGACACTAAACAAGGTTCCCTAAAGACCCGAAAGAAAAACCTAAAACCGAAACGTCTGCAAATGTGGACACCTCTGGAGGAAGATGAAGCCCCTCGGGGGGAGGCAGCGCCACTCGTGTGCCAACCAAAAAGACCAAAAGTGGCCGCGCAACAAGCCCGACATAACCGCAGACCCGGCAAACGAACAACAACACCTATAGGTCTCTAACCTCTATTAATGATCTGTTAAAAATGAACCCTCGAAAAAGATATGAAGCCTGTTTAAAAAAAAAACAAAAACAAAAACACCTCATTTGGCAATATTAAACTCGGATAAATCAGGGATTACGTGAGACGAGAACAGAAAAAAATGGCACAAAATCAAACTTGCAGATCAAACTTTTTCAACTATACTCGCTCGGTGGGCACGAGGTTTACAAATGCAAACAAACGCCTTTGCCTAAAACCAACAAACTATTCTAGGTATAATAAAAGCAGAAAGGATCTAAACCACGTTTATATAATGGCACAAGCAACCTGGGAAAAAGGATGGATACTATGAGGACGCTGACCAGCATGAGAAAAGAAACGTAAAACCTTATATCAGGATACTTGTCTGTCCACTTAAAAGCATATCATGTGTGAAAAGACTTAATCACTCTGGAAATATGCCACGTACAAAACACCTCCCCATATAAACATTCACACAAGGCACTTCATTCAGTTAGAAAAGAGTCACAGTCCTTTCTACTACCAGAAACTGCCTGCATAGCAACGATACGAGGACAACATCTTTTAGGCTTCTGTGTGGCGCCACAAAAGAGGATTTTTTTTGTTTTGTTTTTTTTTTTGTTTTTGGTTTAAAACGAGCACTTTACCGAATAAAATACAGACCAGAGTTCAGGCCTCTTGTCCCCAATGTTATCAGCTTAAGATGCTCTGTATACTGTTGTCGTCACACAGTGTTCCTGGAATATTTAGTGTTTTGTTTTCTTCCTAATGGCACTGAGAAGCAGCCAAGTCACCAGGAGATGAGAGCTGAGAAGAGCTTACGTGAACGGTTCCACAGTGATACTCCGAGGCCTCCTCTTGGGGCAGAGGCAAGAGGGGCGCGCGTGGGAGGATCTGCCTGAGTCTGAGAGATGTGGCCGTGGAAGAGGGCAGAGATGGATGGAGTGGAGAGAGGAGGCGGTTGGCGGCGCCCGGGGCTGCACTGCTACCTGCTCCTCAGGTTCTGCAGGACCCCGTACACCTCTTCTTCTTTGCTGAGTCCCTCAAAGAAAGGCAGCAGGTCCAGCAGCTCTGTGTCATTCATATCGTCAAACCAGGATTGGACGGGCACCTGAGGAGACGGGGCGGAAAAAAACCCCCAAAGGTCGTTGGGTCTGACAGAAAAGGTCTGATTCCAGGCAACCATTGAGAGACTCACAGCATTTTCTGGGTGGAAAATGTAGGAAGCCGGCGAGTTGTCGACGATGATGACATTGCTGAGCTTCCGTCCCAGCCGGCTGAGGTCTTTGACGTAGTTTCCTCTGTGGAAAACGCAGGATTCCCGGAAGAGCCGGGCTCTGAAGACCCCCCACTGGTCCAGCAGGTCTGCCACAGGGTCGGCGTACTGGGCAAGCGCGCGCGCGCACACACACACACGTTAGCAGTGAGATACAAATAAATGCACGAGTCACAATGTCCAGAAAGTGGACACACACCAGGCTCTTAGAGGCCATCCTTTGTAATCTACCAGCATCACTGACACCTACTGTGGCAGCTGATACTACAGATCAAACTCACCGTTTATTACTGGCTAAGATGCAAAACACACAGATGGAGAGCGAAGGAAGTGTGAGAATTCAGAGTGTAAGAGCACAAACGCAGAGCAGAGGCAGGAAATAGAAAATGCCAGCCAGCCATTATGAAAATACAGAAGAGGAGAAAAAAAAAACACACACACAACATACCTTGGCGAGGCTGGCTGTGAAGAGCACGCACTCAAAGAGCTCCCCCATCTTTTGGAGAAACTCGTCAACGTGGGGTCTTTTCAGCACGTAGACCTGGAAAACACTCGGCTCAGGTGAGGCTGAAGGCGGACGCCGCCGCTGGACGATCACAGCAAAGCTCAAAGTCACAAACAAACTCCACCAACGGCGGAAACGCGCTTGACTGGCGGCTGCCTTCCAGTGCAAGTAATCACGAATAGGCCAACCTGCGTACACACAGCCTATCCTGGATTACTTGAACCGGATCGCGGCCCTTCTTCTCAGGACGGAGCGGTGGCTTCCTTCAGGTGTGTGCGTCAACAGTACCTGATGAACGATGCCGTCGATCTCCACCGGAACTATAAAATCAGCGTTATTGATGGGCTGCAACCACAAACACAAGCGACAGCGTCAGCCAGGTGCGGTACCGGCGCCGCCCAGCAGAGGTCCTGCTAGCAACATTAAACCTCAGCAGATCGGCGATGATAATGACGAGGAAGATGATGATAATCACTTTGTTTGCTTTTACAAATCCCTTCTTTTGGCTTTAAACAAACCCACATTAAAACTCTATTATGGAAGCATGTGGTTAGCAAAATTAGCCTGAACGTGCACGCCAGCACAAACCGGCCTGCGATATTTGGGCCGCTTCGTTAACTCCTCATTACCCCACGCACACCCTAGCTTCCATTTACACATCGGCGCTGGTTCAGATGAACAAACGACAGCGCGTCTTCTGCTTTTACCTTGAACGAGCTGTGGACAAGCGTTTCGTCCAGGTCGATCACCACGCACTTCTTCCCATAGTCGGATATGATCATCTCTGGCAGGAGGTACTTGGCTGGTGGCTGCAGTGAGGAAGGAGGTGCAGATGAGGTCAGAAAGGTCAGACGTAGGGAGAGAAGAACGGCACAGACGGACCTCGATAAGAGACTTTGCATAAACTGCTTTGCGAGGCGAAGCGGCGCCATGTTTGGGAAGGTTTCCGATCTGGAATGGTTCCTTTAGAAACCACCCCTCCGGAGAAACACCTCTTTCAAATTCAAGGTCTTAACGGCATGCAAAGGTTAGACCTGCTGCGGCAGAGCGGCGTTAGTTTCTCCCGAATCAAACCACACCGGGCTGCAATTACCGATTAGCTCCAACCGGACTTCCAGTAGCATTCAGGGTTCCTGAAAGGTTACAAACCGCCTGGAGGCCCCGCGAGGGGTTGATATACCTTGGACACACTCAGCGCTACGGCCAGCTGAAATCAGTCACTCGCAGCAGCAGCGTAGGCCACGCAGAAAGGATGCGCCAGCACCAGCCCACTCAGCCTGCATGCAAAAGGCTCCAAAAACCCAAAACAAGACAGGCGATACATACACTAGGGACAGGAATGACCTGGACCTGGTCACACTACAATAGGAGAGACACACACACACACAAAAAGTGGGTGAGGAGGACAAATCCAGAGAGCAGAGGAGCTTCAGGACGACGAGGAGAGCGGCAGCTGGGACAAGCGGAGCGGCGGCGCACCTTGGGCGGAGACCCGTTCTCCTCCACGGGCGGAGGGAGGGAGCTGGTGTTGGTGTTGGCGGCCGGAGGCTCCACATTGTAGTTGCGGAAGCAGCAGAGGAAGGTGCTGAAGATGCCTCGGTTCCGCTGCTTCTTCAGGCTGCTGTTGGACTGGGATGCTGCGGAAACAGACGGCAGGAGAGGGAAAGAGCGGCGGATGAAGCAGCGGGTATGCAAATCAAAAAGGAAAAAAAAAGAACCGGGAAACATTTCCATTTAGCGGTTTGCGGGCAGAAGAACTTGGAGCAGCTATGTGGGTTCTGGCTCTAATGGGCGGGGCCTTGGGCCAGATCAAAGGCCGCCGGTGTGGGAGGTGTTGACCCGAACGACTGCTCAGAAAACAACCTGGTGCTTGGTGACTGGCAACGCACAGCTCCGATCGCAGTTCCCATTCCAGGACCAGGGAGCCGGGCCTAAAAGCAGCCCGGGTTATTATTAGCAGGGCGCTGGGCGTCGCACGCCGGCGCCTCCTCTCTTACGCCCAGAGTCTCCATTTCCGGAGCCGCTTTGGCCTCCTCCTCGGCTGGCAGGTGAGTGACTGAAACATCTCGGACGTGCATGGGAGTGCAGCGGGGGAGGAGGGGGAGGCCCTAGGAGCCTGCGCAAGGCTGCATTCCTGCCCTCCCGTCGCAGCCTGAAGCACCCGCCGCCCGATGGCCGACTTCCTGACCTCTGCGGACCCGCATGTTGTTGGGGGGAACTCCAGGAGACGGGTTTACGCACAGTACACGTGAGAGTGCTCGTGAAGACTGCAGATACTCGGAGAACCTCTAAAAATACGACGCTATTTTTACACCCGTCTTTCAGTTGTAGGAGAGAAGAACCGGCGTCAGGACGAGGTGGCGACTATGGACGAAGGGAGCACAGATGTCTTTCCTGCCTTGATATCCTGATATGTTCTTTAAAAAGTAAGTTTCTGAGGTTTCCCCCCAGCTTCCGTGGAGGATAGTGCAGTTGGGAGCATGGCACCCGCCATCGGCCCCATAATTTACCGTTTCCATTCCAGCTCTTGGCTGCAGGGTTGATTGAAAAAACGCTCCTTTTTTTCCACTCTCACGTACAGAAACACAGCCACCGCGTGTACGAGCGCGGAAATTTGATGCATCTGATTTCCTTCACCTGCATGTTTGGACGTGGGCGCACACCCACGCATGCAAATGCCCGGCGGCTTGCATAAACCTGAGAGGCTGCAGATCTGAACAGGACACCCTGCGTCATCCAGAACCGCCGGCAGAGCCACCCGAGCGGGTCAAGACTGGAAACGCCGCTTCAACAATCAAATCCAGAGGAGGTTTTCTCCTGTTTGTGTTTGCCGCCCAGGCAAAGATGGGCCGCCCTCCTTCACACAGCCGAATTCCTTCAAGATGGTTGTCGCCATAGCAATAAAGCCGGAGGAAATCAGTGGCAGACTGTTTATTGCCCTGAGGAGCAGCTGATAAGACAAAGTGGACAAAGTGGTGTACACACACCGGGTTTAATGGCTGCTGACACCGTTAACTGGAGATCCATCAGCAAAGAAGACGAATGTGATAAAACTCAGCGTTCAGGAGATATTCAACAGAAATGTGCTGATACAGTCGGTGGACGAGGGGTATTCACGCTGCTTACTGGATCCAAACAGAACAATAATTCCAGCCTGGAGGGAAGAAGCCGGCAGTCCTTCTCAGGAAAGTGGAGAAACGAAGGAAAAAAAAACTCTGTAACTAATACCACAAGCTCAACTTTAAAACCCAGATCAAAAACAACTTCAAGTGAATGTTAACCTCTCGTTTCCACATCTGCATCCTTTTTCCTGACATTTATTCACAGTGCAGGGCTCAGATCCCAACTTTTAAAGCCGTTCTAGCTTCATCTACGTACCTGCAGCAGTGTGTGACACACACACACACACACAGACACACACATTCCTTCCAAACAGCATATCTGTGCACCTTCAGAGGCGAAGCCATTGTTGCGTCTGAAAAGACTCTGTTCTCGTGTTTCTAAGGCTCTGACATGAGGTGTGAGATGGGATACTGATACACCTCCCCTGGGCCTGGGTGACCCGGAAAGTCTGCAAGCATCTCCAAGAGCATGGACGGATGGACGGACGGATGGATGGATGGATGGATGGATACCAGCATCTCTAGTCTGCAAGGACACATCTGAACTCTAATGCAGGCATGTAGGCCATGTTAAAAACTTAAAAAGGGACTCAAACATTTGCCCGTTCCTATAAATACACACTTTATTTCCTCTATTATCCTGGTTTGTCTGTGCCCGAATGCTTGTTTGATCGGGAATAATAAACTTTTTGCTCTTCGATCAAACCATCATCAACTCGAGAGCTACTTTTTGTAGTCATGATTCATCGTGAGTTACCAGACAGATCATTCCCACCGTTAACAGACATAGCAACAAAGAAAACACAAGATTAAAGCGCAGTCAATAAGATCCTGTCCACCTAATGAGGTTAAATCGGATAAGGGCGCTCGTCTTGAACCGGAGCGCTCCTCGCTCTGGACGCGCAGAATTCACCCTAGAATACTCTCTCTCTAACGTTAAAGAGTAATCTGTTACACTTGTTGCTTTCCAGTAGTTTCTTAAATAACGCTGGACTTATTCCCAGGCTGTTTTAGGATAGCTGCGCTAAGGAAAATCAGTGTCTTTAACTACTATCAAGGCTAGCAAGGGCGAGCTAAGCTAACGTCAGGTAAAAAGTAGTTAGCGGGCTAAAATTAACCACCGTCGGCTGACTTTGCTTACCTTTTTCCTGGTTAAGGGATATAATCTCCTCCTCTTTCGGGTTGGAAACCTGTGTTATAATGGACGTGTGGTCCATTTAGGCGGGTGTTTATTCCTGTTCTGTTTCGTGTTTCCCCGCTATGTTATTCCTCTTAGCGCGCTTGCTGCGTTTGCTAGCCACTGGCAACTAGCCGCTTTTAAGATGGGGAAAGACGGGCAGCTGTCTGGGAGATGTGCGCTGGCAGCGCTGCTTGCAACCCAGCAAAGACGAAGGCGAATGGAAGCCAACGAGCGGCTGTCATTTACGACTTTAGCATCTTCGTTGCAAACAAATAGTTTGTGAGCAGCGCCGAGCGTCACCACATTTAAAAAACAAAACTACCTGACCGTGAGTTGCTAACTAGCTTAAGTTAGCATGGGCTAGCGATGTATGCTAGCCGTGACTCTCCGATGGTCCAAAATGTAAGGCCTGGTCTGGTACAGCGTTGAAAAACACTTGGAAACCCGTCCAATGTTAGTTTTGTGTCCAGTAGTACGTCTCACACGCAAGCTGCTCGACGTGAACGCCAACTAACACTTTGAGGTCTAGGATTTCATTTCTGGCGGTCCGACATTGCCCGTGCAACATGGAGGCTTTATGTATTTGGAGTTGGGTCTGGAGCTGGGGGTCCTGGGTGGGAGGGGGCTCTGGGCTTCTCTGACGGACTCTCCCCGCCGGGCCGCGATCATTCAGCCGCTGCAGCTGCTCAGGACCACGCAGATGGTTGCTTTTCCCCCAAAGCTTCACTTTCTCTGTAATCGCTTTTATAGACAGTGTTTTATTCACAGAGTTAGTCAATTAAAGGCGAACACGCAATATTGTGCGACAGAATTAAACAAATACTTTGCGTGGTTGGCAAAAATGTGAATAATAATTTATTATTAATTTTATGATAGGTATGGAAGTAGCAAAGCTGCACTTTTGCGCTCAACTCACGCGTGGGCGGTTTTAAACGACGCCACAGCGACCCCCGGCGGCCGAAGGTTAGAATGCAGCCATCGTGTTCAAAATAATACCGTAAAATTACTGATTTTATCCAATTCTATCAAAGTCCGTCGGATCTGAAGTCGCGGAATTTGTGTTTATTTGTGCCAGGATGAATATTTTATTCCATCTAAATGGAAGTTTTGCCCTGGCTCTGCGGGCGGCTCTGCTGCGCAGCTGGATCGATGTTTTCTGCGACGTTTTAAATATTTATCCGAGATTGTTTCATTAAGGACTCAGCTAATAGCCTCGGCGTGAGCCTCCCTTTACTGCGGTGCAGTGGTGTCAGATGAATATACCCCCCTCCAACCCCCCTTCTCCTCCTCCTCCTCCTCCTTCTCCTCCTCCTTTCGCGGAGTCCGCAACATCCTCACTGGCCGCGCTTCGGGGACCGTCGGCACCGGCAACCCCCCCGCAGAAAACAGATGAATTGGACAACCTGCAGTCACAATCATCGCCTCCCCTTCTTGTTTTCAATCCATCTTGGGCGAGAAAACCGTCACCTGAAGTGAGGAGCGGGTACAAGGTTAGTAGAACTCTTCTATTGGACAGCAGAAGAATCGGGGGGATTCTTAGTCGTCCTCAGTGGGAGAGAAAAGTTTAATTTATATGCAACTTTGCCGGGGGCCCCAGCTTAACCATGGTAACCCTTTGGCACGGACAAACGCAACTCCTAAATCCGCGCAGAAGTGCGCTTTTTCCACTCGGATGCACCTTTCTTGGTCAGGGCTAATTATTCTGCGCGGCCGCAGATCACATAGCACTGCAGCTGCCTTGCTCCACGGCGGATCAACTTCAGGAGCTAAAATAGGAAGAAGAGCTTGGGTTGCGCAGCTGACGGTGCTGATTCCAGGAGCCGCAGCTCTGCAGCGCTATTTAAGTCCCCGACCCGTCGGCCCTTCAGGCTTGTTAGTGAAACACATACTAGATGTTTTTTCCATGCGTGAATGTGTCAAATGCTGTTGGCTTCAGAGCAGACAGCACCTGACACCCGCCAGCAGCAGCTCGAATCCTGGAGCATCTTGTCGCTCTTCGGGAATGTCCGCCTTCTCCCGCTGATGGTTTCCTCGTTTGGTCAGGTTTACAATGGGGATCAAGGCTGCTCTCCCCAGATATGAGCTGTACCTCTACACGGCTGTGCTGGGCCTGGCCCTGGTCTGGGCCGGCAGTTGGATACTCGAAGCTTCGTCCGGTGAGTCCTGGCGAGAAGTGAGCCAAAACAGTAAAAAACAACTTTCAGAACATCAGAATGGGCCTGTAGTTACACAAACATTCAGATCATTCCAATCAACACTCACAGTCTGTATAAAACTCTCTTCTAGGACAATTAAACCGTGTCAGGGATGGGTTGTACTATTGTAAAAGTAATTAAAGTGGTTCTGGTGACTTTTGCTGATAATGTGGCAGCTTCAGGAGCCCCGAGGCAGCTTTTGGCGTCAGAAACGGGCCTGAATGGGCCGAGTGTCCTTCGGTGAGAGGTGCCGTCTGTCACGGACTCCTGACCTCTGAGTCGCTTTCTGATCCCTCAAATGGACATTTTTGGAGCTCAGAGCTGCAGGAAAACCTGGCTCTGCTCCCAGAAGCCAGAAGCTTCCCCCCACAACCCTCACGGAGCTCCAAAGTCTCCACCTGGCCCACATTTTTGTTGTTGTGAAATGGATATTTTAAGCTTTATAACGGCTATTTCACTGTTTCTGCTCTGGAGTTTTATTCAGGTTAACTAATCTCCTACAGCCAGATTCCATCTGAATGCCCTAAAGAGGGAAAAAAAGGCCTTTAATAAGAACATGATGTCATCATTTTTAGCCTAAATTCACCCTTGAGGGACCATTTTCTCCAACGATGAGATAAATACATCTAAAACGTGGTGGTGAAGTTGGTGCTGTCTGAAGATCCTCTTCTGTCCTCAGAGAACGTGAACAGAAAGGCCTTCCGGGGGAGTGTGAAGCCAGGATGGCACTACTTTGGCAGGAGGATGGTGAGCCGCTTCTCTCTCTCTTCTCCGGAGAGCTGACGGAGGTGTGCTGGGCGGTTGCCGCCAGCAACCGTGGTTGTCAGTAACTCGTCCCGTCTCCTCCAGGATGTCGCAGACTTCGAGTGGGTGATGTGGTTCACGACATTCCGCAATCATATCCTTTTTGCTCTCGCCGGTCACGTGATCTTTGCAAAGATTCTCAGCCTGGTGGCCCCAAAGGTGTGTGTGTGTGTGTGTGTGTATGGGTGTGTGTGTGTGTGTGTGTGTGGTTGGGCTTTTGTTTGTGTAGTGTGAATTTTTAATCTACTTGCACGAGTGCGACCAGTGGAGCTGTGCAGCTTTGCTCCAGGGTCTAGCACATTATTGATTTGATGCATCGGCATGAGCGTAATTATGTGTGTGTGTGTGTGCGTGTGTGTGTGTGTGTGTGTGTTACATTTAAAATAACTGTATTTTCTGTCTTGTTCCACGCACGCAAACGGAGATGGGTGTAGGTGGACGTGAGGTAACCGGAGTAAACCTGTGAAATCTAACCTTTGTCACGCGTGTCTGCTTTGCTCTGAGCTCATCACCTCATCCCTCCATCCTAGTGCAGATGGTTGGTTGTTTAGCTGCTCTGGTGTTCTCTGCATCCTTTACCGAAGAGCGTAAACACACCACACACACACACCCCTCCTGACCCCGGCCTCTACTCACAGCACAGATCCTTCATCTTCGGTCTGTACGGGGGTCTGGCCGTCCTGGTCACCATGGGCTGGACCTTCCTGGCTCTGGTCCTGTCCCACTGCATCATCCTCTACAGCGTCGCCACGGTGAAGAGCAAGCTCATGTGCTTTGCGGCCGGCCTTGCCACGCTGGCCTCCATCAAGCTGGAGCCGTACAACTCCTGGCAGGTGAGGAAACTCTGTCTGAGCTGCAGAAGGTTTGAGAAGAGTGATGTTTGTGTCTCTCGTCCGCTCCTCCAGGAGTCCCTGGTGACCGGTTCCTTCGACCTCCAGGACATCTTGTTCTACGGCGGCTGCGGCTTCAGCATCATGCGCTGCATGAGCTTCGGCCTGGAGAACTGCGAGAAGAAGGACGGCAACTACAAATTCTCCGACCTGCTGAAATACAACTTCTACCTCCCGTTCTTCTTCTTCGGTCCCGTCATGACCTTCGACAGGTATCACGCGCAGGTGAGGCGGCCGACTCCACGGTGCGCTCGCGCTCCATCCAGCTGCAGAGGATGAAATCTAACTTTCCCAGGCTAACAGGGCCCAGCTGAGCCGCAAGGACAGGGAGATGTGGAGCATCGCCTCCAAGGCGCTGACGCATCTGGGCCTCGTTCTGCTGGTGGACGTCTTCTTCCACTACCTCTACATCCTGACCATCCCCAGCGACATGAAGCTGGTCACCAAGCTTTCCGACTGGTGCCTGGGTGGGTTGGACGCGGGGTTCTGTGCTCAGAAACACCCGCAGGCTCCGGGACTGACCCTCCGCCTGCGCCTTTGCAGCCGGCCTGGCCTACTCCAACCTGGTGTACGACTGGGTGAAAGCAGCCGTCATGTTCGGGGTGGTCAACACCGTGGCCACGCTGGACCACCTGGACCCTCCTCAGCCTCCCAAGTGCATCACCGCGCTCTACGTCTTCGCAGAGACGTACGTGCGCCACCTTGGCCAAATGTCCGCCGTAGTGGCGTGGCGCGGCGCGTTGACCGCTGGGTTTGTCGTTTCAGGCACTTTGACCGAGGCATCAACGACTGGCTGTGCAAGTGAGTGCCGACGTCCCGCTGCGTGGGCCCGTTCTTCGGCCGCTCTGACGCTTCTCGCGCCGGAACCTTCACAGGTACGTCTACGACTACATCGGCGGCGATCACGAGCAGATCTTCAGGGAGCTGCTGGCGACCGTGTGCACCTTCGCCGTCACCACCCTTTGGCTGGGCCCCTGCCAGGTGGTCTACGTCTGGTCGCTTCTCAACTGCTTCGGGCTCAACTTTGAGCTGTGGGTGGCCAAGCTCTTCTCCCTGTCTCCCTTCGCCGCCATGGAGGTGAGCCACGCCCGTGGCGCTGTCCGACGGTCGCGGCCGCCCGCTCACGTTTGCGCGTCCCTTTCCAGCGCGTGATGGGCGAGGCCATGTCGCGCAGGATCCGGGGCGTCTTCAACGCCGCCAACTTCTGGGCCATCGTCCTCTACAACGTTCTGTCGCTCAACAGCCTCGAGTTCGCCGCCCTGGTGGGAGGACGGCTGGTTTTAACAGGTTGGAGGCTTCTCTGTCGGTCCCAGAGGAAGGGTTCGGTCTCCCCTTTCCTTTCTCTCCTTTCAGGTTTCCCTCTGTCCACCCTCTCCGTGCTGTTTGTGACCTACTGCGGCGTCCAGCTGGTGAAGGAACGGGAGCGACGGCAAGCCCTGCTGGACGAGCCCGAGCTGAAACCCATAGACGGCGGCAAGAAGAAAGCAGAGTAAAAGAAGGACTGGACTTACGGCTTCCCTCCGTCGCATCCTCCCGCTGCCAGCCTTGCCGCTGCACCCACGCTGTTGGTTTCTCAGGCCTGCCGGAGACGGGGGAAGGTTTTGAAACACGAAATGATCCACAAGTGCACTTGCTGCAGAGAATCAAGTCTTTTGGCACAAACCTAGCATTTTTAAACACGTTTTAAACCTGAAGAAGATGAAAAATCGCTTGTTTTTCCAAACCTAGCAGTCTTATGTGGTGGGAGAATTTTCTTACTCAGAGGCGGCAACAAACGGTGCTGTGTCCTACATAAAACTCACGGATGACTTCTCTGACATCACAAAGCAGATTTATAACACAGAGAAGGTGTATTAATGCAGCTTGAGAATGTTTTCAATCCAATTTTGAATGTGTTTGGCGCTCAGAGGAGGTTGCTGCGGGCGTAGCGTTCATGCATATCTTCCTTCCACACACTTGAACGATCCAGATCCTCAGTTTGCTATAAAAGGCCGTTGGTCTGGCAAAGATATGGCTCTTATCAAAGCTGTCACCAAAAGCTGCCGCGTGTTCGCAGAGCAGCAGACAGCCGCTGAAAAAGAACGAAGACTGCAATGCCTTTTCTCGCTGCATACTTTCTATTTCAACTACAAATTTCCCCTTGAAATAAAGATTTGTTTCTTGGAAATGTCAGAGTTGGTTCAAAATTCATTGATCGTTTTTGTATGTAATTAGTTTTGGCCAATTCACTAGTTTGTTTTGTTGATTTGATTTCTTATTTATGACAAAGATTTTGAGCAGTTTTGGGATTTATTTTCGTCTAGTGGTGATGTCGGTAAGTTGCCACATGGCGGCGCAGTTTGACCGCAGCTGATTACTGCAGGTTAGATTAATTAAAAATAAAAACAGTCGTCAACCAGCGCAGATGAAATAAGTCTTAATGAAGGGCCAATAAACTGCTGCAGCTCCATTCTTAACTCTTAAATAAATCTGTGATTTTGATTTTCATGAAGATGATTGTTCATGTTAAAGGTTAAAGGAAGGACAACTGTCATTCAATCAGATATTTGTACTTTTAGTCAAGCTTTCATCCTGTCATATTACGTGACAGGAAATGATTCAAACGATATAAAGTTGAAATGGCATCTGTGTTAGAGGGCAGGAGTGTGTCACCTGCTGTGTTTGTAATCTGAGGAGGATTTAAGAGAAACCTGTGAATATCCAACACATGTTTTGCCCCGAGCTTGTTGAATTTTCATAGCCTGAAGAGTTTGTGCCGTGACCGTGTTGTAACCTGAGGACTGTGCTCCTCCCGAGGTTCTCATGAAGGTTCCATGAAGGAAAACTGCCTCATTCACTCTCTGTTTCTGCCAATATTAGATCACAGATACAAAAACAGCTAAATATACCGGCCTGACTCAGAGTTTCTGCGGGGTCTTTGTGAGGAGGAACTGGACACGTCCAGCAGGCCAGATTCTTCAGCTTTGTGAGGTTCCTGTCTATAAATACCCCCGGCTCCTGCGGTGACGACCCCAGACAGCTGCGCCCGCCGGCGGACCAACCAGCGGAGCCCCTCCGGAGCGATCGGGGCAGGCGTGCGGACACACACAGTCCCGCTCTGCTGCGCGGAGGTAAGCAGGGTTGCCCAGACCCTCGAGCCAGAGCAGAACAAAATGGCCGCCCCGACGGTGGACCCGGTGGAGCAGCCGAGGATGTACCAACAGACCCTCCTCCAGGACGGGCTGTGTGACCTCCTGGAGAACGAGAAGTTTGTGGACTGCGTCCTGAAGATCAAGGAGCAGGAGTTCCCCTGCCACCGCTTGGTGCTGGCGGCCAGCAGTCCCTTCTTCAAGGCCATGTTCCTGTCGGACCTGGAGGAGAGCAAGAAGCGCGAGATTGTCCTCAGGGATGTGGAACCGGGCGTCATGGGCATGATCCTGCGGTACTTGTACACTTCGGACATCAATCTGACGGAACAAAACGTCCAGGACATCTTCATCGTGGCCAACATGTACCAGATCCCCTCCATCTTCTCAGCGTGCGTGTCCTACCTCCAGGAGAAGATGGTGCTGGGGAACTGCCTGGCCATCCTCAGGCTGGGACTCCTGCTGGACTGTTCCAGGCTGGTTTTGGCTGCCCGGGACTTCATCTGCGAGCGGTACCAGGTGGTGTCCAGGGACCAGGACTTCCTGCAGCTGGGCCCCAGCGAACTGGCCCTCATCATCACGTCCGACGCCCTCAACGTCGCGCGGGAGGAGCTGGTGTTCGAATCCCTGATGGACTGGGTGGAGCACGACGAGGCCAACCGCCTGGAGGAGCTGCCGGAGCTGCTGCACTGCGTCCGCTTCCGGCTGGTACCTTTGGAGTATTTCAAAGAGAAGGTGGAGCACCACCCGTACCTCCGCTCCAACCAGGACGTCAAGAAGGACCTGGAGCTGGTCAGGGATGCCCACCAAGGGCGGCTCCCACAGCCCAAGAAGCTCAGCAGAGATGAACGGAGGGAGGAGGAGGAGGAGGAGGAAGAAGGGTACCTTCCAGGTATCCTCAACAACAACCCTCGTTTTGGGATGTTTGAGATGGACCTGATCCTGATGATCAGCGACACGGGGACGGTGGCCTACGACCCGGCGGGGAACGAGTGCTTTGTGGTGTCCGAGTCCACAGACGTTCCCAAAAACCACTGCAGCCTGGTGACGGGTCAGAACCAGGTCTTCGTGGTGGGAGGAATGCGTTACGAGGAGAACCAAGATGAACCGTTCAGTTCCTACTTCCTGCAGGTAACACCCTTCGACACCAATAATTAGAATAAAAACCCTCCGTCTGCTGAATCCTTCTGCCTCCCAGTTTGACCCCATCAGCTCGGAATGGTTGGGAATGCCATCCCAGCCCAACCCGCGGTGCCTGTTCGGCCTGACCGAAGCCGAAAACTCCATCTTTGTGGTTGGAGGAAAGGAGCTGAAGGACGGGGAGCACGCGCTGGACTCGGTCATGATCTACGACCGACGGTGAGTGTGGGACTCATCCTGGGAAAAAAGGAAAAAAAACCCTGGACGAGGATGAAACCGGAGGTCTTTGCAGGTCGTTCAAGTGGGGCGAGTCGGACCCGCTGCCCTACGAGGTGTACGGCCACGGGACGGTCTCACACCAAGGTCTGGTCTACGTCATCGGAGGAAAGTCGGAGAGCAAGTAGGTGGCCATCTCCCGCCGCTCCCTAACCCTTCCGGCGCGGCGAGGCTGATTCCAAACCCGTCTGTGAAGGAAGTGCCTGAGGAGAGTCTGCGTCTACGACCCCGCCAAGTTTGAGTGGAAGGACCTGGCGCCCATGAAGACGGCCCGCTCCCTGTTGGGCGTCACCGTCCACCAAGGTCGGATCTACGTGGCGGCGGGGGTCACAGACTCGGGCCTGACCGGGTCGGCGGAGGTCTACGACATCGCCACCAACAGGTGAGGCTCGGACGAGGAAGGAGGCGGGGATCAGGGCCTAAACGGCCGGGATCCTCCGCTCATTGGTACCCTTCTGCCCCAGGTGGTCCGAGTTCACACAGTTCCCACAGGAGCGCAGCTCCCTCAGCCTGATCTCCATGGGGGGCTTTCTCTACGCTCTGGGGGGCTTCGCCATGATGCCCAGTGAAACCAGCGAGCAGCTCGTCCCCACGGAGATGACAGACGTCTGGAGGTGAGAGTTTGAGCCTCTTTCCTTCCAACAGTAGCAAAAAACAACAACAAAGAGCGCCATCTGTCATAAGGTGCCTTCAAGGAAGCATCAAAATCGGATGTTTTGTGTTTTGTGGGGTTAGGGATTAAAAAAAAATCTAATGTTCTGCTGGAGTTGGTCTTTTAATGACACCCTAAATAAAAATATAGAATATAAAACACAAGACTTTTACAATATTACATCTTACACAGTACATATATTATTATTACTATGTGCTTTTGGAGCCGCGACAACTTGAAATTCCACAGTTTCTATACATATTTACAAAGTGTGATTCCAATCCTCAAACACCGTCTCGTGCGTTAAGTTTCCAACTCTTTTTCATCCCAAGAAAAAGCGCCCTGTGTGTGTTCCCCCACAGGTACGACCAGTCCGAGAGGTGCTGGACTGGGATTCTGCGGGAGATCAGCTACGCGGAGGGTGCCACCGTTCTCCCGGCGCGCCTCAACATCCTGCGTCTGAACAAGCTGTAACTGGTTTGGAGGAATTAATGAATTCAGACTCAAACTTTGTCTCAGTTGAAATTAGTTGCGTCAACGTGTTGTACCTTGTATTTACAGCAGGGGGCGACAGACACGCGTTCGCTCTAAGGGGGTCGTCCATCCTTGGGTTTTTGTTATCATTTTGTGTTCTTTATCACCAGATTGATTTATTTTAAACTACAAATAAACATCCTCTTTCTACAAGTGGCAAACTTCCTCCGAGCAGACAGAAGGCATATCCACAGTGCAAATATTTCAATTTTAATCCGGCCGTGGATCTTTATCGCCCTAATGTTACTGCGCGTTTGCACAAATCTTGAGGGGAAACACGTGAAGGACGAGGTTATCGACGTAAACACTGATTTCCAGTCTGCAACTGACACAAAACAAGACATATTACCAGTTTTCCATCACATGCTGCTGCGCATGACGGATTGAGGTACTGGTTTTAGCTCATTGGTAGGTTGAAACACCAAAACAATAATATTACTTTAACAAAAATCAGTCACCGTCATAATGACTTTAACAAAAATTATTCATAACAAAAACATTCCTGGAAATGTTTGACTTTGTGTAAATATTGTTTTACTGTGGGGATTTTGAAAGAACTTGCTAATGATTGAAAAAAGGTTCTTGCAGAGGTTTAATCTAAGGGTACAGTAACGCTACAGTGTCAAAGGTTACCAGAAGCACGCAGCTGGGCTTAATGCTAAGCTGGAATCATTTATACTGTTTGAATAAATAAACTGTGTTTGCTGATGATATAAATTAGAGTTTGGGTTCATGTACGGTCGGACTCTGCGGCTACGCTAACGTCAACGCGTCGAGCTCTGAGCTTAGTCGTGTCAGCGTTTGCAAACGAGAGTATTTGCATTTTGGTGTGGATCGGTCTTTCATGAGCTGGACACAAAGTTCCTGATAAGAAGGGACGATGAAAGCACATTTTCATATGCATTTTGCAGAGATGCATGCGGTGCACGGCCACGTTGCTCGGCCGACGTTTTAGCTCCGTTTTCAGCTACAAAGAGAAAACCACGGGCAGGTGGGTTTATTTACAGGTCAAAAACAATCAAGATTTGCCTAATTAACCAATAATTGGTAGGCGGGTTTATTCGGTTGGGTCGGGGGCCAGATGGTACAAATACCCCAAACTCACCCGGCTGCTAACAGCACAAAGAAGCACAGAAGAGTTTGTGCAGAAAGTCTACTATTTCCATTGGCTCTCTCTGCCGTGGATGAACCGCCGTCTTTGTCACCGCCCTGCGTCGCGCAGACATAATGGGACACATCTGGTCCGTTAGATGCAGGAAAAAAACCGGGGAACGGAGCAACTATGCACTCAGACAAAAGCCTGAGATGAATTTCACAAGCAGGAGCTTTAGCCGCTCCTCAGGAATGTTATCCAGCTGCGGTTGGCGAACGCAGCGGATAAAACTGTCACAGGCAGGATGGGATAGTTATGCTATAGATCACTGCTCCCAGGCTGTTGTTCACAACAGCCTGACAATATCAATAGTACCGCTGCAGCCTGAGGCAACGGCGGCCATTAGGTTAAGTGCTGGGAGTCTTCTTGTGTAACACATCCGTTAATAAACATCTTATAGGACGCGTCGAGGACGCTGGCTGTTTTTTCTATTGCTCAACATCTCGGAAACCCTCGGTCAAGCTCCGTTTCCCTTTAATACACACAAGGGACGGTCGGGTCTGGCTCCTCCCTCAGCTGACTGCGGCCTCGTTGCTCGAGCTAGCGCTCAGGGCTAATTTGCTTGTCTCTTTGCAGACCGACCTGGATGTAAACATCAGATCAGCCGTCCCTCCAGCTACTGAACAGGTGCTGCTTTTCCATCAGAGCAAAGTGGCCTCCGGCAGCGCAGCCGTCACATGACCTCATCCACGGACCATAAAAACACATAAAGATAAAAGAACTGACCTCAGATAAACGACAATAACGACACAAACGGAGGGACGGCTTCTCTTCAGATGGCGGGGAGGTGCTCGCGGCACTCGGACGCCCGCCGGGTGGCGGGGCTGCTTCTGATGGTCACGGTGATCTGGGTGCTGAAGTTGTTGCCGTTGCTGCCGATGGAGGGCTGCTGGTACCTGGTGTCGGCCCCCAGGAACCTCTGCAGCGTCCATCTGCGCCACTTACGCTTAATCTCCGCCTGGACCTGACGGAGAGACCGAGGCAAACAGGATGAAGAGGGGATGACACTCAGGAGCGGAGGAGGGGAAATGAGATTTGGCCACATGAAAAGAGATTAAATATGGTGAAGAGCGGCTTACCTCTCCGTTCAGAAAGCAGTAGAGCACCACCACAACAAAACCCTGGAGAATCAAAAGGAACAGGGAAAAGTTCAGGGCTAAAAGTGGAATAAAATAAAGCTTCCGGACAAAAATATGTGTGCCTGAGCAAAGACGGTAGGATTCTGACCAACGTCTGGCTCAGACTGGACGCTCGTCATCAACATCTCTGGGAAATTTTCCCAGGAGAGAATAAACGAAGAGCTTCCCTCACGGGGTTCCCGTCGCTCGGCTTTAACCTTTGATTTCAATAAATCACTCATTTCATTTGCTTAACAAAACATGACTAATTATGTTGTTTTAATGTGCTGGGTTGCTTTGAAGCAGCTAAACACACAAAAATCAACCCGTTTGTGATCTACGTTTCTTAAAAGTCCAAGAAGGAAACCCAAACGTCTTCCTCACCTGGAAGGATCCCAGGATCAGATCGAACACCAGCCTCCCTTTGGTCTGGATGTGGTCCGGAAGGAAGGCGAAAATAATGTAATTTATGCCAAAGAGGGGGATCAACAGCAGGGTGGATTTAGCCAGTCTCCTGAGGGGCAGAAGGAGCGGAAATTGATTCAGACACACAGAACCAGGCGGGATTTTATCTGCCGACGTTCCGACACCTACGAGCACTGATGGGACTCCTTCCTCCCGATGTCGGGGCAGTTCATCTTCTGCCGCAGAATCCTAATTATTCGGATGAAGAGGAAGAAGTTCACCTGCCAGATGGGGGATGGGGGACACCGCTGGGTCAGGTGACTGCATTATGCGCGGCGGCGGCGTGTGACATGTGGCGTCGTGACTCACGAGGATGGTGACTAAAATGGGCGTTTTGATGATCCACCACAGAGTGTCGTCGATGATATCCCAGCACCTGTCGGGGAGCGTTGAGAACATGAGGAAGACGTCTCAAAATAGTCACATCTCCACATGAAAGCAGCTCTTTAAACGTCTCCACCAGCGCTCCTCCTCTTCCTCTTCTCCTTCTAAAAGCATCGGAATCCTGGAGTGAGTCATACAAAAGGGCCTGGAAATAAGGTCATTTGCTGCCGTCCAGCATTTATTATTCACCATTTGGTGCCGTTGGTGCTGTTGTTTTAACGGATAGCCGTTATTAGTTGAGCCAAGGAGCTAATTGCCCTCCTATTTTCCTCTTCATCAAGCTCCACCGATGACTAACTAAACTAAATGGCCGCTATCTGTAATATTTGACACCGTTTAGAAGAATTCCCTCCTTAGGAGGATTTTTTCTGCTGAAAACTCTAAAGAATATGTGCTTTGGCTTTATGACAGTGACCACTTGTGTGTTTTTACCAGCCCGCCGTGTGTGTACCAACTTTTACCAGCTTCATCTGCTGCTTTTGCAGGTCGTGCACCTTGAACTCACCCCGGGTCGTTTAAACAAGCTTTAGTGATCACCCATGCTGCAATAAAGACAGGTGGAGCTCCTGCAAACAACACATTTAAAACACAAATTAAAATTTGGCAGGTTACAAAGAGAAACTAGTCAAACGACACTGAGCTGTGCCCCGGGGATACGCGATCTATGTGTGTATCAGCTTTTAGAGGTTTTATAGCTGCGGTGATGTTTCCTCTCAGTTATAGCTTCTTAAAACTGGTCTCGTGTCTGCTTAGAGCCGATATTGGAGCATCCTGACTGCACAGGGAGTCGGGGCCTCGTGTCCTGAGGGCAGACGCGGGACAGCGCCTGACACAGCGGCCATTTTAGAACTAGCGCTCGGTGGCTTGTGGCGTTCGCGTCAAGTCCAAACACGCCCCGGTTGATTCCTGGATACCGACGGCGGTTTAATCAGCTGATTTTGCTGAAACCAAAGGTGTGTGTGAGCGGTTCCTACCCCAGCCGATCAGGATGTAGCCCCAGAAGTATTTCCTCTCGGAGAAGAAGGAGACGGCCAGCAGAGTGTGGAGGTAGAGGCCCTCCACCAGCAGCCAGAAGAAGCTCGCCATGATGCCGTAATGGAAGAAAACCATCACCGCTTTGCAGCCCACCTGGAAGACAAGCCGGATGCTGGAGACCGACTGGTTCGCATCGCACCACAGAGAATCTGACATCAACGTGTTAATTTAAAATAAAGTTGTAGTTGTGATTGTTTATACTGAAGAAGCTCATATTATAGTGCAAACAGGGAATCTAAAGTCTGTGTGTGTGTGTGTGTGTGTGTGTGTGTGTGTGGCTGACATTTCTGATGCTGTGTTTGGAAAGAGTTGCAAAGGTTAGCAGCTGTGTTTGGAGCGAGGCATTTAACATAAACACTGAAAATCTTTAGATTGAAAGGACAGAAAGTCCGCCGACCGTCAGCCCATAAAAACGCTGACGCTCTGACCTGAAGCGGTCAGAGTTTGACCCCGAGCGCCGCCCGCACGCTCGTCTCTGCGCTGCAGATAAAAACCCTGAACGTGAGCTATTGACAGAAGCTTTCCTAAAGCTCAGGAGTGACGTTGGGCAAACAGAAGGTCTGCCAACATCCTGCTGATGGCAGGAATGAGGAACTATCCAGGCGGAGGAGGAGACGAAACAAAAGAGCCGACCTGAGCCGGTCGTGGAGGACTGGGGAGGACTCACGGTGGCCTGGCATTTCATGGTCTCCCCGACCCCGAACAGAACCACGTCTTTGATGAAAACCGTCACGGCCTTCAGGATGAACGCCACGAACAGATGGATGTGGATGTAGTTCCTGGTGCAGTGCAGCTTCCTGCAGGAGAACCAACATTCACCACATTTCACCACAATTTCCCCTCACTTACTTTTTTTTTAAAAAAAGCTCTGTTTTAGAGCACGAGTGCAGAACATTTTAACCCCAGGTGATTTATTTGAAGGATTTTGACATCAAAAGAGAAAACAGGAGGTTTAAATCTGCTCTTCTTGACGCTGTTCTGCAGCTGTGCAGGTTATCCATCATTTTTCTCATTTCTCAGAAACAAACTTAATCCTCCGTGAAAAAAAAAACCTGAGGTTTCTTACAAATGGTGCCACTAAGGAGATTTTTCTTGCGTGTCCGCTGGCAAACCTTTGCAGAGCGGCATGTTTCCCAACGCGCACGTTGCAGAAGGAAACATGGAACCTGCTTGCACGCGACCGATTGAGGAGTAAATAATCGGCGTCACGGATATAAATCCTCACTCCTGGGAGGTTTCAAACAAACCCCTCCTCGCCAGCTCGCCGCTGGGCCGGATGGCGCGATGGTTGGGCGACGCGCGGCGTCCAGCAGCTGCGAGACAAGCAGAATGTTTCTCACACCTTGCGTCGCCGCGAGTAAACACAACTCCTGTTGTTTAGCTTGAGATGCAAACACGCCAAGCCCATCGGACCGGCGCTGCAGGTTTAACCTATCGAAAAGGCGCAGCGGCAACTTCCTGTTATGGCCCTGCAAATGCTGCAGAGGTCACACTTGAACATCCAGTCCCGCAAAATCTGCCCACGTCTGTGGAAAACACCATAAAACCCCTATAAAAAGCAGGGAGCGTCGGGCGAGAGCTTGATAATCGCTCTAAATGGGCAGAAAAGATCTTAGGAAAGATTTCGCAGGCTCTGCTTACCGGAAGACACAGAGGATGATGACGCCGACCGTCAGGGAAACGAGGGACACGCTGTGGCCGACGGTGTAGCCCACTTTGACGGCGTTGTAGAAGCTCTCCTGCACATGAAAACAGAGGAGTTGGAACGGAAGCAAACGGCAGGCGGAGGCCTCTTCGTCCCTGCTGACCTCGTGGTTGACGGTGTCATTGGGATCGTAGCCGCAGTCGCCCGTGTAGTCGATGCTGACGGGGGTCCAGCCGTCCGCCGTGCACGTCTTTGACAGGTTCCCTGGTGAACGAGGGGGGAGTGGAGGGAGAAAAGTGATGCAACGAGAGCGAATGGGAGGGAAGGCAGGGTCGGGCATCAGATACGGGACAAAAGCGGGACGTTTGTTCACACCGAGAGCCCAACGCCTCTGTGGAAAAGCCCCCCCAAACTAAAAGGAAACAGAGGAAATGATTGAGACGGTTCGGTTGTCCCACCAGCTCAGATCTGCTCCCAAGAGCTTTTGACTCCATCTGTTTCCTAATTACACCGAGGTTACACCCACACACACATGCACACACAGATGACCAGAGTGGATCATGGAGATATTTTTACTCTAACTGTCCCCATGAGGGTAAAAGTGAAAGGTCCAAGCTACAACTAGACTGGAGGGGGCTTAAAAACAGCAGCAGGAGGAGGTAAAACGGGCAAAAAGAGCTCAGAGAGGTCAGTAAAAAGAGCTCAGAGTGGACACGAGGCCACCGGAGCAGACGAGGGTTTGACCTCTGGCCTTTCATGATTCCTCCTGCTGGGATCTGGTGGAATAAACTCGATACATCCGTGCATCAGGATAGAAACGCTCGTTTTTACTAATTAAACCGGCGCGAGTCCCAACCTTTCCTTATCGTCATGGAGCATATCTAATCCTGTCGGCCGTGAGAAGCACGAAATATTTATCTGCTGGATTTCTTCATTGCTTTGACCAACATGAAAGCAATAAAGGAACTGCTGCCTGTGTGTGTGTGTGTGTGTGTGTGACAAATGAATTTTCAAACTAAACACAGCCTAAATGTAGGACATTCCTCCCATTTCCCAATCGTATTGCTCCAAAGCTGCTATCAAATCAAGGCCGAGTTGGGAAAGGACCAAAAATCCGATTCTTCGGACGCGTTTGGCACCAAACTGGGGTCAGCTCGCAAATACCTGAGCGGCGCATTGCAAAGAAGATGGCGGCTTTGCCTCTGCAAACACCCTGGCGGGACACAAAGCCCCTGTTGTTTCAGGCCGTGCCACCGCTGGATTTGGTTATTCCAGGGACGGCCTGAAGAATGCTTTCATCGTCCCCCGAAACACGAGCGCCGCCGTGACCGGAGAGCCCCAACGACTTCATCGTCCCGCCGCCGTTTGGGTCGGGATGCTTTTATTGTGACGACTGCCACCTGATTGCAGTGGCTGTTGGACGTACGCGCTTTGAGGGCCTCTGGCAGGCGGCGACCTCCTGGGTCGCCCCCGGCAGAGAGGGCGCGTCCAGATGAATGACTTTGTGTTTGTGTTGGACTTACTAGGTAAAGAGCTCCTGAGAATGGCAAACTCTGTCTGAGCTAAATTTACGACCTGGCTCTGACTCCCAGTGGCGCCATGTTTCGTAATCCTCTTTTTCCCCCCTTGTGAGGCCTTTAGAACCAGCGACTGACTGGGACGTGTCAATAACCCCCTTTTGCAATGGGAATTTGCAAGAACTGAATTTGAGCTGCGACCAGCTTGAGAAAACGTTGCTTTTACTTTGAAATGGGACGAGCAGGAAGCAGCAGCAGGGGGCGCTGTGAAACACCTGCTCTGTTCTCTTTAGAACAGGCAATTGGGTCACTGTTTGGAGCCAAATAGGTTTATTTACAATTTAGCACCTGCTGATGGCGGCAATTACCAACCGCCGGACGGACCTGCAGCTGCTTTTTTTCTTTCCTTCCCACGCGGCTCGTATTTACAGATGAAAGGTTCTCACCAAAGTTCAGGGGTAATTTATAATGCACCTAATCCCAGACCGTACATCAACCTGATTAGATCTCCTTTACCTGATGGCGGGTTTAACCTGCTGAGACCAGCACTCATTTGTTGATTTACTGCATAATTGATACCACACGAAAGGCAGCAGAGGACCTCTGCCAGTCGATCCAGGAGCCTCTGACGTGCCGGTGAAATACACCTCCCTCTGATTTTAGCCCCATAAATCTGACGAATCCGAGCTCTCTCTTTTCCCGGGAGTTCTTCCCCCCAACTCAGGTCACACAACCTCCCATCTGGGTCACATCGCAGCTTCCCAGAAAACCTTTCGACTGCGCGCAGACCCATCCCGTGCACGTGATAAATCATTTAAGTTCCTCTCTCGTCCCAAAGGAGCCAAACATAAGCAGAAAACCTGACGTTAGGCTGGGCAGCATTCGTGTTCTAAAAGAAAAGCAAACGTGCCCAACAGAGTTTTCTCATAGGAAAAAGAGCGAGGGGATAAAATGTATGATGTACAGCAGGGTTTAGGGGTTGGACGGCTAAAAAAACAGGCTTGGAGGACTCTGACTTGATGTATTCGACATGATAAAACATGAATATGTGAAGCCCATCTTAAATTAGCCGTCCTAAAAGCGCCATGAAAGCAGAGAAATCGCATCCATCCGACCTCTCCAACATGTTCACATGCAAGTCTTCATGCCAGTTGATGCAGTGTTCACGAGTTAGGCTTTCTGCCTTCTGATAAAGTTGAATTAAATAACATTTCTGCTCTGTAAGCCAACTGTAACTGACACTCTGGCTCCTCCCTCTTCTCAAACATTCCTTTTTTTTATTTACTTGCAGGAAGACATTTTAGGGCTTCTCAGCATCGGGTATTGGCCGGTTATTTACCAGTTTGACCACGTTTGTTTGCAGCTGGTAATGCTTGAACTCCATATTCTTGCTAATCTGGTGCACTACAACCAAAGCGTAGCTCGTTAGGCTAACGCGTGCACCTTCCAGGCCCAAATCAAGGGTCTGCCAGGTAAACAACATCATGAACCGACAACAGTAATTAATGAACAGCAGCCATGAAGGGGAATCTCAGAGGGGAAGTACTGTACAAACACGCGCAATCCAGCCAATAAATTCCCCCGAGAGTCGTTTTCTGCCATAATTAGCATCACTTCCCTCTGCGGCGAACGAGCGCGTCTGACGGCTGACCTGGAAGAGACGCTGTTTGCTTTTCTGTGACTCAGATGTGCGCATTTGGGTTTTACAGGGATTTGTTTTTTTGTCTGAGAGATGAAATATGGAGCCTCGGGAGGGACTGAAAAGGGGAATTTGAATTGATCTGAGCTTCCTAATTCGTCTCTCCGCGGGTGCGATAAAGACGAAGGAGCTTAAAGTCCTGTTTGGAGCTGATCTGACGAGGAGATTAGGTTTTATTTATGTTTCGATGGTTGTTTTTTAAACCTGTAGACGGCAGGTTTGAGGATTATCAGATAAAAAGTGTTGTCGTTCTTGTCAAAGTTACCTTTTTGTTTCGAACAGGAAGAAAAAAGGTTCCATTAAACGATATCGCAAAATTGATAACCCTTTGAATTTGAAGGAAATAACATCTGACATCACCAAAATCCTGTTTTCTATGACAGAGAACCAAATCACCTCAGTCCTCCTGATAAGATGCTCTGAGCGACACAACCATCGCACGAGCGCACACAATGGACGCACAGGCGCGGCTCTTACGTGGCTGCGCATCTCCAGAGAAGAAGAAGAGGTACTTGGGACACGGGATGGTGACCTCCGCTCCCAGGTCGGCGCTGGGCCAGCAGGCGATCTTGTCCCACATCCCGGTGCAACCTGAGCGGAGCAGCAGAGACAGGAAGGTCACCGCAGGCACGTTCGTCACCAGGAACACCAGAACCAGCAGCTCCAGGTGAAGGTCGGAGCTTCCTGTTGCCATGGCAGCCAAGAGGCGGCAGCTACAAAGTCACTGGCCTGAATCTATAACAGCGGATGACCCGCTGACCTCTGCCACCGGCGCGGTTTGAGTTTGAGCCGACGCAGAGCGCTAATCTGGCCGGGTGCTCTCGCCTGAAGGCGCTTCACCAGCTGATCGTCGCATCATCGGCCACAATCGTCTTTGCTCTGGAAGGTTTTGCACCTCGAGCTGCTGTGACGGGAACGCCGGGGCAGCTTTGTTGTCTCCAGAGCTCGTTGTGTTCGCTTCAACTGGGAGCACACTGGGATTAGGCAAATTAGGGTGAAACCGGAAGAAGGAAGGGTGAGCAAACAGGAGGACAGGCGACACACCGACCTGCCGTTTTGTTCTCCATCTGGGCCTCGCAGGCTTCCTTCTCCTTGTTCAGCTCCCTCTCGATGTCGCACATCTGATTCTGCCCCGAAAACACCTGCGCAGACGACACCTTTCATGACATTTCATGCATTTCTTTATTGACTCGGCCTGCGTGTGTGTGTGTCCGTCCTCTGAACAGCGCCCAACACCTCTAGGCGAACACGTCCCGGGACCAGCTCCCGCCCCGATGACTCCACCTAATCCACTGGCTGTCCTTCAAACATCTCTGTTTTGCATTTCCTGTTTTTCCAGGGAATCTGCGGCGGATTGGATCAACCTGGAACGCTTGGCGCCTTCAGGGATCCTGCAGGGGAACTGGAAGATTTATTACACTTACTTAGGTGGATGAGTTCCTTCTGGGGGAATTAATCAGGCTGGTATGGGGCTATTGTTAGCCACCCGGAGCTGGAACCATCCCAATAATGACTCTTCCATGTGTTGCAGAAATATCCGGTAAAATCCTGCTATCATTTAAATCCTGTGACATTTACGATCATTATCTCCTCCGTGTCTTAGTGGAGGGAATTACTAGGAATTATTCATCAGCCTGGCAGTGTGCGCTGATGTTCGGCACATTTTTGGTCATGCTCCTTCCTCCAAATGGGTTCCAGCCGCGGATGAGAGGGACGGAGGCCATCGCCACGGTGCCCACCAGTTCCACCAGCAACACCAGACTGGCTCGCTGGTTTGCAGATTACTGTCACACGTGATGACAAAAGTGGAGGCGGAAGGACTTAAACTGCCCATAAACTGTCTCAAGAAAGCCAAACGTTGATTATGGGGACCAAGATGAGGATCAGGCAGCGCTCGAGTAAAGAACGCCGACGCGCGCTGCGTACAACCACAGCGCGAGTGTGTGTGTGTGTGTGTGTGTGTGTGTGTGTGTGTGTGTGTGTGTGTGCACACATCTGGGGCCGCTCCGTCGCTGCCAAAATTAGGATTGGCAAGAGACTCGTCCGAGTTCAACATGAAAAAAGTAAAAACGCATTTTTCCCCCCTAAATACTCACGGGACGCGGACTCCCGCAGAGGAGAAGGAGGGGAAAGATCTGTGAAAGTCTCCTCAACATGTTCTCCAGAAGGAAGAGATCAGCTCCAGATGTGATCAGGTAATCAGGGGGATAATCCCACTCTTGGGTCGGATGGGTCCTCTCGCACCGCCTGCGCGTTCCTGCGCTCCGGGTCCGTCTCCGCTCCTGTAATCCGCCTCCTCTCAACGCCGCCTTCACCTTGAATAACCAGTATCCTCCAATGAGACCTCATCTCTGGACGTCAGAAGTTGGGGGCGTTAACAAGGGAACCAAACAACAACAATAAATACAAATCAAACCAAAAAAAACCCCTCCCTTGTGTTCGATCTTGACTCATTCTGACATCTAATCAGAACCCTGCGTCAGAACATCAGCAGGTTCGGAAAAACGGGACTTAAACACACATGGCTATATAAAAAAAATAGATGTAATCGTGTTAGGGTCACACACATGGTCAATAAGCACGGCCAGGTCCCTTTAAACTGAAAAGGTCTCTATGTTTTTATTACATCGAATCCACATTTAATTTATCACCCTAAAGGGAATTCTGAGTTCTCCGTGACTGTGATGTATGCAAGTAAGAGTCCCAGTCCTAAATTCTGCACATCTATTTTGCAGTTTCACTTCAAAATTGCTCGGATTTTTACTAAATTGTTGCAGAGAAATAACAAACGGAGAAAATGACCTATTAAATAATGCCAGCCTTCCTCGCGCCAGGCCGGTTTTCTCCTGCTGCCAGCTGCAATCAGGAGGCAAATGTGTTTTTATTGTAGCTCCAAACCTCAGATGGGTGTAGTCCGTGTAAGTAAAAGCCTCTGAAGTGGAGCCTCCCAGATAAGAAGGTGCCAAATGGAAGGAATATTCTGCACCTCGGCCTCAACATTCTGGACGGTTTATTCGACGCAGCGTGCGTCATTTTAAAAGCTAAGAAAAAAAAACATCAAACTGAAACAGCGGTAGTTTACCTGGTTTTGGTGCTTTTGGGCTCTTCGTTGGTGCATCCCAGCCAACCTAAAACACACGAACGCACATCAACATTGCAGCTCAGTCCTGAATCAAATACCAGCGCATGAACACATCATTCATATTTCTGGAGCTGATGCGTAATGATGCTGTTGACATCTTTTTATCATGGTGTGTGTGTACACACACACGTACTGGCAACCGCAAAAAGAACTCAGCAGTAGTAAATATTAGTATCAACTGTGATGATGACAGTAGCCTTGACATCATGTGTTAATATCAACCCACACTAAAGTGATTTTTTTTTAATTATCGAGGAGCCACGAAAGACAGATGGGGGAAGTGAGAGGCCTCATAAATCCAGAAAAAGAGGATAGCACTTGTTTCTCACAGCTTTACTCTTTTCTTTAAAGGAAAATACCTTTAGGAACCGACTACAAAGCTCTTTAGGAGAGCTGATCCACGCAGGGCTGAGACGCATCTGGATGCTCGTGTGTGCGTGAGGGACATTACCGCAATAGGAAAGTCATTATTATTATTTTTTTCACCAAAAAGACTTTTTTTTTCTACTGGGTAGTCAAGGACAGACAGGCTGAGAATAATATACAGATACTGTGTTTTCTCTGTGGAAAAGGTTTCTTTCAGCCAGAGATGTCCCTATAGAATTGCAAAGATGAATAATACACTAAGGAAAAGGATTTTTCAGTCTCTTTAGTGTTCACTCTAATAACTGTCATATTTATATTATTATATTTAGCATCGGCGTGTCCCGATATTAATATTGTATTATTTTTATGAAGCCATTCGATCTGACAGACCATTTAATGTTTGGTAATAAATATACACTACGCTAACAAGAAGAATAAACTGTACAAAACAAATGATGCTCGGTGAAAATGACCTCGTTTTAAAAAGGCAAGAAAGTTGAAAATCCTAAAATAACCTCAATTTGCAGCGTAAACAAATATAAAACGGGACGTTTCTGCCGCCTGGTGGTAAAAGACGGAACAACATCCGGTTTCTATTGGCCAACGGGCGATGACGTCATAGGCACTAATGCGGAAATAACGTTTACTCGTACCTCTTTGTTTTGTTTTCGTTTTCTACACAAAAATAAATTTATTTTTAACCAGGTAAGTTTGTCCTCCCTAAAATACACAACGGACTTCGTCAGAGACAGATATTTGCATGATATTTGACATGACTGTTTGTTCTTTTTTTGTCTTTCAGAAATGAGTGAGTCGATAAATACAGTGGTGTTTTTCGTGGCTGGGTCCAGTTTTGCGTTTTCCGCACTTTTCTATAACTTGTACCAAAAAAAGAAAGAGGAGTTGCTAAAGTTAAAGGCAAGTGTATTCTTGAGTGAATATATATTTAACATTAACGCGCGTGTAACGATGTGCTCCTTTACATTAAACCTCTTCCCTCTTTTTATTGTAAACAATTCAGGAAATACCTGTTTTCAGGCCCGACCAGCAGTTGGTTCAAGTCCTTCAAGCAAGTCCTCACAAGCGCCTTCAGTATGTTGCTGTAGAAGGTAAACAACAATTAGTGTATGGAACAAATGCTGAATGGAGGCGTCATTAAGGGGCTTCTAGGTTAAGATCCTGGTTTTTGAAGGCCTGGTCCAGGCAGACGGGGAGCCCCTGGCCAGCCAGTTCGTCCCGCGGTGCTTCGGCGTGATCCAGAAGCTGACCGAAGAGGAGCGGTGGAAGTACTGGAACTCCCTCACCAGGACGTGGTAGACCTCAGAGGGGACAAGCAGATCTATCCGTCCGCCGAACCGTCAGTCCAAGGCTGACTTTTGCTCTCTTAGGAATTCCCGGACAAGAAACAAAAAAGAGAAGAGAAACGCGGTGCCGTTCAGCCTGGTCAGCCCCGGAGCCTACGTCACCGACGTTTACCTGAAGGTTCAAAACCCCCTGGAAGCCTGCGGCAGCTACCTGGAACAGGTTCACTTCCGAGTGCGGCGTGCCGAGGAGGGCTTGGTGGATCTGGTGGTGCAGGGCATCAGCGGAGAGAAACCGGCCTCCAAGGTGGAGAGCGAGGAGCTGCTGCTGGTGGGGAGCACCCTGACGGGCTTCGGCGAGGTGGTGATGGAGGGAGGCCGGGTGATGAGGCTGCAGGCCCCCGCGGACGGCCGCAGGTTTGTCCTGGTCTCCGGCGACCACAGGAGCTTTCTGGACAGGCACCAGAGGTCGGCCAGCATGTGGAAGAAGCTGACGGCCGTCAGCGGCCCTCACGGGAGCCGCCCTTTTAGCCGGAGTCATTTACAGAGCGTTGGGAAAAGAGGGCGAGAGGTCCAAGTAGCTCTGGACACCTGGAGCCCGCAGCGTGGGTTAGGAACGGGAGCTGGAGTCTAAAGGGCAAAATGTAAATCTGCTTTTTCAGATTTTTCAAATCATCAATGAATTTGATATCAGACGTTAGAAAAGGTAAAGCTGGCGTCATAAAAGGTGGATTTGAAAACGCTGATTATTTCCAAATCCACATTTTGTTGCTCTTTGTGAGAAGCGAGCGCAGGGACTCTGCTAATGCTGTAACAAATGGTTCTTCAGGTCAGATTAACTTTGATTTCCAGGTTTTTGACAACAGGCAGGTCATCGTCTACCTCTTTTAAAGGGAAAACTGCCGCCAGTTTAAGCTGCAACATTTTAAGCTGTTAACAATAAAGAGAAATCGGTTCTGGATTTTAACTTGCCTATTCTGTTTGTTTTCGACAAGTTCCCTTAAAGCACGCTGAACTGGTGGATAACGGAGGAGTGAAACCAACTGTCCTGATCTCTGGATTTATTAACAGGATAGTTTATGTCCGAGGTCTTGGTCCTTTCTCGAGCGCTCCTCTTTACTCCCCTTCCTCGTCTGAAGACTCCGCCGGCTGCTCCAACCAGTGGATGAACTCCTGAAGCTGTCGGAAATGGTTTTAAAAAGGAAAAAACGAGTAAGACGGGGCAGTCCCAGACCAACAGACATTTTCACGTGTCATTTTTAACCATTTAAATACCTTGGGGTTCTTGCGCAGCTTCTTCTTCTGGTCCGTACCAGCTTGCGTGGAGAACCAGTGCAGGATGGGCTCCTCCTCCAAGATCTCCAGCTTGTACATGACGCTTAGGACCTGGGTGGGGCCGGAAGCCAGAGTCTGAGCACCCGCGGCAGCCGTTCTTTACCTGGAGCCGTGCGGCGGCGCCCCCGACCTTGACCATAGCGGGCCAGTGGCTCTCCTGGTCCAGGAAGTGCTCCTCAAAGGCGCTTAGACAGTCCAGGTGGTCCCGCGCTCTCTTCACATAGTTCTTAAACACTGGTGTCCATTTCTTCAGTAACTAAAGGAGACAGTGAAACCAAAATAAGGGCTCACTCCAATCGTGTCAATCGTGATTGTGGGGTATTTTTTTACTCACGGGAAGGAGCCGAGTGACGTACTGGGACGCAGTCAGTTCAGGACCCTGTTGGAAAGGGTACTCCAGCACCACTCGGGTCAGAATCTGCGTCACCTCCTTCAGACTGATGTTGTAAGCATATCTGAAAGAACAGAGTGTCATGATCAAAACAGTAATCAGGCCGCCTTGGAAAAGCGACTTTAAAAGGCATCTTTACTTGAGGGAGTTGATTTCCAGCACAAGGTGGTCAAAGCTGATGTTTTCCTCCAAACCTCTCTGCAGAGTCCCCAAAACCTCCATCTGGAACACTACATGAAGGAGAAGAAAGAATTAGCTGCTCATTTTCTTCTCATTTGTTCCCTTATTTTTGCCTTTTATCGTTTATATTCCCGTTTCCCGGTAGGGGGCGCTGTTGCGCCACAAAGGTCGACTTTTACCCATAAAATAGAAAAAGCATCCAGGATACACGTTTTACTGTGTTACTGTGTCAAACAAAGCAGGGGAGATGATGAAAACCTTCAAGTTTTACATTAAAGGAGATTTTATATCATTAAATGTCGTATCACATCAAAAACCTCACCTTTGACGTCATCCATCTCAGGGGAGGGGATCACCAGATCATCGGGGTCGTCGGGCTCGCTGTCCTCGCTGTCGCTCTCAGGATTGGGCTTCAAAACCAAACCTAAAGACAAGGCTGCTGTGGTGAGGTCTGCAGCTGCACGGGAGCGTTTCCAGCCATCCGACGGAATCGCTGCCCCACCCCAGAGACACTGGGACAGCTCGTCCTCCTCCGTATCGTCCAGGTTGCTCGCCTTCCAGATGTATCCCTTCCCCTCCGCTCCAACCTCGGCAGGGTTAAACACTGAAGAACAAAACACACATCTTGTGACCCGGAGCGTCTGCAGACCTTCTGACACGAGGAGCCGACACTGACCTTTGACTTTGGTTTGGTCTTTACTGCGACACACTTCCGCATCGTCGCTCAGGAACTCGTCCTCGTCCTCCTCCTCTTCCTCCTCCGGGTGGTACATGGAAACGACCGTCCCCTCGGGTAGAGTCACGTTTGGCCCCACCACCACCTCGAGGAGAGACGGCAGCAAGACGGCGGCGTGAAAAGTGGTAGATCGCCTTGTATTTGCTATTGAGCCACAGGTTCACCTACGTTATAGGCCAGCACACACTGCTGACGCAGCCTCACGCCTGCTTTCACCTCCGCGTGGTCACAGACAACAGACTGATTCATCACCACGTCGCTCGCGATGTGAACATTATTCCAGATGTAGGCATGTTCCAGTCTGACGTTGTCCCCTGTTGACATCCAAAAAAAGCTACGGTGACGCCCGCCACACCCCAACATTCACAGCTAGCGGATCAGAGCTGACCGATGGTGCAACTGTTGCCGATGACGCTGTTGGAGATGCTGCAGTTAGCGCCGATGCTAGTGTTGCAGCCAATCAGAACGTTCTCCTCCATCTGGCTGCCGTGGCCCAGGCTGACCCCCGACCCCCGGTAGACGTTGTGGCGGGAGTACGTGCAGCTCTGTCCCTTCCGGTCTGTGAAGTTGGCCTCGGGGGTGACCGGGTAGACCCACCGACGCACAATGTCCGACGACACCGAGTCGTACATGAGGAGGTTGGTCACGCGGACGCCGTAGCCGTCCCGGGTGACGTGCATGTGTATCTGGTTGCCCAGAATCTGAAAGTGAAACAAAGACCAAAGCTAAAAAGCACCTGACGGACGGAACGGATCTAAAATAGACGTCTAAAAGGCACCTCTTCGTTGACTAAAATCCCTCTGACGAAGTCGTCCCGGGTCTGGTAGTCAAAGTTGTCGGTAAACAGCTCCGCAACCTGAGGAAAATGCAGAAAAAATGAGTGTGAAATTCGCAGGTGATGATTGGCTCGCTCGATCCCGGAGCGGAAACCGACCTGCGGCGAGCAGATACTGATGTGGCAGTCCAGGAGGTCGTATCGGATTTCAAACTCGTTGCTTCCGCTGTGAAAAATGTTCTGCGAAGCGGACAAAAGCGAAGCTTCGTCTTCACACCCCAGACTGGAAGATCCCACAGGCGGGATGTGAGGAGCCTACCATGGGGAACTGGAACTTCTTCAACCCCCGCGTCTTCTGGTAGTGTAAAATCCTCTGATTGGTGCTGTCCGCGGCCACGATCACGTCGTCTTCCTCGCAGCGGGACCGGTGACCCGGCGAGGACGTCTTGAAGATCATGGTCATCACTGAAACGTTCTTCTCCACTTTTCGCCGGTGCCTGCGGACGAGCCAAGCCACCCGCACACGTGACTAAACGCCAGCGTTCAAACGGCCAAATCCTGCGCGTTAAAGCGTCTCACCTGTGCTCCTGAAGCGCCGGGCCGATGTCCAGATTGGACACCACGTCTCCGTAAACCAGCAGAAAGTCAGAACGCACGAGGGACTTGGCGTCCACGTCCCTGAGCACGTCTCCTAGCGACCGGTACATTTCTGAGGTGATGATGTGGACCGTGTTCGGGGAGGACGGTCGACACCACTTGGACTTTCTGCCAAGAGGTCAAAGGTCAAAGGGTCACCTCCCTTCCCTCGACGGTGGCGACACCGTGGTTTGGCGACACTTACAGCAGGTGCTCTTTGATTTTACTCGCCATCCAGCAGCAGAAGACGAAGGTTTCCTGCACTCCGGTGGAAGTGAGGAACTCCAGCGTGTAGTCGATCATGGCAACGTTAGCCAGCGGCAACAGAGCCTGTCGGCAACAGATGCTTGGAGTCAGTCAAACTCTCTGATCACAACTTCACAGCATGTACGAAAACAAATGCGAGGGCTAATCAAAGGCGGTTGTTTAGCTGTTTGTGCGTATTCAATAGCCTCCATTGCTGTCACTGTAGCTCCATCAGTGCTTACAACGTGACCATTAGTTAGCTAGCGATAGCGCCCCGGTTAGCTTAGCAAGCTCCGTACCCGGGGCTGGTCTTTGGTTACCGGGAAAAACCTCCGGTTAAAACTGTCAGCGACCAAAACGGCCTGCAGCGGCTGCTCCTCTTCGTCCTGCTCACCGCCACCTTTTCTGCCTGTGAGTCCGGAGCCCGAACGGCTCTGTTTTCCTGCTTTAGCAGCCATGTTTATCTGCCGAAAGCTAACGCTAATGTGGCGTCAGAAAGGTCTACGGTGGCCGCGGCGGGACAATCTTATCGGTGCCTTTTACAAGCGCTGTTAACCGGTTTTTTTTTTTAATTATTGCGTCAATTTTCTCAATTTGCTCATTTTTTATGCTGCACGTGTCGTGAAATATCACAATGTTTCAGAATAACAGGATTTTAAAATTTCACTAGAGTTCACGCGGTTCTCATAGTAATTTTTTTTTAAATCTAAAAATAAAAAAATCTCAAATGATTCTTCAACGCATTTTTTTCTTCAATCTGATTATATGTTTATTAAAAGTTTAACTCAGTGAACATATGAAGTGACTGAACTTTTACAGACAAGAAAACATCCGGCTACTGCCATTAAAACTCTTTAGACAATAACCTTCATGGGCCGTTGTGTAAAAATACTCCGCAGTCGTCACCTTGTTCCCAACCAGATTCAGAGAGAATAATTATTGGTGGTGGCTGGTTATCTTCTTGGCATGCTCCAGCACAGACTCGTAACGCAGAGTTCTGGATGACCACGAAGCTGGAATCCCCTCAAGACCAACCTGCAGGAATAAAAACATAAAACCAGCTGTACAAAAGTGCCTAAATGTTAAATAAGATGCCTGGAAGTTGATTTAAACGTATACCTGAGCCCCGAGACAGGCTCCAATGAAGGAGCCTCTGCTACAGGTGCATCCGCCACAGCTCATGGTGTCTCGAACAGCCTGCACATAGTTGGTGGCTGTCAGGACCCCATGCAGCGCTGCCTGGAATGCACCTGGCAAACCTGGAAAACACCAACACCACAAGCTCACTCAAGACAACTAGGCTACACCATTTTAGGTACTTTTTTATGATTTATATACCATGACTAGTATGTTTTTATATTTTAAGTGGGGTTACCTCAGGTGTTCACAAAAACAGCAGGGATTAGCTCCTGGGGAGTTTTTGATAAGTTCTCCTTAACCTGATGAATGTGACCTGGAAACAGTCACAGAAAGACAGCAAAAATGTTGCTGGGCCAATGAAAACAGTTCCTTTACTGAGACGACCGGGACGAGCCGTTTCAGCATATCGTTCACAAAAAAGAGGAAAGGCGCAGCTTTTGTCTCGTGACTCGGTCCCATGACTCCACCAGTGCTGGGGGCCCCACATACCGACCACGGCTTGATCCAGATCCTGTGGCTGCTTCCGGTTGGGGTCTCTGAGCTGACGGATCACCGACTCCAGGGCTGTTGGATCCGGCCCGTTTAGTATGAAGTGCTCCAGGAACCTGGGAAAAGGGTGTGTCATTCCGGAGGTGGGGCGCCAAAGGAGGCCAGCCTCACCTGGCAGCTGCCAAAGTCTCGGCCACACAGGCGTCGTTGTTCTGGGTGACGCGCACCGCATCCTCCACCCTTCCCAGCATCTCGGGCTTCCCGGCATAGAAAGCCACCACGGGGGCCAGTTTGGTTACTCCGTCCATCTGGCAATCGCTCTCGCACCCTGAGGACAAACGTGGTTCTGAACTCTGATGGCAGAAACGGACTCGCCGCAGGCTTACCCGTCTCCTCTTGGCCTGCATCCACGTTCTTCAGGAAGCTCTTCAAACTCGCGTGTCTCCACGGCCCCTCGATGGGCAGCTGCGGACGCGGCCCTGCAAAAAACACGTTTCTACACACGCGATCATGTTTAAAAGCACCAGATATCCGAAAAACACGTCTGCCTGCCTCCTCTCTCTCTGTAGGGATTGTTGACCGGGGTGTCGTACTCTGATCCTGGCCCGAAGAATTTCAGCGTGCGCTGTTTCAGGTCCTCCACATTTAGACCTAAATGACACAAAACAAGCCGGAGTCGCAGGTTTTATTGCCGCACAAACCGGAAACTACCGACAACACACACCGATTGAAACCACCGACAGTCTTACCTCCACATTCAGATAAAGACTCCAGTAGGACAAATGCCTGGTCGCCATAGCAACTCTGCTGGCCCGTCTGCCTCCTGTAGAAAGGGTTTGCAGACTCGGCCCGAAATTCAGGGTTTGGATCCTGAGCCAGAATCAGGTGCAGCTTCTGGAGGTCATAAACCCAGTGGAGGGGCTGAGCTGCAAGCAGCGAGTCAATGACCATCAGAGGCAGAAACTTCTCTACATTAAAGCTGATCTGTACACAAAAACAGCTCTTTTGCGGATGATGACGCGCCTCTTTGAGATATTTCATTATTTCCAAAATTTTAAAGGTAAAAGTACAGAAAGAGTGAATGTTTGTGTTCTTACCTGCCGCGTCTGCAACAGCTGATCCCACAATGGCTCCTATTGCTCTGTCAGCCAGAGCCGACGCCATCTGCAAAAATACAAGGTTTATTTTACAAGAAATAAAAGTTAACAGCCCTCTTTACGACTGACTGGCAGCACTCCGTAGACTTTGTCACACTAACGCAGGTTTTAACAAGGTTTTAGCCTAAAGTGGCTCATAGCGAAGACCCGAGGATCGATCATCTCTGCGCTCCTCTATCTCGCCTGTCCAACCGATCGGTGTTTCACAAAAATAACTGTAAATTACTGAAATAACACACTTTTGTCAACCGTGAGTTTCACTGTCACTATCATGGGTTCGGCTTTATTCTCACGCAAATGAAAGGAATTACAGATTGCGCGGACATGTTAAACCGTGTACCCTGCTAAACCGTGTTCGCTATTATAGAGAAACGGGGTTTTTATCAGAGGTCTTACCGTCGTATTTGCGTTTTAATTCCCTGTTTAACTCTGTAAACGCTGCAGAATTGTTTTCAACCGAATTAGTTTTACGCATCGTGCGCGTCAGAAACGCGTCGCTATCGCCGCCCACAGAAGGCTGGAGTTCCGTCCGCACCCCTCTTATCAGCGCAAATACAGACCTTCAGGGCTGGTTTTTAAAAACAAACGTGCAAATCTGGTGATTGCCGCTACCTTTACACCGAGGCATTGGTCTGGGATAAAAATATACAATAAAATTAAAGTATTCGGTTTTTGTGTCTCGGTATAAAGCTGATAAATGTAATTTCATTTACTAAAAGGCAAAATATCAGCAGATGTCAAAACTAATGATAAAATGCACAGATCTTTCTTTCAGATTGAATATTTGAGCTTTTGGTTTAGTTTTATTTAGAGCGAATGTTTCAGATGTAGATATGGTGCCATCTAGTGGCCAAAGGCGGTACTTCCAAATGTACGCAACTGAAAATGTCACGTTATAAACTCAGATTTAATATAAAATTGTAACGCTACGAGACCTATAAAAGGTGAAAATATTTGAAACAACTTTACACCAAAGGTTGTTGTATTCTATCGTTTAGTTTGTCGGGTTTGCATGCACGATATCCAAATTCTATGCATCCATAACTCACCTGTTTGCTCCATCTCAAGAACGTAGCACATGTACTATACGCCCAGATGGGTCAGGCTAAAAAAAAAGGTTGTAGATGAATTGCCTCATGCACCCCATCCTCCCCCCCCGTGAACCTATAAGTTCCACTTTCTCCTTGAGTCAGGGCTAAGTGACACCTTCGCCCTGGATCCTCAGCAGGTGCAGCAGCCTCTCCTTTCCTCTGCTCACTCCCTCCATGTCCCCGACTGCCCCATCCCTGCATTTTGGTGCCGGTGCCAGCAGCAGCAATTGAGACAGGAGTACCCCTCCCTCCTGATATGTACCCCTCTGTCCTGCATCCATTATTTTTAGCCTGGATCCAAGTCTGCATCTACACTTAATATGGAAAAAAGGCTGCTTCGTAATCTAAGATGCCCACGATAGATTGTGCTCCTCTTTCCCAGTTATTGTAAAGCAGACAGGCTCAACAACAACACACACACCCCTAACGCTGATACGTGTCGAAATAGAATCACAGAGAGCTGCTCCACATCTCCTTGCCCCAAGATAAGTATGCAGCCCCACACAAAGGTGTCACCCAAAGTGGACCCTGCCCTCGTCTCCCCTGTGATGCGTGACACCAAACCCACTCACACCTCTGTCAAACTTAGCCCAGCCCCTCCTGCAGCCAATGCCCCGCTGCAAGTTGCCTATGGGAGCTTTTTAATAAGGTGGGTGCAGCAGTAGGTCCTGCTCTCTCCTGGGTGACGCGGACTGGAAGGGCTTCTCAGTACAGATATTTCCCTTTTACCCTGTGCTCATTTTTCTTTTTCAACTTAAAGAAACTAACATAGGGGAGGAGTAATGAAGTGGACCTGGGTGCTTGTGGCAGTCTTGCTGTCCTTCGGGGGTCTATCGCTGCAGAAGGAGACCTTGGACTACCCTGAGTACGATGGGAAGGACCGCGTCCACGACCTCAACGCAAAGAACTATAAGTCCGTGATGAAGAAGTACGACGTCATGGTGGTGTACTACCACGACCATCCCGGATCCAGCCGCGTCGCCCAGAGACAGTTTGAGATCGAGGAGCTGGCCCTGGAGGTGGGTTAAGTGTGGTCAGAATAACCTTTAAAGAGTTGCAGGAGGGGATAATCCCGCTGGATTGGGATGATTGACGCTTGATGTAAAGCGAGACTGGTTTGAGGGCTCAAATCGGACATAAGCGTGTTTGTTATGTGGACGATAAACATAGCCTCCCTTTAAAGGACAGGAGGAGGTAGAAAACGTCTCTCAGAGGCTGATAGATGCTGATGAGCGAGGTTTCGGATGCATGGCGTGTTTGCGGAGTCATCAGCGCCGACCGCATGCAGCGGAGGACGGGGCTGATCTGTGGGGACCGAAGGTTCTGTGGGGAGTTTGGGTGCGAGCCAGGGGTCAGGGGGTGGCTGTCGATGCATTTCACACACCTCTGTCAGCACACCTACTCGCGCCAGACACGACAAAGTGACATGACATCACCATCCTCCAGCTCAAAGCCCTCAGGTGTGAGGAGGTGGGCTCTCCTCGGGTTACACCTTTAACGTCAACACGTCGTCTTCAAGCCCGACACGCAGCTGCGCGTCTCCATCTTGTCACTTTGTGACGTGCTTGACGATGCACAGCAACCGGGAGGCATTTCTTTATGCCCTTAAGTTGGGTGATGCCTCCAAAAACCCAATTTTAACCGTCTTCAATGTGACGCCGGTGCCGATCCGCCAAGAGCCCCTACTGCAAACCAATATGAAGATGATTTTTATAGACGTTCCTCATCTGGGCCACCTCTTAAGGCTCTCGGGGGGAGTGCTCGGGCTCGGTCTGGGGGCTGGAGGCCAGTTCTGAGGTATCTGTGTCCAGCCGTGCCAGCTCAGCCCTGCGGTGTGAGTGACACTGGCAGTACTGTACTTGTCAGCGGATCCCAGAGCGCCGAGCATCACGGCCTCCTTGCCAAAATAGTCCCGATCCCGGCGTGGCTCCTGCTGCTATATTTACTCCGAGCTGCTTTTTTGTGACGGTTCCGGGCTTGGGTTTCTCCCTGTGAATGCGGATGGAATTAAAATTCATATTTGAGGATGGTTTTTTTTTTTTCTTAGCAACACACCACAACATCCCAGAAGTCGGGGTTCTGTGAAGGTTAATTGAAGGACACCAAGATAGTGAAATGTCATAAACAATGCAATCTTGCAAAGATATTTTTTAAAATGCATTCCTGTTTTTCAAACGGATCATGTTCCAGGTTGGGTGAAACCTCATCCCCGACACTGAAGATGTTCGTTCAACGTCTTGTTGCACACGCGTGAATTCCAGAGCAGTTCTGTTTGTTTCAAAGGTTTTCGGTAGTTCCGATCTAAAGCTACGTAGCTTCTGTCCTGCCTGAGCCACTCAGACGTCACCTGTTTTAGTTGCCTTGATAGCATCAAACCGTCGTCACTTCATCCTTTTGCCCTTTGAAAGATTATTTTAGCCCACCCAAATGGCAAAAGGTCACGATAACTCAGCGCCTGAACGCATCATCACATCGAGAGAGAGCGACATTATTTGACAGTTTAGATTTGGATTAAACATGAATATTGCTTATATTGTCATTTCATTATTTACTTGGAGACGTTTGGAACAGCTGTTGCTGTTTGTTGAGCTCCACCAGCCTCAAAACACCAGAACACAGCTGCAGAATAAACTGCAAAACCTTCTGGTTCCACAAATAATTTGTTTGTCAAAGCAGCTGCTTAATGGTTTATCTGACACCAGCGGGAACGTGCGTGCGTGTGTGTGTGGGTGGGTGTGTGTGTAGCTTCCTGAATGCTGTCAGGTTGTAAATGTGGCACCACCATTGGTGGAACCAACTGTCAGTCGCCAGGTTCGGGTTTCGTACGGATTTAGAAAGTGCACAAGCAGCGCTCCGAGCAGCAGCTTTTATGGTCATGAGGCCTCTGAATGAGGCCGCTTTGGCGTAAACGTGCACATAGGTGCGTTGGGCCGCGCACGTGTCCCCTTTTTCAGCCAAATCAAAGCAAGGAGAATGAACCTGTCTGTGGGTTTATGTTCAAGCTCGCAGCCCAGGTGCTGGAGGAGTTCGATGATGAGGACATTGGTTTCGGCCTCCTGGACGCGAACGTCGACAAGGTCGTTGCAAAGAAATTAGGTAAAAGAGATGTGGTTAAAACGTGTTTGCTGCATGTTTTCTTGGCCTCCTGCCTAAATCTTCCCTCTCGCGCAGGCCTGGAGGAGTCCGACAGCGTCTACATCTTCACAGAGGATGAAGTCATAGAATACGACGGCGAATTTGCAGCCGACACTCTCGTGGAGTTCATCTATGATGTTCGTGAAGATATAGTCTCTCAGTTAATAACCTGCCTCACTGTAGATTTAAAAAAGGTGCTTTTTGTGCTGAGCTGGAGGACCTAAACGCGTCTGTCTGGTCGCCTCAGGCCCTGGAAGACCCCGTGGAAATCATTGACAACAGTAGGGAGCTGAAAGGCTTCGAAAACATTGACGAGGACATCAAATTGGTGGGCTACTTTAAGAGTCACAAGTCGGAACGTAAGAATCTGGACTGTGATGGCGCGATTGCATTCCAACACCTGTGAATAACCTATATCAGTCACAAGCAACCAATATCAGGCTGCTATGATGGTTTTGGGGACGCAACCGAGTCGCTTTCTTACCCTTTCAGATTTCGAGGCCTTTGCTGACGCTGCTGAAGAGTTCCACCCTCACATCAGGTTCTACGCAACCTTCAACCCTAAAGTGAGAAGAAAAACATCCTCAAATACAGATATGGAGAGCTGGAGGGCAAAATTTGGAAGAGGTTCCCTAACCGCAGCATGCTAATCTTGCGTTCCAGGTGGCCAAAGCTCTGGAGCTGAAGCTCAACGAGGTGGACTTCTACGAACCCTTCATGGACGATCCCATCCTCATCCCGGGGAAACCTTACACCGAGGAGGAGCTGGTCCAGTTCATTGAGGACAACGACAGGTACGGGTGCCGAAGCGCCCTGGTGCCGCCGCCGGCCTCCGATTAACGCTCCTCTGTGCTTCCCAAGGCCGACCCTGAGGAAGCTGCAGCCCCACAACATGTACGAAATCTGGGTAAGAAACCAGGGAGAGGCCCCGGAACCCCGTCGGCTCTCGGTTCGGCTGCTCCAATGATGCCGCCTTTCTCTCCTTCCCAGGAGGACGACATCGACGGCGAACACATCATCGCTTTTGCGGAGGAATCCGACCCAGGTAAAAGAACCTCGGCGTTCTGGCCCTTCAGCCTCCTGAGGTTGTCATCCGTCTTCCTCAGATGGATTCGAGTTCCTTGACATCCTGAAGCAAGTGGCAGAAGATAACACGGACAACCCCAACCTCAGCATCGTCTGGATCGACCCCGACGACTTCCCTCTGGTGAGAATCCAGCACCGTCTTCGTCCCCCAGCGCTGCTCTTCTTCTCCTCCTCCTTCTGATGCTGGTTGTCCTCTCGCAGCTTCTGCCCCACTGGGAGAACACCTTCGGGATCGACCTGTCCTCCCCGCAGATCGGCGTCGTCAAGGCTGATGACGTGAGTGTTTGTGGTCCGCCGGCGGGAGGGGAGGGGCCTGCTGCTGTTGGTGGAGCCGTTTGGTTCCCGGGTGGACCAGTTTGGTTCCTGGGCCGGAGGGTTTGATCCTCTTTTTTTGGTCTCCGCAGGCCGACAGCGTGTGGATGAAGATCGACGATGATGATCTGCCGTCTGCCAACGAGCTGGAGGACTGGATTGAGGATGTTTTGTCAGGTGAAATCGATCCTGATCATGATGATGATGATGATGATGATGATGACGATGATGACGATGATGATGACGACGACGATGACGACGACGATGATGACGATGATGATGATGATGACGACGATGATGACGACGATGATGACGACGACGACGATGACGACGATGACGATGATGACGACGATGATGATGATGATGATGATGACGACGATGATGATGATGATTATTAAATCCATCCGTCGTAATTACCACATTAATCTGACCAATGTAATCTAGAGTCAACATCTTAACTCTATCAATTTATCCTCTTTTGTATCTGGTTCCTATTTTGAACGGATCCGTTTTGATCTCATCATCTCACCTCATCAGCTGAATTTTAACCAGAACTCTAAGGCAGCCCCCCCGCCCACACACACACGCACACACACACACACACGACCGATGAAAATTGAGGTATTTTCTAAAAATATTAATAAACCTGCATCAAAAATGGATAAAATAAGACTTTGATAAGTTTCAGACAATAAAAAAAACACAAAATATCGCAGGTTATTTGCTGTTTTTGTGGGGCCCGGCACCGGTCCACGGCCCGGGGTTGGTTGACCCCCTGCGACCCCCGACCCCCACATCTGTAGCTCCTCTGTGGAGGCTCCTGCACTTTTGACCGTGTTCCACACCGGTTCGGGCCCCCCACCCCGTAGATCACCAGCTGAGTCCAGATCTGGGGGCCCTCGCAGCCTTTCTGGCAGGTCTTAGAGGCACTCAAGTGCTGTACATCATATGGATGTTTTCTACAGTGATGAAATGACAACAGCCATGTTCTATTTTTGTAACAAGAGAGATTGAAATTACTGTAAAGTCTTAAATAAATGACATCTTGGACAGAAACAGGGCAAAAGCCTCTCAGTGTCTTTGTGTAAATGTGAATTTTAAGCGTTAAAGCGATTCGCGTCTCCCGTTAATCCCTTCAGTACTCGTGGCCACGCCCCCTCGGTGACGTCAAAGCTATTTCTAATGTTTACGCCACAGCGCCTGCTTCCTACCCGCCCCTTCTCCATGCAAACCATGTGGCTGCAGTTGGTAAATAAATATCTTTGCTAGAATTCCGCCCAGATTTATTCGCAGATTGAAACAAACGCGGAATCGGCCAACATGTCGGCGGAGGACGCGACCCTGCAGGCGCAAGTGGAGGCGGTCCTGGGGAGCCTGGTCAAAGCGGCCACGCTCGAGTTGATCAAACTGTTCGAGAGCAGGTTCCGAGGGTCCGCCTGGGCTCCTGGCCGAGGCGGAGGCGAGGGAACCTTCCAGGGGACGGACAGTTGGTCGGCCGGAGGCGCCAAACGCAGCGTCGGAGTCCAGGTGGAACCACGAGGCACTTTGGGTATGTTGAATTTCCTGTTCTTCCCGAGTTGTTGTGCTGGGGGAGCATTGTGGAGTGAATAAACTGCAACACCCTGCACGGGTTTTCCTTCGTGCACTTGGTTCCTTTGCATCGATCCCGGCGAAGAGTTCAGGAATGCGCGACCATTTCAATCCTCCCCCCGCTTCCCGCAGGTCTCCTGGTCGCCCCGAAGGATTCCAGGGAGGGGAAGCAGCAGGGGGCGGCAGTTCGCCACAGCCAAGCGGCTCTGAAGCAACAGGTGTGTGTGTGGATGTTCTTCCATAGGCTGCTGGCGGTGAATCCATGCATCCGTGCACTTTGCCATGTTGAATCCTTATCCAGGCTGCGGAGGCGCCGGAGTCTCGCCTGTGTGAAGCCGACTGTCCAGCGGATGGAAAACGGCCAACAGAACCTAATTTGGACGGCGAGGAGCAACACGCGTCCGCCCAAAGTCCCGCAACCAAAGACAAGCCGCTGGTGGTCTGGCCGGATCCGCGCGACGGCGTTTGTCCGGAGGAAGTCAAGTTTGTTTGTCCCCTGATCCTCAAGTCGGAGTCTCAGCCAGGGAAGCGCCGGGGGCCCGCTGCAGCCGAGCCCCAGCAGGCCTGCGTCAGCACCAGCAGGGGCTCCGCCCGCGGGCCGGACCTCTCCGGGGTCGGGGTTTGGGAACGGGTTCACACGCCGAAGGAGAGCAGCGACCTGCACATGAGGCTGAAACTGACCCCAAGACTGACGCGTCCCTGCAGGGTTCACCTGGTGGACGTGCTGGCCGTGCCCGGGTCCCGGAGGACGCTCGGGGCCAGGGGCCCTAGCGGCGGAGGCCCCAAAGGCTGGAACGGTTGGCATCCGCCGAAGGACCTCCGCCACCACCAGGACCTCCACACCGGCCGTCGCATCTGCTGCTTCCGCCCCTGCGGAAACGGCGTGTGGAGGCTCAAACAGGCGGCCGCGCACCCCCGCGGGGGACACGTCTGCGGCGTCTGCCGCAAGAGCTTCGCGCGGAGGAAAGTCCTGCGCCGGCACCAGCGCTTCCACAGCGGAGAGAAGCCCTACTCCTGCCCGGCTTGCTCCAAGACCTTCGCCCTGAGGAAGAGCCTCCGTCGGCACACGCGCTTCCACACCGGCGAGCGGCCGCACGTCTGCACCGAGTGCCCCAAAAGCTTCCGGCTGAGGGAAAACCTGAAGGCGCATCTGCGCTTCCACAGCGGAGAGAAGCCCTTCGGCTGCCCCGCCTGCGGCAGGACCTTCAGGATCGCCAGGAACCTGGAGAGGCACCGGTGTCCGGCGGCCGTCGCTCCTTCGTTTAGGATGATTGCTGGGTTGTAGAAGAGGAAGGTTTTCTACCTCGGAATGGAAGACTGGAAGCGTCGGAACCACCTGGGGAGGGCAGAGACCTGCTGGTGGACGGTGTCTCTGACTTCCTGTTTCAGACACACAGACTGGTCGTTTACAGGTTTTACACTGGGAGTTTTATCTTATTTTTCCACTGATTTACTTGGATTCTTTCTCTTGTCTGCTTCACATTATTTGTATTTTTGATGTTTTTCCTTTTCTACCAGGCTAAAACCATTCCCTACATCTGTTAGAGAGCCAGTTTTAAAGTCACTTGTATTTTTTTTTCTTTCTTTTACATAATCAACGTTGTAATAAACTATAATTGCCTCTCTTGAAATGTCAATAAAGAAGGCACCGGTTGTTAGGGTTTCGCTTTATGAGAGTGTATTATTTAACGCAGTAAATGGTGAAATGCTATCAACGCTCCGCCCCTGAGCGGAAGGTTCAAAAGGCCTGAACATGCTTTCGCTTCTAGCGGCAAGACTCCAGCAGACGAGGAACAGGGAAATTTTTACCGCTTTCCTTTCGCGCGTTGCTAATTTAGATTCACACTCAGTTTTCCTGAGGCTGAGTGTGACCGACGCTGAAGACCAGCATGGACGTTCTGCAGAGGAAGCTGGAGGACACGCTGACGTGCTCCGTGTGCCAGGAGATCTTCAAGGACCCTTGGCAGCTGCCCTGCGGCCACAGCTTTTGCCTGAGCTGCCTGGAAAACCTGGGAGAACACTCCAACACCATTCCCTCCCGCTGCCCCAACTGCAGGAAAGACTTTAGACCACTAGATAGAATCAGCAAGAGCTTCACGCTGACCAATATTGCTGAAGAATACCAGGAGTTCCGGAGGAAGGAGGTAGGCCTCTTCGAGCTGAACACGTCTGAACAAAAGTCACAAAGTTTGACATCATGTTTGTTTGGATCAGAACGGACCCGACAGAAATGTGTACTGCGACTGCTGCCCAGGCAACGAAAACCAGGCGGTGAAAACGTGTGTGAGGTGTGAAGTTTCACTCTGCAGCGAGCACATCCGCCATCATTTGGAGCGTCCGGCCTTCGCCGATCACCGGCTGGTGGAACCCCTGATGGAGATCAAGAAGAGGAAGTGTGCCGTGCACGCGGAGGTGACGAGGCACTACTGCAGAGAATCCAGGAGCTACGTCTGCAACCTGTGCACGATGGAGAGCAAGTGGGAGAAAAAGACCCAGGCGGTCATGTTCATCATCAAGACTCAGCTGTTGGTACGTTTCTCTCCCATCTTGGAATCCCCATGAAAATAAATCAGTTTGGAATTGCAGGCTGGTGCTGGAGGTAACAAACTTCCTGGAACAGGCGAAACGGGATTTTCTGGTCCGTGACCACGTGGGATGAGGTTAATTTCACGTCACCTCAGCATTCCGTCATGCCTGAAAAAATCCCCTCATAAAACGCTGACGATGGTTCAAAGAGTGGCATTTTATTGTGTTTCAAATGTGTGTGTGTGTGTGTGTGTGTACTCGACAGGAACACCTGCGACAGGTAGACCTGAGGTTTGAAATGTTGAAGCATCAAGTGAGAGAGTCCAGCCAGTCCATCAGAAGCCTGCAGGAGGACATCCAGAGTCAAGTATGCAGCTGGCTCCGGGCTTCGGATCCACTTAGTTTGCATGTTCTTCACATCCTTGTGGGGTTTCCTTTGGGAGTCATTGAGGTAAACGCGTGGAGGTGCGAGTGAACGTGTGTGTTGATGGACAGTTGAGCCTCCCCAGATTAGGAATAAGCAGCAGTTAATGGGAAATAAGGAGATCCCAGTTTATCTCTGCGGAATCCGACTGGGACGACATTTTCTCCCTTTGGTTGATCACATGACAAACCTGTAGAGCCGAGCTGCCGTTTAGATGCAGTGTTTTGTTTGCAGAGGAAGACAACGGAACAGAAAGTGTACCCGCCTGAATCTCCTGCCAACAGCATCACCATTGTTCTCTTCTGCCTGTTCCTAACGCTTGTCGTTTATGGTAAGAAAAGAGCAGGAAAGGTCCACTTTACCTCCAGCCGCTGACGCCTCTTCCTCCTCCACCAGCCTATAACTGCTCTGTGGAGAACCAGGCGCTGACGGAGGCCCAGAAGGATCAGCAGACTCGTATCCACCACATTTATGCCGTCATCGCAAGTGAGACAGTTTCACATCTGCAAACAGGCCCCAAAAAACCCAAATATTCAGCAACATGTGGTCGGAAATGCTGACTGCCGAGCAAAGAGGCATTGTTAGGGAAACGGGGCAATTTACTGTAATGCCACTTCTATAGTTTTGCAGTAAATAAAACGTTAATGGGAGTAATAGGGAAATAAGTCCATGAACTCTTACCTATCTTTCCAGAGCATTTGGTTGATGATCCACTAAGTCGCCACCTCCCACCGGTGATCAAAGATGAAGGTATGACAGGCTTTCCTGAAAATGTGGGTTAGAACACAAAGTTGAATTTACTGCAGATGTGATTAGGAGATCCTCTGTTCTAATAACTGCTCAGACATGATGACACACTTCAGGCAAACTTTCCTGTGAACAATTCGTTGACCAAAAATATTTGTCATTATTGAACCAGATTTTACAGTTAATGAAGTGGAAAAAAAAAGACAATTAATTAAAATAGTTATTAGTAAACATCGATAGTCATTCTGGCTCCATCTAGTGGCCATATGAGGAAGCCAATTTAATTCTATTCTGAGTTCTTAATAACCTTTTTAATCAAATACACTTATCTACAGGAGCTCTAATGCTGGACTTGGAGACTGCCAATGAATACATCGAAATCTCCAACGACCTCCGCACAGCGAAGAAAGTTAGAACCAGGATGGGATATCCCAGAGTTCCGACCCGCTTCCATGACGCCCCTCAGGTCCTCTCGGCCCACTGCGTTCGCACCGGTGCCCACGTCTGGGAGGTGGAAGCTGAGGGATACTGGGACGTCGCTGTATCATTCAGGCGCACCGAAGACGAAAGCAGGTCCAGGAGCACCTTCGGGAACAACCCACACTCCTGGAGCCTCACACACGACGGCAGAGGTAAACTGGTCGCCTACCACGACGGGAGGAAATCAGCCGTCTCCGCGGCGCTGGGGAGCAACCGCCTGGCGGTGATGGTCGACATCGAGAAGGGGAACATCACATTCGCTTCGCTGGGCTCCACCGTGGAGCGGCTGCATGAATTCCGGGCTAAGCTCACCCAGCCGGTGTGCCTGGGATTTGGGCTCTATAGGCTGGATCCGCCCAGCGTCGCCACCATCGTGAAAGTTTGGTGAACATCCTTCTAGGTCTTTCAACAAAACACAGTTAGTGTTTGGACATCTTGAACATCTTGCTTCTTGAAAAACGAAACAAACCCAAAAAAAAAAAACCAACCCCATGATGTGAGCATTTCTACTGATTTATTATGAACACTCTGCGCCGATGTTCCGCAAAGTGTTTCCAAAAACATCGTTCAGTATAAAACCTCTAAGGCCACGGTACAGTTAAAGTAGACAAGCGTTTTCCTGGTCGCAGCGAAGCAAGTGTAACCTGGCCTGTAGCTCAAAGACTCCTGGAAAAGAACCACTGGAGCACACTGGGAAAACTACTGTCCACTAAAGAGAAAGACATGGATGGATTTAAGAAGTTGACCTTGTTTTTGAGGACCACCCACCGCACATAAACAGGTTTAATGAATGAATCATTGATCCTTCTGCTAGCTGCCTTCCATCTTTCCTGGTGGAACACTAGAATTCTGCACTATTATGTACCAGCAACTGGATTATATTACAGCAATACTATTTTATTTCCTTTAATAGCACCTGTCATGAACTGTCGCAAACAACAGAATGAATAAAATCCGCTTTTACTGCACTATTCCACTTCCGCGTCGGCCCTTTCGAATGTTTGCAGCTTTTTATTTCACCGTTGCCGCCGTCTGATTCCTGATGGAGCACCACGCCTCGAACACGTCTCTGAAAGACACAAACGGAGCCCACGATAAGCATCTTCTCGGGGTCGGAAAGGAATGCCAGAGAAAAGCGACACACACCTGCAGTGTGTGGCCACACACTCGTTACTGCAGTATTCTTTATCCCATTCTTTGCTCTCGATGGCCGGGTTGTTACAACCTGCCCTCACACATATGCTCATCGCAGGCGTGCTGTCCCCGGAGCCGTTCACTTCCATCTCCACCTGAAAAAGGAGAGGAAAGATGGTTTTTTTTAGGTTTGCTTGTTTTAACCGTTGTTTACCGCTCAACTCAGGGAGTTAAAACGAAGACGCAGCGTCACGCTCAAGGTCTACCTCTTCGGAACGCAGCACATGTGTAACGTCGTCCGCGGGGGCCGATGTGGCAGCGGGATTCAGCCTCTGTGCTGAAAGGGCAGATGTGGAGGTGGCGAGCAGCACGTCTGCATCAGGCACAACGATGGGCAGAGAGTCTCTGTCCTGTATGGAGGCTGGAACTATCTTAATCTGGAGCGGAGGGGGAGACGTAGCCAGCAGGGACACTGGGAGAACCGAAGCAGCGCTCCCCTCGCGGGGCTTGGCCTGCAGCGGCGGCGGGGTGGGCGCCATCTGCTGCAGCCGCGGCGGAGGCGGCGCGCTTTGCATCTGCTGCAAGGGAGGCGGCTGACGGGGCGCGCCGGACACCACCAGCGTGGGCTGAAAAGCGGCCAGCCCTCCCGGCAACACGGTCACGAGCTGACCCCCGGCCTGCAGCACATGCTTGGGGATGATGATCTTGGTGATCTTGGCCGGAGGAGCGGCGGCGGCTTTGTCTGCTCCCGGGTAGAAATGAGTTCTCAACTCTGGGACATTCAGGATGATGCTGGAGCCACAGGGACTGGCGACGGGCTTGTCCTCCAGCACGTCGGGAGGACGGGGGGCTTGCTGAGCAGGTGTGGAGTTGGCCGCCGGCGCAGGTGACGAGGGAGCAGTCTCCATCTCTTCTGTGATTGGCTGAGGTGGAAATGGATCGAAAACATGAAAAAACCTCATGCATGTCTACAACCGACGGGTTTTCCTTCAGATAACTGAGCTCACCTGTGAGAGCTGATTCGCTTTATATGCTGCCAGGGCTTTCAGATACTCCTTCTTGGCTGCTTCTGTCTTTCTTTTATACACCTGCATGAAAGAAACACACGCTCGTGGGAAACTGTAAATGGACTTAACCTCAAACTAACAGGCCCTAACGCGGTGGTACCTGTTTCTGCTCCTCAGCCAGGCTGTCCCACATGGATGCCACAATCTTTGACACCTCCCCAAAAGAGGCACTGGGGTTTTGACCTTTAATTGCTGCTTGCGTGTCCCTGAAGAAAAGGGCATACGCTGAAACCGGCTTCTGCGGTTCGTTGGGGTCTTTCTTCTTCCTTGCTTTCTTGTTGCCCGCCATCCCAGGCACAGAGAGCGGCGCGGTTTGCTTCGCTCCACCTCTCTTGGCTGTTGTCGGGGACACAGACGACATCGGAACAGACTGGGAAGTCAAGTACGAAGGTGCAGCAGATGCAGGTAGAGACACGGGGGGGTCTACCAGCACACTCCTCTGGAAAAGACAAGGAAAGACGAAAGAAGATGTGTAAGTCAGCGTGGCATCGGTGAGGCAAGCGTGCCGCGTAATCCTGGCCGGCCCCACCTTAAAGTCATCCATTTCCTCATCCTGCAGTGAATTTGCAGGCGAAGGTGTTGCAGACAGAGGCTGCTCAGAGGCGCCCGAATGCTGCCTCATGTTTTCAGTCCCAAGTCCTAACACCAGCTCAGATTGGTTGATGGTCGGCAAGTGAGTGCTCTCCAGAAGCCCGTGACCAATATCACCAAGATGGACGTCGATTGTTGTAGGGGAAGAATTGCTGAAGTGTGAACCTGCAGAATTCCCCAGCTCCTGTAGCGAGATCGGGACACAACAAGAAATCAATCCAGACACACTGGTCAACTAACATTCAGGTACATAAACTAGGATTTTGTGTGAGGGACCCAGACTCACCAAGGCAGAGGAGCTCATGAGCGCTCCCCCCACAGCTGGACCCATGGTCCCAAGGTTAATCTGATCCAGGCCTTGAGAGCCAGAGTTTACAAAGGAAGAAGCGAAGGAAGGGTCGTTAGCCTGGACCACCAGGTCGCTGCCGAGGCTCCTGGGGCCCGAGGGCCCATCTGAACCATCGGGCAGCTCAAAGTGGGAGACCGGATCACTGATGTTCAGAGCGTGGTCTGGATCCAGAGAGATCGGTGGGATCTCAAAATCCTCGTCCCCGAGACTGGGGGTGTGGAAGGTCTGTCAAAGGTGAAGGGCAGACATAGAAGAACTACTTAGCAACAAAGTAACGTAACGCGTATTGAATTGAGTAAACTACTCACCGCTGCGGACAAAAACGGATGGTGGCCCTGTCCGCTGATGCCTAAGTAACTGTCGTTGCCCTCTGAAAACTGTAAAAGGCTTGTTAATAAACGAGGAACAAACAATCAACAGTATTTTACGTTGATCTATGATGATTTCTAGGAACCGATCGTGTAACGTTACCTTGTTTTCCTCCGAGTAGCCGCCGTAAGCTTGGCCATTCAAATACTCCGAGTCCACGTTTGAGGGGGAACCAGCGGATAGTTCAGAATAAAAGTTAAGATCCATTTTGGCCAAAAGTACGCCAAGCAAATTTAGGTAACGTAGGTTAAATTCGGCTAAATACAAACGTCATTTCCAGACTTCTATTCAAACGGTAACAAAGGCTAATGGATGTTAGCAAAACATTGGGCTCGTGGAGATTTGGGGTTAAATAAAATAGAGGAAAATTGAAGCAGAAATGGGCAAAGGGGAGAGGATTGGAGGGCTGTGAAAATCACAAAGAACACGTGTTCTCAAAGATTTTCGTCTGCCCTCACTGGAAACCTCTCAATCTTCAGTTTAAAGGCTGACGCCATGTTGTGATTCGGAACAGTATTTTCCCCAGGATGCGCTTAAGACCCGCCCACAATTACACCGCTTCCGGTATTTTAAGCAGCGTCATAGGATCGCCATCATCTGATTGGCCAATAAGACTGTCCACTAAGTGGCCGCCACCAACAGGCCAATCAGATGACAGCGTACTTAAAACGGATCCACACCGTCCTACGATAAAAAAAAAACCAACCCAAACATGACTCCGAGGTAAACGCTGTTTGTGGATTCACAGCTTATGTAAAAAAAATGTTTAAATACCAAACTGCAATGTAACATTTTGAACCTTTGTTGACTTTGGTGTCTGCATCAGCAATTAAATATGAGCTAGAATGTTGGAACTTCATTTTCGGCTTCTTTAGTGAATTACCTGACCCAGGATCAGCGGCTTGATTACAGTTACCAAATACATTAAGACTTTCAGATAAGTGTTGCAGAGTAACGCGGAGATTTTTGTTTTAGGCCTCAATAACATCTTATACAGCTACATATTTCCCCAGTTCGGATCAGTTTTATAGGTTTCAAACATTGAATCTATATGAAATTACTCCAGGGCCTATTTAGTTGAGAGCCTATGCACCATTACCAGTTTTAATTTAACTTCTTGAAAAGAAATGGACATAAACATCTTCTTATACAAACAGCAAACCTCCTTATTGCTTCTGCGTGGCTTAAAAAAAAACAATCACAATAATACACAAAAACTTCTTTTGACTGTAGATTGCTGTTATTCATTTCACAGATAGTCAGATCATAAAACAAGAATACCTCATCGCCATCTCATAGTACACAATTAACCAGCTCTACATTGTACAATACACCCATCCTCTTAGTACGGCTTCAGTAACGAATACACCATTTTCCCTTTCCCTCCCTCTCTGCCCCATCCCGCCCCAACGAGTGAAAACACTAACAGTACATCCAAACACTGGATCCTCTAGAGTTCGTGGACTAATCTGGACAGAGACAATATTACCAAAGAAAATCAAGGTATTTCATCAACTGGATCCAGGCTGAGCTCAGTACATGTCCAGTTTAGTGTAGCCTTAGAGGTCCAGCACTGAGGTTCTCGAATAAGAAAATGTTGTCTGTACAGCAGAAGTCCCCTTTTGGTCTTTTCCGGAATGTAATGGGAGGAAAGGGACATGAGGGAGAAGAGGAAATGACAAGTCACGAAGTAAGAAAGCCTAGCTTTATGCCAAATTGTCAGAGGTAAGGAGAGGGGTTTGGGTCACGAACATGGACCGAACTGAGATAATGAAAATGAAAACATGGGTGCAAACCTGCTCCTTTCATCGAAAAATATCCCTATATAAAACAAATGAATAAAAGTAGCAACAAAAACATTCATCCATAATTTGATACAGATTATGGTCAAATAAATGAAGTTAACATAATTGTGGAGGAGAGAAGAGAGTCAGGCGTGTTTAAAGTGTGGGGTTGAGTCAATCCTCCGAGCTGGACGAGGAGTCAGAGTCCTTCGGTGCGAGGATGACGTCTTCCAAAAGCGCCTCTTGATCCGAGCTGTCGTAGTCGCCCTGGGAAAGGCTGCCGCCACCTTCCATTTTAACGTCAAAGTCAGGACTGGTGAGGAAGTGATGGGAGGCCTCCAGCTCCTCCTCATCCATCATGTAGGCTCCATCGGAGACCAAAGTCTCCTCCTCGACTCCATCCAAGCTCGGGTCTTCGGGGGTGGGATCCGGAGTGTGGTGATGGTGGTGGTGATGGTGGTGGTGGTGGCGGCGGCGCTTGCTTTTCTTCGGGATCTCCGTGTGCTCGGTAAGCAGTCGGTGGAAGAGGGTCTCAGGCAGAAAGCCCTGTGAAAAAATGTTAAATTAGGATTATTTTTGTATTCCCAAGACATTTTCAGACTTTAAATAATAAAATCTCATTTTCCAGACATCAGCAAGATGCAATCTCTAAACAGCAATGCTAATTCTGTACGTACCGAGTTCCGAACCGTCTCAGCCCAGTCGGGTGCTACAGCGTTCTCAGGATTCTCTTCCAGATATTCTCTCAGGTCTTGCAGCATCGGAGAAAAAGCAGCTCCGACCTACAAAGACAAAAAACCTTTCTGTCAAATACAATTCAATCAAACTAATGACAGGAATAGAACATATTTATCGTGCTTCACCTTCTTTCCTGTCCTCATGTTAATGATTTTCACCTTCTCCGTGCCAGTGAGGGCTTTGTCTGCCCTCCTCCTCCTCTTCCTCTTGCTCCTGTTCACAAGAAGCTGAGGAAAGGCACATGGTTGAACTGGATGATAAACTCTGTTTCCTAATTGACTATTAACAATCCAAGACTTTAACACACCTCCAGCATGTCTCCCTCCACCTCATAATCTGGATTTTCTTTCAACCACGTTGGAGGGTCTCTCCGTCGTGGGGTGCGCTCCAGAGGATCATGAAGTCCATCAGAATAAGATAACTTGGATGAAAAAGGAAAAGAAAAACAAAAAAATGAAGCTTTGTTCTAAATTTGAACCTTGGAGGAACCCTGTCACATACCTCCTGATCCTTGTGCCTCTTGCGACTGCTTTCTCCTGAAGACCCATTAGGCATCAGTGCCTGTTTGGAGAAGGTGAGCTTCAGCCCTTCCTCCTGTCAAGATAAAAGCAATTTCAATTTTACGCTTCAGCTGAAAATCTTAGCTGCACCTGTCAAGGTTGGCAATAAAAGCACCTTTAAGAGTTTGACAGTGAACTCTCCATCTTCTCCATCGGCCCCAGGGCCTCCAGGCATGCCCAGGGGTTTCCGGACCATCCGAGCGTAGGCCATGTCGTCTCCAGGGAATTCCGAGCTGGGGTTGAGCTGAGCCTCGGACACGTAGCGGCGCCCCGAGGGCCACTGTCCACTCACCACCAGCGTGCACAAACTGTCCAGGCGGTTGATCAACACCCGGTCCTGAAGCAAAGAGGGAGTCCCCACGGGTAAGTCAGTAGGTTACACGTACGGTTCTTTTTTCGGAAAAATATATCAAAAGTGACAAAAAAGAAAAGACACTTAATTACCTTGGGCCAATCCAGTCTTAAAGGATCAGGAGGAGGAATCCCATCCTGAGATGGCATCATGGGGATTAAACCATTATCTACATCCAAGAAACACATAGAAAACAAGTTTATTTGTGGAATCCATTTTTTCTAGGATCCAAAGTGTTTCTCTGCAGCTGACAAGTTACCTCCTTCCACCTCTTCCTCACTGTCTCCACTTTCATCAGAGCTGCCTGATCGCTCAGATGATGAGGAGCCAGAATCTGAGTCAGAATCGGAACCTCCCTCCACTTTTGTTCCATCTCTGGTTTTCTCAACCCTCACTTTGCTCCTCTTCATGCTCCATTCCTGCACAGCTGCTTTGCCATCACGGTGGCTCAAAGGCGTATCTGGCAGGTCAGCCAAGGCCTGAGTGCCTGCAAGCAACGGCGATTCCTCTTCAGTCCCCTCAGCGTTCATGCTGGGGATGTCCTCACTCTTTGGCTGGATGAGGGACACAGCAGGGGGTGGAGGCGGAGGAGCCTGCTGGTTCTGGATGAATTCATCCCGAGCCTGACTGAACGTAAACTGCGGGTCCGAGAAGATGGAAAGCTCGGTTCGGCTGACGCCGTGCAGCGCGGCACCCAGCATCAGCTGGCGGTCGTGATCCGGTAGCTTCCACCAGGTCGGCAGCTCAGAGCCGTGTGGAGCCAACAGCAGACGCTCTTCGAGGGACGGGTGGGGCAGAACTCGCTCGCGGAGGCGACGGAGGAGGCTAATACGGTAAAGTGTACGTGAAGCACGCTCCTCGGTGATAGGGGCCACAGTCTGGGGAAGTTCTGATGTATCTGAAGAGAGAAAAAGTAACATTCTTTAAAAGATGAATCCAGAATTGAGCAGAGGAAATAACATGCGCAGCAGTCGTACCTTCCCGGCCAGGTCGCAAGTGACAAACTCTGCGGCACATGGCAACAAAAGAGCGGAAGTATCGACTCAGGCTCTCGTCTGTCTTTTTATCCAGACGGGCAAAGGTACGGAAGCGATTCCAATCAAACTCTTGCTGCGCTCCCTCGAGAGTGTCGGGCTCCTTTTTTATCGTTTCCACGCCGAAAGTGGAAACCACTCGGTAAAAGTCGCACTCTTCTCTACGCGTCCACCTGAGAATTTTTTAGGATACAGATGAAACAACAACTATTGCTGGAAACACTTCAGCAAGCAACAGTAACCCTGAATGCCGTAGTTCCGCTGACCTTTGTTGCCTCTCTTGTCGTGCAATCTCCTTCAGCTTGCTGGCCTGTTCGCACCGCCTGCGCCTGCGGTCGCCCTTTGCCTCCGCTTCAATCTTCAGCTGCTCCTGCCTGTAACTCCGCTGGTAAGCCGTGATCAGCCGCCTCAAGCGTGCTGTGAGCGAAGAGCTGGAGGGCCAGTCGCACACGCCGCTTTGGCTGGATGTGCTTTCCGTGATCGGCTGTTTGACCTTGTCTTCTACAGAAATCTCTTCTTCGACGTTCATGGAGTCCGACTAGAGGAAAAAGACCTTATCGCTCAGTTCTGAAAAAAACTCACTCAGGTTTCCACCATTTGAGAGTATACAAGCATTTCAGTATAACAGATCCGATTCTTACCTCCTCAAAAATGTCTTTGGAGTGTCTCGTTGCAGGTTTGAACTCCGGGTCTTCTGAGTATTTATCATATTCAGCACTGCACAATACAAGCAAACAAACCAGTGAGCACATAACATGAACGTCTTGGCACAAAATTTAACAAGGATCATTTAAGCTAAAGCACATCTCATTAACATCGGGTAAATGGGAAGACCTCGTCAGGGTTAAAGCCCGGTTAATGAGGGAAAACTCACTCGTCTCCTAACTCTGCATCACCAGTATGCTGCTCTGCATCGATGGCCTTGTCATCCGGTCGACCAACTCTCTCCAGAAAGCAGAGGCAGGAATCCGCACGCATAGTGGTGTACATCTCATAACCTGGTGACGGATAAGTTCAACCGGTTTGAATCGACAAACACCGGAACGAGCCCAGTAAATCAAACTGATCCATTCATTTTATTGAGGTGGAAATTTAAAATACCATGTTTGAAAACACCAGCGAGGAGTGAGCGATCCGCTTCCCCATCCCACCATAATGCAGGTACCTCCTGCTGTTCCATGTCAGGCATCCAGATATCAACATCCCTAAATAGATTGCATGGAAATATGAGTCTAAGATCTCCCAGTAGTTCATCAGCCTGGTTAGGTTTGGTGTTTATTTGGGTTAGAAAAAAAACATATTAGATACCTGATGTCAGCACCCTTCAGGATAGAGTCAGCGTGTTCACCAATCACCTCCTGCTTCAGGTAGTAAAGCATACGAACCCTCAGCAGCACTCTACATTTAGAGAGGGAGACAGAAAGAAGGTTTTAATTTCTGAACAAGCAATTAAAAACATATGATGGAAGCGGCTCTCTGACTTGTTGCACTGGTGCTTGAGGTGTTTGCGGTAACTGTCATCCAGAAGCAGAGTGTCAGGGTTGTACTTGCGGATCCACTCCACCTTCTGCACATCAAACGTACTCTGGGCTTTGACCCTTTTCCCCTTCCGGCCTCGTGGAACAGGAATGGACAAGCCTGGAATCAAATAATAAAAAAACGCCACTACTACAGCATGGAACAGCCTGGAAAGGTGCAATGATTAAAGATAGCATGGCGAGTCCTACCAGAGTGGTTGAGCAGGGTTTGGGGCTCCCGGCCGTTCTCAGGGGGTGTGATGAGCTCCCAGATGAAACTCTTGATGTTTTCATCGCCGCGATAGTGAAGAAGGCAAAAAACCAAGATGACTCGGCAGATCGTCTCCACGTCACGTTCACTCAACCGGCGCTTACACCGGGCATGGGACAAGATGTCCCTCCATCGACCCCACCTAGAGAAAAGAAGAGGAAAAAAAGAGATTGACTACGAGGGCTGAGAGTACATCCAAATCCATCAAATGACATTTGGAAAAATTTACTTAACAGAATAGTCACATAAATGTATCAAAGCTTCTACTCACCCGTAGACGAGCAGGTGTTTCTCAACCCTGAAACAGTCAGTGCGTCCATAACCGCCGCCGCTGTGGCGGTCGGCACGTCGGGAGGCGCGGGACTGTCTGGAGTTAGCAGGCGGATACTCATCATCACTGTCCAGATCGGACAGCTCTCCGCCCTCACCTCGTAAACTGGAGTACTGGCGAGTCTGCTTGCGGACTCTGGGAGTGTCGATAACGAGGGTGTTCTGTTGGGAGAGTTAAACCGACATCTTTCATCTGGGCATCAAAGGGGTCAACAAACCAGGTTCAAAATCTTTCACAGACCTTTCTATTCATCGAGTCCACATCTATGTCGGCTTTCTTGGCCCACTTTTGCCAGAATTCTGGATCATCGAGAGCAATGTCGGTGCGGTTCTCAGAGGCCACAAAGCTGGCCTTGGAGAAGGTGGAGCCTTTGCCCTCGCTCTCAATAGTGATGGTGGTGGCTCTTCGCTGTAGGATCTGATCGATGTCCTCCTCACAGAAGCGACTGCCTTCGTCATTCTCATCCATGATGGCGGCATAGGCACCTTTTCTCAGCAGATCCTCAATCTCTTTCTTGGAGAACTGCTGGATCTAATAGAATGTGGAAAAAATAAATACTTTTTAAATGAACAACATAACATACATAAATACAGTTAGAATGCTAGTAATTGATAGCTTCAGTAACAGAAGTGGTAGGTTTGTACCCCATTCACATTGCTGTCTTTGTTGCCACTCATGCTCTGCAGCACAGCACGGTCCAGGCCAAGTTTCAGACTGGCTTTATCCAGCATCTCCCTCTCGTAGGAGTTCCGAGTAATCAGTCGGTACACTTTCACAGCCTTAGACTGGCCGATACGATGACACCGTGCTTGAGCCTGGTACGAGAATTTAAAGTTATCTTACACATATAAACGTAAACTAAATCTAGACATAGTGTCATTAGTCTGTACCTGCAGGTCATTCTGAGGGTTCCAGTCAGAGTCAAAGATAACACAAGTGTCAGCAGCAGTGAGGTTAATACCCAGGCCACCAGCTCGGGTACACAGCAGGAAGACAAAGCGGTCTGAATCGGGCTTGCTGAAGCGATCGATGGCAGCTTGCCGTAAATTTCCACGAACTCTGCCATCAATTCTCTCATACAGGTATCTTTGAAATAAAAATACAAAAGAAGAACGAACTTTAAATACACATCCTAATGCTGGGACACACAAGTCATCAGGATCTAGAGTATATGTTGGCTTTCTCACCTCTTGTTGATGAGGTAGTCCTCCAGAATATCTAAGCAGCGAACCATCTGGGAGAAGATGAGCACTTTGTGGCCACCAGCCTTGAGGCGCGGCAGCAGCTTGTCCAGCAGCACCAGCTTACCTGCAGACCTAATCAGGGCCTGCAAGTGGAAGTCTGGAGCCGATGGGTCATAGACTTCCCTCAACTCTGCTACTATCTTCTCCTCAGCACCTGGGCATTCGGAGTAAAGATCGGCGCTCGGTTAAGCTTACAGGCTTACGCATTTAAACACATTTTAACTTCTATCTTTAGAAACTTTTCTCTGATCTCATACCATTGATGAGGTAGGGGTGGTTGCAGCACTTGCGTAGCTCCATCATCGTGTTGAGCAGGTTGGGCACGTTACTATTACTATTTGCCCCCAAGCTGAGAAAGCTAAAATTTCTCTCCAGAATGGCTCGGTAGTACTTCTTCTGGACATCTGTCAACTCAACCTGAGTGTAAATACAGTCAAATATTTAGTGGGTTTAACGTCTTTGTCCATCAGCTCTGCCGATAAATGTGCATCACTGACACAAACCTCAATGATGGTCTCCTGCTTAGGTGCCAAGTTCTTCTCAACATCTTCCTTAAGTCTTCTTAACATCATTGGTTTCAAGATGGACTGCAGCTTCTGGACCTATGGGGACAAAAGCAGAGAACACTCAGGAACATAAAATACAGAATAATACATATTTCGGTGGCTTGTAAGATAATCAGCACAAATCTTTTGCGTTATGTAGCTTAGAGAAAGTCATTCAGACACGGATGTCACCAACAGTGGGTCTATTATTTCATTAAATACCAAGCTCAAAGTTAACTTTAGCTTTCGAAAAAAATTCAATTTATCCCAATTTAGATGTACAAGAAAGTAAATTATCTATTTAGATGATTATTGAACCCAGCGACACTGTCAATGGTAAATGTTTCATCAACAACTTTATCATTAACAATACTGCTGGCTTCAGTGTTGATAAATATGTTTTTATTTCATACCTGCTCCTCTGTTTTGAGGTCTCCAAATTCTCTAAGGAATTCGATCTCTGAAGGAAACTGAGCTGGCTCCAGGAAATGAAGCAGACTGAAGAGCTCTTCCACAGTGTTCTGAAGAGGAGTACCGGTCAACAACACTTTGTGTTCCTGAGAAATAACAGAACACAATATAATATAGGTAGATATTGAGGGAGTCAAAGGATGAGCACAGGGTAGACCACGCAGAAACGGAAAACATAAATATTCCCAATTTAAATATCAATATGCTTCTAGTTCCTTACGAGGCATTAGGTTCTTGGGGAAAAATATTTCACTTGTATTTTCGGTTGACTTACCAGATCCATCATCTTCAAACTGTCCAAAAGCTTGCAGTTCCGATTCTTAAGGCGATGAGCTTCGTCAATGATAACGCAGCGCCAAGAGATCTCCCTCAGCTCTGGGCAGTCAGACAGTATCATCTCAAAGGTTGTGATCAAGGCGTCGAACTTGTATGCTCCAGGGATCAAGTGATCCTGCAAGACAAAAATAACCATTATTACATGTGTAATAATGTACACGTACAGTAAAGTATATCATCGTTCATCAATCTACCTTCTCATCCTTGCAGTACATCTCATACTGCTGGATCATCTGTCGACTGGCCAGGCTGCCGTGGTAGACAATGGCATTCATGTTGGTCCAGGTGGAGAACTCCCGCTCCCAGTTTGTGATGGTGGAAAGGGGAGCGATAACGAGGAAAGGGCCTTGGACACCAGCAGCGTATATCTCAGAGAGCAGTGTGATGGACTGGATGGTCTTACCCAGACCCATCTCGTCTGCCAGGATACAGTTCTGCCTAAAAAAAATAAAAAAAAATAAAAAAAAATCCGCTAATTAGTGAATACTATTATTATTGTACACAATTGACTCCAGGCGTGCCAATAGTTACCTGTTGTACCAGTTAAACAACAGCCAGTTGACCCCTTCCAGCTGGTACTCTCGGAGAGTGTTGGCGTTCTTGTATTCTCTAGACTCCTCCAGCTTCTTCCATGAACCGGGAGATGGTCGCGGCTGGAGGAGAGTAAAGGAAATATCGATTTAAAACACAAATGATCTGGCCTTGGTGGAAACAAGAGTCAATGTTGCCGAGTCTCCAGTGTCATATTTCATCCTCATGATGGAAACATGAAGAGTCAAGTATAAAGATCCATCTTTTTCTGGTGCCATTTGTGAAGAAATGACTGAAAGCGCACAAAAAAACTCCAAACACAAGCTTTGTGTAAAATACCCAAATTGCCTACCGTTCTCTTCAGTCGAGGTTGCCTGTTTTGAATTTTTTTGAACTCCTCAACCTTGCCCTCATCCACATCCTCATTCAGTTCCCATGTGGCATCTTCATAAGGCAGAGAGCACCACTTCACTAAATAGTAGATAACATTCTGAAGGGGAAAAATAAGAACAATTTCGTTAGTGTAAAAAAAGTATGAAACAGAACCAATAAATGTAGGAGCTACACTAAGGTTTTTCTCTCCCACCTCGCCATTGTCCTTGTCCACACTGTGAGAAACATCCAGGATCCGATCCACCTCTACGTAGTCTGGGTTAAAAGGCTCCTCATCCTGCAAAGGTACCACACGATCAGAGACCAACGGTTCTGGTTAACGAAGCCCCATCACATCAGCTGAACCACCGTGGGTTTCCTCTCACCTCCTGAAAGAGGCGGCTCATCTGTGCATGTTTGGTCTTGAACCTCTTGATCTTTTGATGGATCCGCTTATCCTTCTCCAACTGCTCCAAACTGGCCCACTCACAGTGTAAATATGAACTAAAAAAGGAGGGAAACTTAACTGTCTCTATCCTTTTAATTACCTAAAGGTCTTAAACTGTATATCAGAAATATCTAGAATACACTGCAAAATAAACCGTCAGTAGGAATCGGTGATTTATACAGCTCGATTTGAGCAAAAGGCTCTCTTTCAATATCAACATCATGAAACTTACTAGTTCTTGTATTTTACAAAGAATTCCTCAGCGTTGGCGTACTGGCCTGGGGTCAGCTTTAGGGGTCAAAGAAAGTTCAGGTTTAGTTAAATGTGTTTTTACCAGTTCTCAGTGTTATAATTATAATGAATAAGAAGTAGAGAAAGCAAAGTATGAACGTACTTCCTTTTTAGTTACCCTCACGGCCAGAATTTTGTCCACAATGGCGGCGTCTTCTTCACTTGGGTTTTCCTGTGTGGACAAATCATACTCAAGGTGCTGGATTTATATATCCGCCTGGCTCAGTCCAGCCGAGGAAACAAACAATCATAAATGCGTTATTGTTTACTCTAAGTACATCCATTTGTATCAAAGCTCACCACAAAGAACTGCATGCTGGGATGGCCGTCCACATCCAGCTCCAGTTCCTGTTTGAGCTGTGCAGCTGTTCCCCCGCTGATAGAAGCCACTGCTGCTGAGGTTGTGATGACATCCACATCTTCTTGCTCGTCCTCGTCATCTGTTATCTTAATGTCCAGGTCTTCGGTGTACTTTTTCCTCTTCACAACACGATTTGAACGTCTCTTCTGAAAAAAAAAGTGAACAAAGTTGGCTTTAGAGGCAACACCAACTTGGGAAAAAGTTTAAAAGTGCGCTGATCTCATTGATCTGATGTGGGCGTGTGTTTGTACCATGATCAAGTCGTCGTCCAGTGGAACAGGAGACGCAGGGCTGATCTCCCCATCAGAGTGGTCTGATGAAGCATTTCTCTTTCTTTTCTTTGCTCCCACAAGTGTAATAGTACTAGAGAAGAAAAACAAAGTGAGAATAAAGGTTTGGCAAATTGACAGGAACATATTATGTAATGCATTATTTCCAACCGTGCGGAAGCTTTGCACTTACTTCGGCTTGGTCTTGCATTTGCTCTTGTTCCCACTTATCACTGCACATCCGGCCACTCCGGTTGTTCCACTAGGTGTCTTCACTTTGCTGTTTTTGTTTGCCCCTCCTGCAGTTTTAGGGGTCAAACCCCCAGACATTGGGCTTTTCTTCTTGCTTCCACCACCACCACCACCACCACCGGACTTTTTCTTTGCAGCCGACACCACGGTTAAAGTGCCCCCTGATTCTGGGGAGCTCTGTGTGTTTGGAAGCTCGTCCTGGTTTAGGACTCTGGGCAGGTTCTTTTCACCACGTGCTTTGGCTCGTGCTATAGCTTCAGCCACAATGCGGTTAGCTTTTTCTTGCTTGCAGAGGATCTCCACTCGCCGCACAGATGCAGACTCACCTTGGGGGGCCTTGGTTATACGGATGGTCTGAGTGGAAGGGGTGGTCGTCGCAGAGGGACCAGCCGCCGAAGCATTGGTGACCTTCATCACTGAAACTGTGCCACCAGCTGTAGACGCTGAGCTTGTCTGTGCAAAAAAGGTTGGGAGGAGTAAAGAAACTTGCAGGGGACAGTTTATGCAGCACGTAATCAGCAGTTATCTGTGCATATCTGAAGGTCTACCTGCGGTTGTAGGAGCATTTTGAGGGGTATTGCAACTCTCTGCCCTCCTTGGCCCTGTGAGATCTGCAACACCTGTGGACTGCCTGTATTTCCAGCTCCAGAGACAAGCTGGTACTGTGAGAGTAGAAACACAAAATATTGGTCAAGTCCCCTCAGAGCGGGGTGAAAACAGGTAACTTTAATGAAATGATCTCAAATCAGGCATTTCCAAAATTTGACCTTCTTTCTCACCTTAACCCCCCCTTGTTGGTTGGGCTGTTGCTGCACTTGTAGCTGAATTGTGAGGACTTTGGGCTGTCCTCCAGCCTGACCCGCAGCCCGAGCCTGGGTTAGGGCTGCTAACTGGCTTCCCTGGAGCACCAGTTTACCTCCAGGGAGCTGACCCAACACTAGCTTAGCTGGGGCCTGTTGCTGCTGTCCTCCTTGTCCAGACTGGACCTGCTGGATTTGTGTGACCTGCTGCTGCAACGTACCAGCTTGGCCTGCTACAGAGCCAGGCTGTGAGGGCGGCTGAAGGACAAGTGTGATGCGTTTTGCTTCTCCTCCCTAAAACAAATAAAAAGAAATGACAATTATGTTATTCAGGAAAAAGTCTGAGAGGACACAAAGCACATACCCGTTTTAGAAGCCGGAGCACTTACTGGTGTTTGGGCCTGCATGGCTGGCTGTAGCTGTACCTGGCCTGGAGCCTGAACTTGGATCTGAGCTGCCTGGGCTTGGGGCTGGACCTGGATTTGCCCCTGAGGTTGGATTTGTACTTGGGTCTGTCCTTGATCAATTGTTGCTTGAGCTGGAATCTGAACCTGAACTGCTTGGCCCTGTGCCTGTTGTGGTACAGAGGTCAGCAGCACCTGTTTTACTGGCCCGTTTGGAGACTGCAGCACCCTCTGTACCCCTGTAGTACCCACCTTAATTTGAGCTTGCCCTGGGCTTGTCTGGTTCAAAACTGTACCCCCCTGCAGTATAGACATGCCAGGTTTGAGAGGCGTACCAGACAGTACCCGGATGACCTTTCCACCAGCCTGGCTTGTGGCTCCTGATACAGTTTGAAGCACTTGAGCCTGACCCTGGGGACCCTTGAGAATAACAATTTTACCACCAGCCTGCTGTGTGATGGCAGCCAACTGCTGTGGCGTGAGCTGTTGGGTTATCTGGGTGAGCTGTGTTGTTGCCGTCGTGGTGGCAGCAGGGCTGGAAACAGTCAGAGGTGAGCTCAACAGAACAGTGCTACTGGTGGCCACGCTGGTGTTGCTGACAACTGGGATGGAGGTCTGGACTTGGATCTGCTGGAGCCCATCAACAGGCGCTGGGGTTACACTAGGAGCTGAGGCTATGGAAACAGTCTGAGATGCCATCACTGGTACTGGCTGTGGGGTAGGGACCGGGACAGGGTCTGGCATGGCACAAGCTACTAGGGGGTCACTGAGGCCCGTGGGGACCAGTTCAGAATCAGTAGGTGGGTCTACTTGGCCCAACGCCAGCTTAAGGGCTTCCTCAACGGGGTCTGAGGAGCCCGGAGTGAACGAATCATCAGGTAGAGCATCCAGGTTAAACAGGGGTGTGTCCTCAAAGAGGTCCATGATGGGGTCCGCCATCTTGCCCACTCCACGCAGGGAGACGGGCTGGATGTTAAAAACTGTCCGATGTGGAGGCTAAATAGTTGCAGTCCACTTTTTTGAAATTTTCAGGAAAACAGCTGAGGAAAGAGAAGGGACAGCTTTGTAATACAGGCCACAGATAAACACTGACGTAGGCATGCACATTTGATGATATTCTACAAACCCGTTTCAAAATCTGCCCACTTCCAGTAGCTTAACTTGCAAAGATGAGACATATTATCTAAATTTAGAAAAAGAAATATATATATATATAGATGTATATATATATACACATATAAACACGCTGGTTTTTAAATAATGCTGTGCAGTAAAATGTGTTGACACTCATCAACCGTCTATTAGCTGCTGCCAGACAGCTGGCATTTATGTCTGGTAGCTCGAAACTCCAAAGCTCACAACTCCAAACTTAAGAACCGACTGTAATAAAATTATGAGCAAATGCTGTACCAAGTACCAAGTAGGTGATTATATCTTCAGCGACATTCCGGACTCTGTGAAACATGATTCTTCCAAGAATCAGGGACACCAGGAAGATCAAAGGGAGGATCAAAAACCAAGACTCTGATCCTAAAGTAAAATTTATTTAATGCATTTTATGCACTGCCTATATTGATTACATTTTAAGTGTCACAAAATGTGGGGATATGGCCTGCTTGGCAGAGGTGTGTGCTTAGAGGGATATTCCAGCTATGGAAAAGGAAAAAAGAAAAGGTAAAAGGCGACCAACAATGATATATAACATATAATTGACGCTATGTTGTATGTAAAGATAGGAAAAAAAACTGAGGCTACCCATTGGAAAAAAATGAAGCAATTTCTCGGAAAAATATAAGAAAAAACTAAGGAAACAACCAATACACCCATCGCCAATGCCAACACGTAATATTTGTTTCTGAATACAACTTCAGGTAACCTTGTCGAGAACGCCAATTAAGTGCGATATTAGCGGGTTTTATTAGGTAAACAGACTTTTAATGTTCAAATAACGACATAGCCAATAAAGAAATAGTGACTGAAAACAGTTGGAAAGGCAGTCCGACGAGGGAGGTGCTGATACTGGCCAGGAAAGATGCTTTCCTCTCTGCTCATGTTGCCGTCTTTATACAAAACCGACAGCTAGCATTAGCTTGTACCGCGACCAAGATGTGCCAATTACAAAAGGGTGTGCGGCGCCAAAGGCATACTAAGACTGGAACACGGTTTATTATGAGTTTGGGAACATTACTTTACTTCTCAGCCGTTTACTACCGACCCTCCAGCCTACCGGACTCCTTCAATCTCATCAACAAACCGGACCAAACCAAAGCAACGTGCCACAATAACCATTGCCCGACAACGTTCAGACACGGCTTAGGCCGCATTGCTGTTTCGGGTGCTCTCCGGCTATTTTTCGGCACGAATAGCTGAAATAACCATCAGATCCACTGCCCTGACTCCCACGGTAATAATTTCGGTGTGCTAAATTTACCTTTGCATCGACACACATGGCTTTCTCCGTCTCACAACACTGTACGATTACAGGAAACGGCCAGCGAAGAGCAGGAACTAACTTCTTGCTAGAGAAAGAGTAGAACGCCTGCCCCTCGTAGACACCGAGACGCTGATTGGCTCAGCTCCTCTAAGGCCGGCCGCACGAGGCTCATTGATTGGTTCGGCGAGCTGTCCGTCTTGTTTATGACCGTTTCTAGGCGGAATGAGCACCGCGTTAGGTTGATAGAACAATAAATGCGGCCTAGCTCGGTCCGTCCTCCTCGATATTGGCGTTTTGGCTGCCACGGATGCTGACACAGTAAAGAGCAGACATTCTAACCAAAGATAAAGAAAAAAGATGCAGCTTCCACCATTTTAGTCTATAGCACCGCGGGCGTGCTTAAGCGTGACACGTCGTATTTTTCCAGGTTTAATTACATTGCCTTAAGCAAAAAAAATATTTCATTATTACACGATATGGTTTTATTTACAACGAAGATGGTTATAGGGTCGTACAGCAAATATTGATTGTTATTTTACGTCATTTTTTTATTATTGGGATCGAGTGGACGTGTGGAAAGCTTTGTTTTAAGTCGCCAACAGGATGGTTTGTGGTCGAACTCCGGCCATTTGTTCGTTCGCTTTTGTCTCCCTCTGCCGGACAATGTTGGTATTGAACGTTCCTGCTTCGATTGTAATTATTTTAGAACGTTGGGGGGTTTTTCTAATTAGAAAGATTACCAATAACTGAAATTATTACAAATGTACAAAAAGGGATGTTAAAAATTCCTGCAGATGACACTGACTCTGATATCGAATAAATAATACTGTATTCATAAAGAGTTTTTTCTGAGGCAGCACATTAAAACAATGTTTACTTTTCTGTGCCAGCCTAAATACACAAAAAAAAAGGGGGGGGGGGGGGGGAATCTAGAAAGACAAGGATATTGTCATTGTGAAGCAAGGAAGCATAAGTGAGTGTATGTGACAGGGCACCACATTTATCCATGGCAGTCCTGCAGAGAGGAGGCTGCCTACTCGCCAAAGTCTCCATCTGTCTGCAGCCCTGCAAGGAGGATCCACTATTCGCCTTAGTTTGCACGGGTCCCCATGCTGGTCTGCTTGGTGCACGCCAATACCGACTCTGCTGGTGGGAGCTATATTTACAAACAGCTGCTGTGGCCATCAAAAGAATTATGGGATGAAGAATTACTGCTCTGTCCTCGTTCAGTGTTTGTGTTTGATGTCTGACAATCAGTGTAAGAGCAACACAGGGACAACTTTGTTATTTTATTTGGACTAGTTATTAGAAATATCTGTGCACATTTGATGCTGAAAACTAGCATAGGAAGTGTCACACAACAGCAGATGAGAGGAACGCTTGGAAGCTACAGACAATGTTAATGTGCATTACCGCAGTGGCAGCGTTTGAAAATAAAATTCAAGCACAAAGTCTGCATTGCCTATAGCTACTGATCTGAGAGATGTTTATTCACAGAAAAAGAGAGACCGTATATACCTGCTGAATATTTCAGCATTAAATGTTCCACTTTCTTTACTCTGGCGTGTGCTTTTGGAATTTTGAAGAATCCTCATCTCAGTTTTAGGCATAAAACACATCTGATCATGCACGTAAGTTTGTTAATAAACCATCTGGAAACTTACAGTATTACCACCTTGTCACATTTGCCTCCTTTCGCACCATCTGACAACTCAACCTGTTTTCACACCACCTTCCTCACAAAGGGAAGACCAGGAACCCAGAGAAGGTGGAATATTTCCATCCTCCCATCAGATTTCCCCTCTCCAGTTTGAGGAAGGCCTTGTCTCCCTTCTCCATGATGACCAGACCAGCATTTGTGGCAGCTTCTCTGGTCACATCCTGGTCACCAGCAAACGCCGAAAACATCGGCCAGCCATTTAGCATTAAACTGACCTGAAAGAAGAAAAAAAGGGGGGCTTATTTGTGCACAAATTACTCCACTGCTTTCAGAAATGAAACAGCGAGTTAAGGTATTTTACCTGTATAGTTTGTCTGTTGTAGGCCTTTACAACATGGAAATTGAAGCTGTACACGCCTCTTCTGGGTGCCAGAAAGACACTGGTTTCTTGGTCAAAATGAGTTCCCACATTGACTAAAATCTGGTGCAAGAACATGCAAAGATTGGAGGACAAATATCTGCATAAGACCAGAGGTTTGTGTTTTTCCTCTCTGCCAACCTTGCTCCAAGCCTGCATTCTAACTGTCACTAATGTTTGACCAAGAAAATTACTTAAAACATAAATAAATAATACATAAAATAAATCTGTCTTCTCCTTTAATCATCTGTAGAAACTTTTAGGAAGCAGGAAGTTGACTCACATTGTCGAAGTAGATGATCATGGTGCGATTGCTCATGTCTGTGGGCTCGTGGTTGGTCTGGCGGCTGACGGAAAAGGCCACCCTCCCGGAGCCCGAGCGCACCGACATGCCCAGGGCGTTACCGGCAGGCTCGGAGGAAGGAGTGGAGTCACAAACCACCAGACACTTCCCCTCCAGGATGATGGGATCCGTGTCGTTCTGGCCCCTCGCCTCCATCGCTCCCCACAGCAAGAGCACCATCACCAGCATGGAGAGGTCAAAGGTGACTGGCCTGGGATGCATGACTGAACCTTGGGCGTTGGAATAGATTTTATTGGAAAAGGGCCGTTCAGATGAAGTGAAACAACAGAAAACGAAATCCAGAGAAGTCTGAGAGCTGAAGCGTGTTCAGAAAGCAGAGCCGGAACCGTCCAGTGCCCACGGCTGTCCGTCAACGCGTCCGGCACCGGCTTTCACTCACAAACCTCAAATAGCCTCGGAGCCCTACGTGTCACGTCAGCAGGGACCAGAATGGCAATCACACACACACACACACACACACAGACACACACACAAAAATCCTCATCAGCAAAAATCTTGACAAGAATGCAGAAGAGACTTCTGAGAGGCAGAACAGGGATGAAGTCAGAGCATCCGAGTGTGATATTCCACCGAGGATGGTGAGGGAGGAGGGTGGGTGGGGGTCAGCAGGGGGGGGCAAGAAATGGATGAGGTAAGATTCTTGGAGAGGTGACAGGGCAAAGATGCTGGGATGAAAAAAGAGCAGGAGTGGGGGAACAACTCCACTGAGAGACCATCTGTCCTTTACATACACCCCCCCACGACCTACCAGCAACACTCATTCCCTCACACAAATACAGGCTTGTGCACTCGTTCACACTTCAATTCATCAATGCAAAAACATTTCTTCCTCTTTATTGACAGGAAAATGTGTTGTTACACAAAGCAACTCCCTTAAATATGGTAACAGGAGAATGAAAAATGAGCAAAAAACACTCTAAAGTCACTTAAGTGAGGTATTTATGCACAAAAGTGCTGAACTGTACTGCAAAAAATTACACCTATTGGGAAAAATGGCTTTTTGCTGCTATAATACCTGAGTAAGAGAAAAAAGAAGAGGAAAGGATCACCTGTTTCTGTCTGAGCTAGCTCCTATCCCACATCAGGCGGATGCTCGGTCTCGGCTGTTCCGGCTCTCCTTCCTCACCGTCACATTATTTCCCAGCGCCGGTCGCTCTGAAATTGCAGAGGACGCTCTGATCTCCTCCTCCCTCGCTCTCCCTTGGTGCCGCCCCCCTTTCCTTTCTCACCCTCTATGTTGCATCCTCCCACTCACCTTTACAGTGTAATAAAGGAACAAAATGAGGAAGGCGACTGTTCTGTGCTGAAGCCGCCTCGAAGGAAAAAACCTATGTAGCTCGTTTAGCCCATGTTTACTTTCTATAAGCGTGTTTTTTTTCCTCTCGTGTCCGGTGGATGAACTGATGAGGATGCCCAGAGCTTTTGGGAAAAACAATACAACAGCTTCCTTTGGAAAATGAATCCTTCAACCCAACACAGATGGACAAAAACAACACAATAATAGTCCAAAATCATCAACAGATCTTTAAAGATGTAGCGATCGTTTAGATAAATGGAACGTTTGTCCCACCCACTGATGGGTTCTAGTGTCTCTAGTCTCTGAATTAAAAACACATCAGCAGGATTTTGGTTCCATCCAGGAATGATTCTTTCTTCCTCCCTCAGGTTTCGGCGACGATGGTGACGCGGCTGTTGAGCTCGGCTTTGTAGAGTCCGAAGCCTAAACAGAGCGGCTGGGAGAAGGTGACGGTGAAGGTGTGGAGGTGGGTCAGGCTGCCGGACGCTCCCACCTCGGAGAACGTGATGGTTCCCGCGCCGTAGTCCACCGCCACGCCGACTCTGTTGCCTGCCATTTGGTGCGAGAGGCGGGTCTTTCGCCGGTTGTGCCAGGCCGCCAGCTTTCTGTCGTGCTGCTGCGTCAAACTCCAGGAGACCTGGAGGACATTTAAAGTGAAACTCAACGATTATTTTGGTCAAAGAAACTTTAAAATACCACGTGAACGTGACCAGCGTTTGTAGCCACCTTGTTAATCCCGAAGGCGTTGCCCTCTTTCCCTTTCCGCCCAATGCTCCGGTAGCAAACGCCGATGTCCCAGAAGCCCTCAGCCTCCAGCTCCCAGTAGTGTGTCCCAGAGGAGAAGGTTTGGACGGTGAGGACCTGCGGCCAGTGGTCGAACCGCTCAGGGTGAGCGGTGAGGGGCAGGCGCTGGTGGACCCTCACCGCCGAGCGGAGGTCATGGGAGATGCTCAGCAGAGGGTGCGCAGTGTTGGGGTCCAGGGTCAGAGGACTGGTCACTGGATGGGAGGGCAACAAACACCAGTGAGGCAGGGGGGCAGAGCAAAACCAACCGAGTTACGGCACCGACAGAGGCTCGCCACTAGGGGGCGGATCTTTCAGGAAGTTGTTTTCCATCTTTACATATTGTTGCTTTTTTCAGAAAAATTAAAAACCCTAAATATGAATAGCAACAATTAGTCTGTGGAGCCGTTATTAGAGCTGTGTGTTTACTCCTGAAGCTAAGCTAATAGCGCTAACGGCTGGTGTTAACATTTTGCACAAACGTGTCTTCCTGCAGCGCTGATCTTCTCATCCATTTATCCCACAGTAAGCTCATCTAGGGGCTGCAATCGTGCCCTGGCCTCAGAGCAGAGGGCAGCGTGTAGCTAGGCTGGTGAATATTCCGTGCACGTCCCCAGAGGCGGCACTCACAGAGCTCCCTCTTGAGTTCGGTAAGGCAGCGGAGGGCGGCGGTGATGAAGTCGCGATACTTGTGCTCGACGTCCTCCAAGATGTGTTTCCTGTCCAGGCTGATGGGATCGGGGACGAAGAGCGGACTGTTCAGGTCTGCCAGTAACCTTCAAACACAAGAGGCGTAAACACCTGGTTCAGACGTCTCTTGTGCAATAATTCAATAAAACGGTCATCGTCAGAGACGGAGCCTTCGAATCACCAAGGACTCACTTGGTGTCGTCTGACTGAAAGGCCTGAGAAAAGAAGAATGAACGACAGGTCACCAGCCAGTTCTCCGATGAAAGGAGTGTTAACAGACTTGGATGGAAGGCTGGGAGCAGCGACAGGGTTTTACACCAGGTTCCTACCCAGATGAGGAGGAAGGGGTCCGTCTCGGCCAGCAGCGAGGCCAGATAGTGCTGGATGCTCAGCGTCTGGCTCATGTCCTCCCTCACCCTGGAGCAGTCCTCCTTCACACGCTCCAGCAGCTGCTCCCTCTCCTTCCTGGTGATGTCCCTCAAGGCCAGAACCAGGTTCTGCACCTGCAGCTGCAGGTCTGACCCCAGCCGAGCCACCTGGGAGTCGTCCCGCTTCAGAGAGTCCTGGAACCGGTCACGACAGTCAGCTGGTTAGTGACGCACGGCTGCGCCCACCCCGGGTCCCCTCTCCTGGGCCCGGACAGGGCCGCGTCCACCTTCGGGGACGGTCCGGAAAAGTTCTAAAAGATGAGGGACGGGGAATGGAGCGCTCACCGCCGCGGTGGAGTCGATGTTCTCGAATTCCGCGAGGACTTTCTCTCCGTCTTTCAGCTTCTCGTCGGCCTTGCCGAGCAGCGCCTGGAGGATGACCTGCGGAGTCCACTGCGCATGAGCAACACAGACAATCAGGCCGACCTTAGTCCACCCCGCGCCCGCTTCTCCCGGCTGACCTTCAACTCCTCCTCCACCTGTCTGAGCGCCTTCACGTTGTGCTGGGCGTGGCCCCCCTCCAGCAGGCAGTCCCCGCACACGTACAGCCTGTCTTCGGCGCAGTAGTAGCGCAGTATTTCCCCGTGTTCCGGGCACCTCCGATGGGAGAGATCCCCCAGCGGATCCACCAACAGGTGGCTGCTGAAGGCCGGCCTGTCCAGGTGCGGCTGGAGGTGGTCGGCGCACAGCGACACCTCGCACCTCAGGCAGGTCTTGAGCGCCAACGCCGGCTCCCCCTGGCCTGCGTCAGCGGGGCAGCAGTCGCACGGCACCTCGCCGCGCTCCTCCTGGCACTGGGGGCAGACGAAGCCGCTTCGGCCTTCGGCCGGGCGGCTCCAGGCCTCGCGGACGCAGGCGGGACAGAGGCTGTGGCCGCACGGCAGCGGGTGGGCTTGGCTGAAGACGTCTCGGCACACCGAGCAGGTCAGCTCCAGCTCCAGGGACGCCATGGCGACCGGGCCAACGCTAAGAACAGATTAGAGCAGACGATCACACACCACCTGCAGGGACGGCGCAGTTCAGGTTGAGTCCAAAACAGGCGCCAATAGCTGGATGACGTCACATGTGACTAGTTTAATGAAACGATCATTCTGCAGCTTTATTTAACCGAGTGATGAATTATTTTCTCTCCTTATATCTGACTTAAATGCTTAGTTACAGGCAGGATTTCCAGTAATTCATCATGTCATAACAATTGACTCTAACTTGACTTTTAAACTGTCCTTTTATTCTTTTAGTCTTCTACCAAAGCCTGAGCCACGAGCTCACAGACTGGTGGAACTGAGCTCCTGGCAGGAGGAAAATGCTTATTTTAGTCCAACGGTGCTCACAGACCATAATCCAGCTTGCCGCGCTCCGAATAGAACACTTAACTGTTCATCTACTAATACCTGGAAACGCAGGTGGGATGAAATTCACACACACTTGGAGCATAATTAAAGCAGAATGACCTGAAATGCTGCAAACACACACCGCAATCTTCATCGCAGCTCACCGTGACAAGTCTTCTTCAGCAAACGCCACCAGGAGCCCGGGGGGGCCGCTGGAGTCCCGGAGCCTTCGGCCCGGGGCCGCTGGAGCGAGGTCTGTGCCGGCTCCGGGCTGGGAGTGTTCAGGTTAATCCCGACGGCTTCATCCCATGCTGACAGAGGTCACATGACCCTGGAAGGAGAAGGGAGTGAAATAAAATTTACTTTTTAAATTTTTTTTGATCCGATTCAAAAACCTTGTTGGTGAAACAAACAACATGAGCCTGGATAAGATGTAAAAATGTGTCGTTTTCATTTCTGTGGTTTCCACTGTCACCAGTCTGTTAAACACTCAATGGGGGAGTGGAACTTTCCCAGCAGGAACCAGTTCACCCACTCACACATTTTCTGTGGGAGGAAATCTGGACAACCTGCAAATGTAAGAGTCCAGAAGCGAACCAATACTTAGTTTTCAGTTCGGCTCAAGGGTTCTGCGTGTAGCCGACGCACTTTGGGGGACACCGGAGGTTTTATTAAAAAGACTTTTCTCCAAATTTTGTCTTTTAGGGACTCCTAGTGGCGTTACTGGTGCACGACACAAACCCAGTACAGCATCTGCGTGCGTGAGGCTCCGCTTGGTTTAGAGGTAATAAGATCTATTAGGCAACAAGCTGTTTAATATTGGCTCTTTGACGAGGGTTTAATGATCAACCTGTCTCCCGGAGACAAAGATGGCAGACGGGTCAAAGCGCTGACCTTGGCCAGCAGAGCCAGTCTGACATTTGGACAACGTCTGCTTCCGAATTCCAGCATCAACCCAACGAAATCCGTGTTTCTGGAGCCCAAAGGCGGTTTTAACTGAATGAAGGAGTGACCACAGGCGTCTTTGAGTGGTGGAGTGTGTGGGAAAAGCCCACCTGTGACAACCGTTATTCAGGCCAGCCATTCACCCCCGTGCGCGCTGAGGGAAACGCGCACGGACACCGTCTCCCAGAGGACCGTCTGGCTGCGAGGGCCATTAATTACACCAGACAGGGCGACAGACGGACGGACGGACGGACAGACAGTACCGCAGAGGGCGCAGACAGGCCCCGGCAGTCGGAGCAGGCCCGACAGATACAAAGAGACGAGGGGGGAGCGGCGCGCACGGCCGAGGGGCACGGAAAACGGAAGAAAAGCCAGCCAGCCGCTGCGGCGCGTCCGCACCGAGCGCCGACCGGGCATGAAAACAAGCCTCTGTCATGAGAGACAAAGCGCAGCGCGACGGGATAAATAATTGAGAAAATGCGGCTGCTCGACTGCGCATCTCCGGGCGCGACTGTGGCGGAGCTGCGCCAGCGTCCCGGCTGAGAGACGGAGCCGGGCTCAGCCAGCAGAACCTCCGGAGCCGCGTCCCTCCCACCTGTCATAACATCATATCATCGCCCAGAACCGTCGCTGCGCACACGGTGAGTACTTTTTTCGTGCGTTTTCGCGGAAGGATGGTGCCGGCGACGAGCGGCCTGCGGGAGAAATGCACATCCGGGACTCTGCTTTTTCTAGAAGTCATATTATTTTATGATTCATAACTTGTTATGATGCGGGAGCGCGCATGGCGTGCAACAGGTCGACGTACAGTAGCGGGGACGCGCATGGCTCGGCTGTATTTTCCGCTTTTTAAGCCCAGAACTCTGTTTTTCCTCCCCTTCACGCACCGGAACGTCGAGTAGCGCCAGCAAAAATTTAGCAACAAAATAACCTTTGTCGCACTTTACTTGATTCGGTTTGATTTTTGCAAGAATGTAAATGTTATCAAATATTTTTTAAAAAATAATCATAAATCACTGGTTCAAAAACAAATGTATCTATATCTATTTTTAAAACTGGTGTTTAAATATCTATGAATACTGAATACCTATATTACCATCTTATAATAACTGTGCCTGGGCCCCTCCTGAAGCTCTTTCATCTGTCAGTACCACAAATATCAGAGCTCTAAAGCTTTTTATTATTCAGTTCAAGCCTCTTGGATATTGGGGATGAGGGGTGGAGGGTGTCACAATGGGACCCTGGTGAAGACCAGTTTTCCTCTTTCTGTCAGTCGTCTCACTCACTGTCCACGTGGTGCACACTTGGAATGAGGGTGAAGAGAAGGATCATTGTGTATCCAGTCAGTGGCCTGGCGTGCAGGAGGGGCTCCGACAGCGTGACGCTCAACGCCATTGTTTGAAATTCCAGCCAATTTGAGCTGTTTACCGGGCAAACACGGGAGCCTGCGTAGGTGCAAACGCAATGCAACACAGGAGAGAGGCGGTTTTCGGATACCTGTCTGGTTAAATGTAGAGGAAGGGAGCAGATTTGGACATTTGGATGGATCCAGAAATGCCTTTCGGGCACCAGGAAGCCCGCATGCCTCAACATGATGAACTTGGACGTCTGTTTGGGTTTCTCTAAGGGAGGCCGAGGCCACAAAGACGGGGTGTTCGCTCGTCATTTGAATGCAAAGTAGTGGATGAACAAGTGAGCTGTGTGTGTAACGTGTGTGTGTGTGTAAGCTTTGAAAAAGGAAGGGTTGTCAAGAGAAACTGTCACACAATGAAGACGTTTCCACCCGTGCACATTTTCTGGCTGTAAAAGAATATGTAGATATATTTTTTTAGAAATGTAAGTCATTTGGACACACAATGCACAGGAAGCCGGAGTAAAAGGTGTGTGTTTGCCAAAGCACGGCTGTGTTGATCCCATCCGGCAGAGGCATGTCACATCAGGAACAGAAAAAGACCCCAGCAGCTTGTGGGCCTGACTATCGATGCCAGCAGCACGGTGGGGATTATACCTAATGAAGCCTGGGCGACCATGGTCGGATTCACCCTGAATGTGACTTTCAGACTCCAATAAGATGCTTTTATTTAACATGCAGAGATTGTTTGAGGGGGATTTTGCGCCATTTTTTGCCACTCAGTCCAAAAAAGGACATCCAATTCGTGATCGAGTCATTAAAATTCAGCAGAGGTTGGTTTTATGTTGTACCTGCATGCTGATGAAGCCTTGGGATCAGATTTATTGGCTAATTGTCTTTTACCCTTTGAGGTGGCAACCTGGAGCTTTTTTCCGCCCTGTTGAACACACATTTCTTTGCTTCTGCAGACACAGTCCAGCCGTGTGAGCAAATCTCCAGAGAAATGCGCGTGTTCCGTTTAAAAAAGAAAGACCAGAAATTCAGCTAACGCAGTCACACAACAAGTTGCTGGTTGTTGTGGATGCTCTGGCGGGGGCGGGGGGAGGTTGGGGGGGATAAGCAGAGCCACTGGACATTAGCATAAACAAACAAACCCTGCTTACATTCTCTCATAGCGATGGAGTTAGCTCAACTTTAAAGGAGTGCTGTTTACGGCAATGACATGTGACCAAAACTGACCTTCCAAGCTGTCTTTCAGCTGGTCCAGGTGTGGATGTGGATCCTTATGTGGGTGGGCAGGTATAGTGACATAAAGCCCATTGTCTTGTTGTGTGTTGCCCTGGAAACCGGTTGGGCTCCTCCACGGGTGAGTGGCGTCCTCTCTGTGATCAGTGGAATCTGTGTGCCTGCAAGCATGACGCGTTTTCCTGTGTGTTGCTGGGAACGCTAAGATAAGAAGGGACAGAACAAATGAAAGACAGCAGCGGTGGTTGATAATCAGGCGGCGTTCTGAGCCAAGAGGCATTTCTGAGACTAACAAGTTCTCCCGGCAACCACTTGTCACTGCTGGGGTTTTTTTTTTCCGTATTTGTGACCTGAGATAAGCTCATTAATTAAAGATGGAGGACCATTATGTACTGTTATTGTCTGTCGTTTACAATGCTAAAATTCTATTTAGATTTTCTGCTTTCATTTCAATAGGTTACAACTTGAAGCCTCTCTACTTCTCCTGGATTCACCCCCCTTCATCCCCCTTTCTGCATCATTTACTGCTCCACTTTGCAGTCAGTTCATCTCTAAAGAACTCTCAGACGTTCTCACTCCTCCTCACGCCTGTTAGGCTCACTCCGCTAGTGCTCTCAACAGCCCCTCCAAGTCCTCGGCCCATCCTTACTCTACGCTCTGAAGAGCAAACATGGCTTCTCCCAAATTGGGGTTGCCAGTTTCCACCACCAATTCTTCCTCCTCTTTGGCGTCTGCCACTCTTTGTCCCCCACAACAACCTGGGAGCCCCTGTCATGTGCCAAAGGGCCCTCCCAGTCCCCTCACATCTACTCCCAGCCCAGGTGTGTCGTCAGCTGCACCTTCTAGGGCCCAGCTCAACATTTCCCTGATCCTGGAGGAGCTGCGAGTGCTCCAGCAAAGGCAGATCCACCAGATGCAGATAACAGAGGAAATCTGTCGACAAGTGCTACGCCTCGGTGGGGCGTCCTATACGCTAGAGACCCCCCTCCAGCACCTTCTTCCTCCTCTTCCTCAGCTGTGCCTGGAAGACAGTAAAGGGCTGGCAAGTCCAACTACACAGGAAACTGCACCTCAGCCTTCCGGTTCTGTGACTCCGCTCCTGGCATGTTTTTCCTCCCTCCTCCCAACCGAGGTAGCAGACAAACCCCTAATTTCGAGCAGTTCCTTGTCTCAAATACTAAAGCCCCACAAATCCCAGGGAGAAGGAGGGGTGGGTCATAGTTATCTGAAGGGGAGTTCTCAATCCCCGCTCCCAGTTATTCCATCCTCAGCCGCTGCTGCTGTGGCTTCCTCCCAGTATCCACTGGCGCTGTCTCTGGCTCTCCCCAATTGTTGTCTCAACGAGAAATCCTCCAATACTACTTTAACGAGTGGACACATCAGCCGAGCACACCAAAGCTCATCCCTTCCCACGGCACTGTCTGCAGGTCAACACTCCAAACAAGCCGCCGTTGGAGGACTAGACTCTTCCACAACCACTGGCCGCCTGCAACATGCCTGTCGCTTCTGTGGGAAAATGTTCAGCAGCGACTCTTCCCTACAGATACATCTGCGTTCACACACCGGGGAACGGCCCTACCAGTGCCCAGTGTGCCTCAACCGCTTCACCACGCGGGGTAATCTCAAGGTGCACTTTCTACGCCATCGTGAGCAGAACCCAGAGCTCTCGCTTTCACTGCTGCCACCTTCTCTGTTCGGAGTAGCACTAGGAGCTAGTTGCAGGTCAGATTTTGGAAAGGGTGGGGGCAGCGCCGGTGAAGTTAATGTTGTACAGAAAAGACCAAAAAATAGGCCTGAAGATGAAACGTGTGGTAGCGATGTGGAAGCCAGTGGTACCGCTGGCTTGTCTGCAGGAACCTCTGTAGGACCGACACCTTCTACCCTCCCCTTGGCCCCCAATGTGAACCTGGCTTTGATTTCCCATTCTCTTCTGCAGCTCAATAGAGCCGCTGCTGTGGCTGCAGCAGCCTCTATTACCTCTAGTACCTCCCACTCACCATCCACCGCCTCTACCTCATCTCTGGTTACTTCCCTCCTCTCCAACCCTTCTTTGTCCTCATCCTCCGCCCTCGCAGAGTTGTTCAAGGGCGCCAAGCAGCACTTTGATGAGAACACTCCGCCCATGGCCCAGATTATTTCACCTGAAGACTACTCCCAGCTGGCTCATCTACCGAAGCTTCTTTTCCCATCCATTTCCACTTCTTCTACTCCCGTTCCACATTCATCCCTCTACACTCATCCAGCCCTAGGTCTACTACGCACACCGTTATCCTCAGCTTCGCGCACCCACCATCATGCTTCATCCAGCCATTCCCAGTTGTCATCTCCCTTCTCTACCTTTGCTAAAGCCCCTGTCTCACTCACCGCCAGCCCATCTTCTCTGCCAATGACAATTGCCACCACCACTCCGACATCTGAAACCTCCAAGCTGCAGAGGCTGGTAGAGAATCTTGAAAAGGTGACTCCTTCCTCTTCACCATGGGTGTCGTCTTCATCAATTATGGAACAGTTATGCAGCAGTACCACTACCTCATCAGCTAACGGCCGTTTTACAAATGCCAGCACTTCGACCACCTATGTGATGGCTTCCCCACCATCTTCAACTCCTGCCTCCACTTGTCTGTCTAACTTCAGCCAGGACTTCATCGGTCCACTTGGAATAAACGCTAATGAAGTGAAGGCCATGGCAGGGGGGTTACTACCGCCGTTAAGCATTACAGGTCCAACTACAAACCTCACAAACAACCAGTGTGGGGTATGTCTGCGGGTGTTGAGCTGTCCCAGAGCACTGCGGCTTCACCAGGCTACACACCTGGGGGAGCGCCCTTTTCCATGTAAGATATGTGGAAGGTCGTTCTCTACCAAAGGCAGTCTGCGGTCCCACCTGGCCACCCATCATGCACGGCCACACAATGCATGTGTTCAGAACTCTTGCCCCCTGTGCCAGCGCAAGTTTACCAATGCCCTGATGCTCCAGCACCACATCCGTATGCACCTCGGTGGGCACTTGCCCACAGATGGCACAGAGGTTCCTGCACATGAGATACCAAATGAATCCAGCGCTGCATCACTGCCACAGTCTCACTGCCCGCCCAATGATCTAAGTGCAGCTTCTAGCGAAGCTTCTTCATTAGCGGGAAATTCTGCGAGCCCGGCAGTGGACACCTCCCCAGTCTCAACTGGTTTAAAATCAGTTGACAAGTCTAGATCCTCTAGTCCAGATCTTATCCCACCTTCCGATCTCACCCCTGACCCCTCCATGAATCCAGCCACACAGACGCCACCTCAAGCCTGTACTGACCCACCCGTCCTTTGTGTCAGTGCTCCACTTCCAGCACCCCAGCAAAGAGAGCAAACTTCCCCAGGGGACAACCAAGATGAGCAACAATCCAGTGTCGATGTTTATCTTCCCAAATCTCCCACTTCACCCACTGTTCCCAAAACATCGGTGTCTTCCAGCACTATGATGATGGATTGTGGAGGTGATGAAGAAACAAACCAAGAGGGCCTTCAGGGCACATCTGTCCCCGGCGCCCCTCTTGCTTATGCCTCCCCCAGCACATCTTCAAATCCCACAGTGAGTCAGGATATTAACGCTACACTGGTCTTGGAACTGGACTCCAGGCCCCCATCACCGGAACCCATGGAAGAAGACAAGGAAGAAGAGAAGCTTCCTTCACCAGCAACACCAAAGCAAGACCAAACAACTGTGCCCGATGACGGAGAGCCAAACATGTCATCGGCCTCAGAGACCGTTGACACTGTCGATGCTGAAGGTACCGAGGCATCGCAGGCAGCCGCCGCCTTCGGAAGGGAGACTCGCCAGGACTTCCGTTTCAGTTCCTACGAGAGGGACAAACAAGTGGAAGGTGTTGAGATGAAAAGACTGGCTCTGAGTGGAGAAACAGATGCCTCTGCCACCATCAGCCTCGTCCCAACCCTCCCGTCACCGATGTCGCGCCCAGAGAAGAAGACCTACTGCTGCGCCGAGTGTGGGAAAGAGTACGCCAGCCGCAGCGGCCTGAAGGTGGGCATTGATATGTCAGATCTACTTCTTTGTTGATCAGCCGCATTCATCTATTGGTTAAAGTATTAGTAGTTTGAACAATATTTTATGATACTAAGGCTGTTCCTACCTGAACAATGTCTGGCTCTTTGTTTCGCAGGGGCACATGAAACACCACGGCGTTGTCACAAAAGCACGCCCACAAGCCCGGAGCATCCGTTCCACCACTGAACGTCTTCCCCCTTCGGCATCCATGAGCTCCTTAAACATTCCTGCCACCAGGAGCTCAACGGGCTTCTGGAATCAGTACCAAGCATTTCTCAGCAGCACCAACAACAAGCCAAATGAAGAGCCCACCTCCAGCACCCAGGCCGAGAACGAGGCAGCCGAATCGCCCCTTGTACCAGACGTGGAAGCAAAAGGCCCTAACGAAGCTACAGGGGAGTCCAGCGAAGGGCGCTAGCGCGGCGGACGGTAGTTGGCAGGTAGTTGGTGTTCTCGCTTTCTTTACCAGTTGGTGACAGTGCGACCATTTGCGTTGCGTCGCGCTGCTTCCTCGACATAGTTCACGTATCCTGTCAGTTTGGTTGTCAGAGTAATACGTCTGTTTGTGAAAGTTGTGAGTCAATCAGCATGGTAGTGCTAAAAGAAAAAAAAAAACAACAAAAAAGTTGTTTCAAGTTTATTGCAAATGCAAAAACTGTGTCTCTGTTGTATAAGTGTTTCATATGAGAAGAGGATCAACAACGATCTGTGACTTTTTGTTTTTACCACATTCAAACATATATATATATATATTAGGTGCTAATTAGATAATTAGTCACTGAAGATAACAACTATTAGTGTTGTGTCGTAAACAAAAGGGTCCAGTCGGCACCAGTGGAGCTAATCGAAATGAGTTTTTGACAATGTTGGCCTGACTTGGATTTAATGTTTTGCATTTAACAGATGATTCGTTTTAGCTGAGATAAGACTTAGACCGTTTGTTTTCTTGTTGTTTACTTATAGTTGTGGTTCATTTTGAACTCCACGGCCCTTTGAGAGCAGAACCGCCGCTGCGGTGTTTGTAATCCCACTGAGGACACGTTCTTGTCTGTTACCTTTGAATTTTGTGACTATGAATTGTCGTTTGGTCTATTAATACCTGTAACTAATTTTCAGTTACTAAAACTGTAAGTTGCTATATCTCGTTGTCTTTGTTGTAACTTGTACCTTCGGTATCTCCATAATAAACCTTGGGAATCCCATTTCTCCCCCAGCTGAAATGTTGAAATGTTTTAAAGCGGGCGTGTTCAACGGCGATGTGTCAGAGCCGTGCTCGACCTCTGCGTTCTCCAAGATGTCCAAATCCCCTCTTGTGTTGCAACAGCTGCGTTAGCGAGGGAGCGGAGACGGGTGTGGAAACATAAATCTACAGGTAGGGTGTGCCTGGAGCTCTGAAGAATGCACAGCTTCATTGTTTCCACAGCAGTGACCTTATGCGATGTGAAATCCATAGCTGCCATTACCACAGACACCGAGGGGAGTCCTGGAGTCAGAGGAACTCAAGGCAACACAAGATATGGGCTCAGAAAGCCATTTCAAGCACAATTGGCCAGTTTCTGACCCAGTGCACGAAAACACCTCCATCTTCACTAACAGAATAGTGCTTTTACACTCCCAGGAGGGTTTTTCCCCGTCTACTTCCTTATCTCCTTATTTAGCTTCTGACTTGCTGATGTCTTTATAATCCTCGACGTTAGGGGGCGCAATTCCCACTAAAATCCTTGACCCTTCACACGCTTCAAATTCCACTGCGTTTTTGCAAATTTCAGTTCAAAAGCGCTGTGACTTTTATTTTGTAATGGTGGATTCTTCAAAAAAAAAAAAAAACCATCTTATTTGATTTGTTTTCTAAAAACTGCTGCCTCGAACCTCGCTGGAATCGGATCCCCTCCCTTGCTTCCTCCTAAACTTTCCACTCTGTGTGTATAATCAGTGTCGAGCATTCCAGTGAGCCATGAAGCATTCGACGAGAATCAATTTCAAACCAAATGCGAAGGTCATCAAGTTAGTTTCGGCCGTCCGCGGTGGAGGGGCGGGTTGAGTTCGGAGGGGGAGGTTTACAACCCTCCACTTTCCGTCTAAAGGTCCCGGGGGAGTATCAAACTACCACGTCTGCAACGAGCAGAAGAGAAGAGAGGATCGAAATAAGCCGACGGGGAGGAGAGGAGAGACTGTCCGCGCCGCGTTAACATCTGGAGCAGAGTTGGGTCGATGCGTAAAGACGCGCGGCCGGTTGGACTTTCTGCTTCCAGTAAGATCTGAGAGTAAAAGGAGAATGCAGAGACTGGACTAACCCCTCTGGTGGCTCCTTGAGACATAAGTTTACAGGAAGGCACCGCAGCACATCTGCGTGGAAACGGCAGCTTTTGCGCACAGAACCGGTGCGCTAAACGCGCTTTTTAGGGAACTTCACAGATAATGATCTGACAAGTTTGCAGGTAGCCAGTCAGGAAACAAGTGTGTTTTTTTTAATTATTATTTGAAGCGATGGCTCCAAAGCTGAGGGCGCTTGTCCGCCTGCTGCTGATGGCGCTGCTGGGGCAGCTGAGCGCACAAGGAGCGACGGACAGAGAACTCAAACCAGAGGTGAGTCTCCACACAAAGGATTGACGGTAAGATATGCGGTCCACGGTGCGTGGGTAGAGATGTTACTGAGCCAGTAAGAAATAAAGGAACGAAAGCAGCAGTTCATGAAACATTCCGAGTTGTGAAAGCCAGCGATTGTTATTTGGCCAAAGTCTAATAAACATGGTGGATGAAGCTGTAATAACCAAAATATGCAAAAGGATTTGACTGCGGGGAAGAGAAAACAGCCCATAATGAGAAGTAGCCAGAGGGAAATGCTGAGATTTGCTGAGCAGGCAAAAAAAAGGGGAAAAAAAAAGAAAGGGAGCAGCTGATAGATGTTGGTGGCTTGAGTCTGGAGGAGGACGTAATCGCTGACATCTGTCCCTGTTCGGGACTGTTTCTGAGGGAGGGGGCTGATAAACTTCCAGCTAAGCTTCAGTCGTTGCGGAAAAATCATTTTCACGCCTTTCGACTCTGATTCTGATCCGAAAAGCTGCTGAGCTCAGCCAGGGAAGACCTGTCCCCGTCCGGTCTGCACACCAGCAACCGTCCAAAATCATCTGGGAATTCCTAAAGTCCAGCAGCAAGTGGCAGCGCTCCGGTTCCCCAGAGTTGGTTGGTTTAACGCAGAACTTCCAAGTGTCTCTGAATCGCTGGATCCTTCTTGTGGTTTGTGGAATATGGAACGATAATTCCATCTGTTCCCAACTGTAACTTAACACAGATGACCTACATATGACTGGAAATCTGCAATTTGATGGGAATGGCCCAGTTTGCGTGCAGGATCGCCCCCTTTGAATGAAATCAGTTCAGATCGGAGGACTTTTAGGACACCAGGGGCCGTTTCCGTCAGCACGCGCTATAAACTAACCATCAACTGACATTCCAGTGTTCTTTTTGTTCTCTTTAAAACCATTTTTAGCATAAAGTTTCTATCTGGTGAGATCAAACTGGTCTGCATGACCTAAAAGGGGCAGATTAAAGAGATCTCTGATCTAGATGGAAAAAAGCACCAGCGGACTGTTGGAAAAAGGGCAGATTAGCATCGCCTGGATTCGGATTTCCCACATCCAGTGACAAAGCTTGAAGCCACACTGTGGTTGTGTCATGGAAAAACCCGCCTGGATCAGCATCTGGCTCCACTGCGGGACGTCAGGGGTTCCGGGGGATGTAGAGGAAGAGGGCAGGGGCACCGCGTTTCCTTAGTGTGTAAGCAACCACCTGCCTGTGACACACACACACACACAAACACACAAATTTTACGATCCTCAACCTCCAGCAAGCTCACGCTGAGGTCATTTACGCTAAAAAGGAGGAAGGGACGGGAGATGGCGAAAGCGGGCAGACAGTGGGGGCTGTTGCTGACTAGAAAGGACGGCTTTGTGGTGGCGGGACTGATGTCATCGAAAGAAGGGATGCGTGGAAGACAAGAAGTCACTTATCGGCCATGTGCTGCTGCTGCCAAGAGCAGCTTTGAGATCACGTCACCTTCAAGGGTCAGACGCTGGGGGCCGGAGGGCAGAGGATGCTAGATGAAGGGCGGAATGTGGCGTCAACGCCTCACTTCCTCAGAGGAAACACAATTCTAAGAGATGCGCTTTGTTTTCTTTTATCTGTTTTTCTGCTCCATTGTCACGAGGTCTTATTGTTGTTGGCTGAGGAGCCAGTCTTTAATGGACAACAGCTGGGGGACTGCACGGACAAAGATGTTTCTGCGTGTGTGTTGACCAGCTGCCAGCCCCCCCCCCCCCCCCCCTTTTTTTAAAGCAGCATCAACAAGAACAAAAAAACAGGCCAACTCCATGAGCAAGCACCAAAGGCCAATAAAGCGCAGCTATGAGAGTAGCGGGAGCCATAATTTCATACACGTATGACAACTAACAGCTAAATTCTACTGGGAGAGTGTGTGTGCGCAAGTGTGTGTGTGTGTGTGTTTGACCCATATAACCATGATTTAGTCGTTGCCATAAACCAAAATTTAATCTCTCGGCCCTCATCAATGGAACATGGGACTCTCTTCTTATGCTACCCATAGCAACCATTTGCTTCTCTTAATTCTTCCATTAAGAAATAAACAATCTTGACTCAGAGAAGATGATGTTTCCCTGATCTTCGCTGCAGATGTGGGAAAAAGAACAAACCTATTAGCCTAAAGTTATGGCTAAAATTGTCTAAACACGAGAAAGACAGTTGCTATCTGTGACAAGCTAAATAACGAAAAAGCATTTTAAATGATCAGAAAAAAGGGATGGGTTCATTAAACGCAAATTATAGATATTTCCGGAGCTAAAGAACGCCGCGAGAGAACTAATGCTGCTTATTAACGGCCTGAATTTATGGCCCCCGGGCGAAGGTGTTTCTGAATTCGCTGGATTTATTGTGGGAACCACAAGTCTTTCTCATCGCTCTGGGCTGTTGTCTCCTGTGCCATTAAAACCAGCGACCGCTTCCTCTTCCTGCCTCTGCTTGACTTACTCAGCCCGTTAGCGTGCCTTAAAAATAGCCGCGTGTGAGGGTGAATAAAACCTCGTGAAGTCACCTGAGGGAGCTGTGACTCAAGATCGGCACCACCCACAGCAGCGCTTTTCGCCGCACGGAAACTAAATTAAACACCTCAGAGAGACGGAAACACGGAGAAGGTGTGAGGGAGAAGATTAGCGCCGCATCGCTCTCTGCACACAATTTTCTGTATGTTTCGGAGTGAAACACATCTGATTCGGAGTAGCTGAAGTTGGTGTTTGACTTTCCCGCTGGGGCGGAAGAACTGGAACAGTGGGTCTTTATGCGTCCGGCGGAGTGAGTCAGAACCAGAATGCCCCCATTCAGGAGGGAACGACCTCCATGTGTCTGTGGGACAGACACAGAGGGCACGATTAACCCCTCAGCTCCCGCCTTTGCTACATGTCATTAGCCCCAAAGAGGCGAAAATCCGATGCTTGGGGATGTTTGGACCTCAGGAATGTCAGATGTGCGAGAGTAAAGGAGGAGCTCTGGGTGTGGTCGGCCCTACAGTTTCACCCTCAACTTTCTGGCTTTTCCATAAGAGAGGGATCAAGGAGGAGGCGTAAAGCGAGGAGGCGAGGACAGAGACGAGAGTGGGAAGAGTTTGAGGTTTTGGATGCCAGGATGAAGAAAAAATCCCACTGAAATTACCGGGCAGCCGCTGCGATTGGCCGGAGGTTGCACAAGGTCGAGTCCCAACCTGGGACACTCTCGTTCTGTTCTGCTCCGAACAGGCACACACTGTACGCATCCACACGAGGAGCTCGCCTTGGGTAACATCGCTCCCAGCATGTCCAAACATGTAGAAAGTACAGAAACACCCAGAACATCTGCAGCAGCAGGAAATCAAAACGTATAGAAATTCAGGAGGAACTCGTTTTCAGGCAGGTTCTAAACTTGTTTCCAGACCTTTGACGGAAACCCTCCAGCAGCGCAGGAGAAAACACGCCATTAAAACTGACAAAGAGGTTTCAACAATAGCTACCAGCAGCTTTGTGGACGCCGTCCAACAGACGGACCAGCCAACTGGCTTTCTGAGGGAAAATAAGGTCAGGCGCGGCTGCAACCGAGCCGCCCGAGGCCGGTGGAAGGCCTGACCATCAGGTTTTGTTCTGTAGTAGACTCCTTCATGGACAGACGCGTTCCATCTGGATGGACGCACCTAGCTAAAGAACAGGCTGCAGTCAACGGTCAACACTTTGAAGAGTTGGGGGTTTTTTCCAGTTTCGGTCTGGCAGGGAGCTGCTGAAACTTGAACCATTGCTGTTTTTTTTCTTTTTTAGAGGGTTGTTTTGAACTGTGAAATCCTCCCCCGGGGAGGGGAACGCTGATCCGATAGCTTCGGAATTGTTTTTTTAGACGGACGCTTGCCAGGTGCTCTCAGCGACGCTGCTCCCAGCGTCCAAAAACAAAACCGTTACTCGTGCTGTCAGCGAGGAATGCGTTTTTGCTGCTCTTCCATAAACACAAACACCCCGGAGTCGGGTGACCCGTCATGTGCTTTTCCTCTACGCTGAGCTAAGCGTTTCCGTGGCGATGCGGTGCAGTTCACCCCCCCCCCGACTCACACCGTTGTCTCCTTCCACAGTCGTGGCTGCAGCAGTACGGTTACCTGCCCCCTGGTGACATGAGGACACACTCCCTCCGCTCGCCTCACTCCATCACCTCAGCCATCGCCGCCATGCAGAGGTTCTACGGCCTCACCGTCACCGGCGCCATCGACGACAGCACCATCCAGTGAGCCCCTCTCCACAGCTACACCTGAAAGCGGCTCCCAAACGCCCAGGAGCCTGTGAAACGCAGCGTTCCCCTGTTGTTCTGAGTGCTCTCGTGTCTTCGGCAGAGCCATGAAGCGACCGCGCTGCGGCGTGCCGGATAAGTTCGGGGCAGAGCTAAAGAGCAACCTGAGGAGGAAGAGATTTGCCATCCAGGGCTTAAAGTGGGACAAGAATGAAATCACCTTCTCGTAAGTCACGCTCCGCGTTTGGGTGATGTCATGGAAACGAAAGCTCTTGTTTCAAGAGCAGAGGTGGGCAAACTAAGGCCCGGGGGCCACACTACTTCATATGGTCCGGAGACGATAGTTTCTTCAAAAGTCAAGTTAAGATTGGCGATAAGGTTAAAAAGGTTCAAGGCTGTGGAAACCCCCCCCTCCCTGCCGCCGCTTCCTCCCCTTCACCTAGCATGCTAACATGTCCTTTTATAAAGGTGGAAGCAAACGTCATTTAGAGCTTCATCATCCATCTCTGGCTTGTTTCAATCTGTCAGTATACAGAACTACACCCCCAAGGTGGGCGAGTACGAGACCTACGAGGCCATCAGGAAGGCCTTCAAGGTGTGGGAGAGCGTCACGCCGCTCCGCTTCCGGGAAATCCCCTACAGCTACATACGGGACAAGGTGGAGGAGTTTGCAGACATCATGATCTTCTTCAGTGAGGGTTTCCATGGCGACAGCAGTCCCTTCGACGGGGAGGGGGGATTCCTTGCCCACGCCTACTTCCCCGGAAACGGTATCGGCGGCGACACCCACTTTGATGCCGCCGAGCCTTGGACCGTCAAAAACCGGGATCTGTTAGGTGAGACTCCCTTAACAACGTCTTTTTTCCCCCCCTTTTTCTTCCTGGTGACGTTGGGAGACGCTGGGGCTAAGGCATTTCGATGTGGTGAGGAAAAGGCGAGCAGCAACGGGTCTAGCGTGGAAAAGCCCCGGGCTGCGTCAGCGCTGCCAAACAGAGAAGTGTGGACTCACGGCTCTGCACCATCAGCTGTTTGGAGCTCTGGCTCATCTTCTTATGACTTCAATCACGTCCTTTTGCACATGAGTCACTGAAAAAAAATGCTTCTCTTCAGTTTTAGTTCCAAACAAAATAGATGTGGTTTTTGGTCTTGCTGTGTTCTCAGGTAACGACATTTTCCTGGTTGCCGTGCATGAACTGGGCCACGCTCTGGGTTTGGAGCACTCCAACGACCATTCGGCCATCATGGCTCCCTTCTACCAGTGGATGGAAACGGAGAACTTTGAACTTCCTGACGACGATCGCAGAGGCATACAGCAACTTTACGGTCAGCTCTCAAGTCGCGCATCAAACCGCTGCCAAAGAACCATGTACAAGTTGCCTACAAGAGGGTGTTTTTTTGGTCTCGGTAGGCTACGGATCAGGCCCCCAGCCTCCTCCGGTTACACCCGACTATGGTCTTCAGCCCACACACTCCCCTGACAAGCCTCATTTTGGCCCCAGCATCTGCGAAGGCCACTTTGACACCATCGCGATCCTCCGGGGAGAAATGTTTGTGTTCAAGGTAAACTCGCGCTGCCTCGTCGGGACTTTGGACGCGACCGTTATCAGCTAACAGCTAACATCTGTTCCAGGATAAGTGGTTCTGGAGGGTACGCAACAACCACGTGCTGGATGGATATCCCATGCCCATTGGCCAGTTCTGGAGGGGGCTGCCCACCCACATAAATTCTGCTTTTGAGAGAGAAGACGGGAAGTTTGCCTTCTTCAAAGGCAAGTCCGGTTTGCTAAGCTAACAAAGCGTATCCAAGGTTTAAGCGAAGGCATCCTCACCTTACGCATCTTCACTGGCTCTCTCTGCAGGGAACCAGTACTGGGTGTTCACCGAGTCCATTCTGGATCCCGGTTTCCCCAAGAATCTGAAGGAAATGGGGAGCGGGCTTCCTAAAGATCGCATCGACGCCGCGCTCTACTACACACCGACCGGACAGACCTTTTACTTCAGAGCAAACAAGTTAGTCATAAAACATCGCCAACCTCAGGAAAACATCCTGCCTGCATCACGAGAAGGGTTCAATCCGCCCGAGCGACAGCGTCCCTCTGTTTAGACCTTTGTCTTTGTTGGGAAAATGTAATTACACTGGAATAGCCACCTCTATAAACAAAGAAAAATGGACCGAGTTTTAAAAAGAAACGAGCAAATCTGCAATCCGTGCTCGGAGAAGACTGACTAACTTTCTCCTGTCTTTCTCCTGTCCTTCAGGTATTATCGCTTCAACGAACACTCGCAGTCTGTGGACGACGGCTACCCGAAGTCCATCAGCGTGTGGCAGGGAGTCCCCGACAACTTCAAGGCCGCCTTCATGAGCAAAGATCAAGGTAAAGGTGGCGCTTTGATGCCCCAACGCAGCTGCGGCCATTCCACCGTGTCGGGATTCCTGTCTCACTTTCCTGTCCTGCATCATTAGCGTACACGTACTTCTACAAAGCCAACAAGTACTGGAAGTTCAACAACCAGGTCATGCGTGTGGAGCCGGGGTATCCCAAATCAGCCCTGCGGGACTGGATGAGCTGCCCCAACGAGGACTCCAAGACAGACGGAGGGAGGGGAGGAGGCGGACGCGACAAGGACAAGGAACGGGAGAAGGACAAGGAACCTGTAGGATAAAGACAGAACCAGGGACCGAGAGAGGGAGAGGGAGAGGGAGCGAGAGAGGGAGCGAGAGAGGGAGAGGGAGAAGGAGAAGACTGAGGAAACGGAGGTGATCATTGTTGAAGTGGGTGACGACGAGACGGTGGGTGGGGCCAGTAACGTGGCGGTGGTGGTGGTGCCGCTGTTCCTGCTAGCGTGTGTGATCGTCACGCTGGTGGCCCTGGTGGTTTTCCGCTGGTACGGCACCCCGAAACGACTCCTCCACTTTCAGCGTTCCTTACTGGACAAGGTGTAAACGGACGAGGGGAAGAGCGGTAGGGAAAAAAAGAGCAAGGGAATGTAAACGGAGAACGAGAAAAAGAGGTAAAGCCTCCTTACCACTGCCTTTCTTCTATCTTTGCCCCTTCTCTCATCCCGGCCCTCTGTTTCTTCTTTCCCTCCATCCTCACTGACACCAGCTCCTGGCTGTTTGCTTTAGCCTTTTTTAATGTCTTTTTTTTAGTTTTTCTAAGTGGCCGGTGTTGCCGGCCTCGTGAATTTCTGCCTTGACCCCCCCCAGCCCCACCCCCGCGCAGCCTTGCATGCTCCTTCAAGTCAGCGGTCCTGTCGCCCCCCCCCCATCTCTCCCCTCCCCTCCCTCACTTGTCGAATTGCACATACCCAACGATGACCACATTTGCGAACGGCGGCGGCGGCGTGGTCGGTGTCCCCCGACCACCCGGCTAAACTACAGCCCCTGAATTGAGCCACGCGCGTTTATTCACTACCAGGGTGCACGACTGGTGCACGTGTCCGTGCCATTAAGGATCATAAAAGGGAACCAAAGCGCCAACCGACTCATGAGATGCTCCTAAATGCGAATGTCTTTTTTCTTTTTATACTAATGTCTTTAGCGCTGACTTTTAAAAAAAGATGTCATTATAATTATGACCATTACTATTATTGTTGTTGTTGTTGTTGTTTAAAAAAGTGTGTGTTTTGTACATTGTCATTAAAAAGTCCTGCTGGACAGCGACCTACACTTTTGAAAGTGGCCTTAATTTTATATTTGTGGGGACGGGGATGATGTGTTCTGGAAACTTGATTTTTTTTTTTTTACCTCAAATTTCTCAAATGAAAATAAATTGAAGATCTAAAAATGACTCCCCTTTGTCATTGTACTTAATTATAACCATCACAAGTGAGAGACTAGTTAGCAGCAGCAATGATACTAGTGATAATAATAGTAATGATCTAGTTTTTGCAATGAGTTTGTGTTTTCCTACTCGCTTATATAAGCATTTCTAACTGAATAAAGTCATTCTAAAATGCTTTCTGTGCTTTGATTTTCACTTAGTCACTTTCTAACTTATAAGAGGCTTTTAAACACACTTTAAACAATCACATGGTGTCATTAAAGTCATGAGTACAGTGAATAAAGCTAGAACAACAGTGCAAGTCTGACCGGGGTTTGGATAGCCAGTCGGGCTCTTACGTGGGCTCCGTGGGTGACGTCGCTCCTCCTCCCGGCCTCTCCCAGTCCTCCTGGACCTCCAGGTTTCCTGCTCCCCGACCGCACCGCTCTGTTACTGGGCCTCGGAAAATGTCAGGCCAGAAACTGGGATGGAAAAGGCGGTGCGGCTCCAGCGCCTAACTAGAACCAGGGATGAAGCTGATGTGAAACGGTTGCTGTGCAGCAGGAAAACAACAGCTGTAGCGACTCTGTGCATGTGTGTGTGTGTGTGTGTGTGTGTGTGTGTTTTATCGTACCTACAGCATCGGGACCAGGAGCCAGTTGGTTTCTGTCATAGATGGGACGTCCTCACGGGGCCTCATTAGCAACAGCACACGCACGATTGCACAGCTATAAAGTCCTTTATTTGCCTTTTGTTTAGCGGGTGTGAGAGCACTGCTGCAATAAAAGCTCAAACCTCCAACTTTAGGCGCTGCCCCTACTTCCTAATGATCCTGCTAATGAACAACTCAGTGTAAAATCAGCCTTTAACAGCAGGGTGGGGGTCGGCACCTCTTCACTGGACGACCGGCTAAAACGATGCTTTTTGTTGCCATTGGGCCCAAAAAGAGGACGGGCGCCTGTTTGTCTCTTTTCCAGCGAAGCGTTTTGAGAAGTCAGGGCCGGGCAGCGAAGTCACGAGGCTTTACGGAGGGGGGGGAGGCCAGAGATGGAGCAGGATTCCATGAGGAACATCTGGAATTCCAACTGCATCATGCAGGCCACAGCTATGGGAGCTGGGGGGAGGGGCGGCCGCCCGTCGGCCTAATTGTCATTTTTATGACATCAAGGTCGGAAGGAAGAATGTAAAAATGAGGGGTTTTTTTTTCCTTCCTCAGCAGATTTTTGGAGCCCCGAGTGCTCCGGCGTCGGCGTCTGATGTTTTCTGTCTCTCCCAGCTGATTCTGCAGAGCGAAGAAAAAGAATTGCCTCAGCAGATTTCCCTCTGTGTAACCGGAGAGCTTTTCTTCGCTGTCTGTGAAATGACTCACTTCTTTTATATACTTTTTTTTCTCCCTTTCCACACAAACCCCAACAAAAGGAGCAACACAATGCTGCTCCGGCCGCGTTTCTCAGTCTCGGGTTTCACCCGGATCGTCAGAAATGTCATTACTTGTCTGGTTTTGCAAGTTTTGGAACCATTTTTCTCCTCCAGTGTCACCAACAAACTGCTCTGATGTCATTCTCCTTTGTGCCGGACGTTTCCTGCCCCTTTCAGCTCTCATGCAAACAGGGGAAGTCCTGCTGACGACGACTGTGTCTCACAATAGCTTAAAAAAAAACAAAAAAATGAATAATCAAAGGCTTCCAGGCATGGGGTTGCGTTCGACCCGGGAACAAGGATGTGGGCCGCTTTCCTCAGCTGGTGTGGGGGTTTTAAAGGTGACATGTAGTCCGCATCTGCAGGGGTTAAAGTTCTGACACATCTTCTGTGGAACAAGAACAGGAACCAAAGGGAGCTTCCGTAGGAACCGACGCATCCACCGAGGTTCTCATCTGAAATGTCTTGTTTGAGTGCAGAAACTCCTCTGAAGTGGGTCAAACCTATACAGATTTGCAGTGGAAGAGAGGAAAAAACAGCAAAAGAATGAGACCAGAACACAAACGGCTGCGACACACACTCCCAGTGAGAGAGGATCAATACTTAATGCTTTTTTCTGTTCGCTCTGCATTTCTTATTCCTCCACATGAAACCACGCAGGGAAAAATACTTTCCTTGTTAGCTTCCTCGTTAACGAAGGATGATTTTTTTTCCACCTTTAATTCAGGTTTTTGAATGCCTGCTTTTGTTGCACCTATCTGCCTTGTCAGATAGTAACGGAGGGGGGAAACACAGGTGCAAGGAAGCTGAACAATCAGCTCTTCTGGGTTGCTTTTCTTTGTATAAGACTAGTGTGGTTTCCCAAACCCACGAAAGAAGCTAAGTCTCCTTCAGAGGAGGTGCTGATTCAGGCTGTCTGAGTCCAGCTTTCCCTCCCCCTGACCCAGCCGTGGCCACCAGGAAACCCTCCGGCTTCAGCGGGGCCTGGTGGGTGATTAAAGCGTCGTCCTCCGTCTGCTGCCGCCTGCTCCCGAGGCTTCAGAGGGTCTGGTGGCGTCTCCCCACCATCACAACAGAGCCCATCTGGTTTTTATAAGGACGTACATGTCGCCACGCAGAGGGGGAGGCGAAGAAGAGGGAGGAGGAGGAGGAGGGGAAGCAGAGATCAAGGAAAGCTGGAACCGAGATATCTCTGTCTTTAATCATCTCCTGTTTTCCCGACGCTGGTACAGCACGGGATCATAACAGAGACTGTGGGTGATGGAAAACGACAACGAGGGAGGAGGGAGGAGGGGGGGTTCAAAGAATGTTCAGAACAGCCACATCAGAAGTGGAAAGTGGAGCTTTGTGAGCCTCGAACCCAGGCTGGACCTAAAGATCCTGTGTGGTTATGCGGAGGAGGAGTGGGGGGGCAGCTGGCGGTGTGAAAACACGTTTTTACTGCTGACCCATCAGAGGGAGGAAGAGGGGCCCGCGGCTCCTTTCCTGCAGGGTTCACCGCTGAGTCCAGCTCCCCGCTGGACACAGGTGGCCCTCCGAGCCCGTCCAGGCACGAGGAGACTCACTCTGAGTCACTTTGGTGAACAGAACACGTGTCGGTTCCCGGTGTTCCAGGACGGGGCTCGAGGAGGAGCAGCTTGAATTAAAACGGCAACCTTGGAGGAACAGCCGAGGCTCTTCTGCTTGTCAGGAAAATAAAGAACAAAAAGTGACCAAACAGACACCAAACATTGCACTCATAAAACTCGCTGATGCACATGTGCATTCGGGACAAACCTTCTCCTCCCTGAGCTGAGGGTTTCCCCTCGGTGGGAACATCGTCCCGCTAGCAAGCAAAACGGTCCGGGCTTGAGGTCACCTCATTAAAGCAGGTCTGGGTCAGTAATTCACCCCCAAACCTCGATTCTGCACCTCCCTCTAATCAACATACTGTTATCAAACAGTCTCCAAACCTTCCATTTGGTCGGCGCCTCGCTTATCTGCAGGCCCAGAGACCTGGCGTGCAACCTGACTCCCGCATGCCTGCAGGCACCATCAGGCCCGATAAGGCGGACGCGTCCTGGTCCGGGGCTGGAAGGGTTCTCTGGTCCTCCGGATCCAGACCCACTGGAGTTGCATCAGGGGAGAAAAATGTTGCGCTCAGCGACCGAAGAAGCAGTAATTACATAGGAGCGCTGCTGAGCTCTGCAGGACGGAGGTGGGATGGAGGGAGGCCGCTGAGGAGGACAAATACGACCTACAAGACTAAACAACAGGTAAAGGAGACATGAGGAGACGTCGGGAGATAAGCCCTGGTTACTGAAAGGCACCATCAGCAGAAAATGACGCTTCTCTGTAGGTACAATTTAGCCAAGTTTGTCAGAATTCTCGTGTCAGTCTGGACCGTCCAGTGTCGTGTTAGCGACACCTAGCGGCTCCTCCCCGAAGAGCAGCCGGCTGAGAACTTCCAGCCAAGAAAGCAGAAAACAGAGATGCAGAGCATCAAATTGCATTTTTTATTATTTTATACATTCACCAATGATAGGTGTACTCGAAGAAGAAATTAAAAAAACAAACAAACTTGGTACTAAAATGATAAAATTATTTCAAAAGAATATTAAAACCATTGGTGAGAGGATTTATTACACGTCCTCCTGCCTCCACCTGCGTTTGCCATGACAGGAGGCGAAGACAGGAGGAAGAGGATGGTGGAGAAGAGATGACCTGTGTGGTGTGACTGAATCCACTCACCTCCCGCCTGTCGTTCTGGAGAGGGAGGAACGCTGCAGTCTCCGCCTTAGTAGTATCTCACGCGTCCAAAAATACCCCCACAGCTGCCTCATTTATAGACTTGTTTGTGAGTAATCTTTTAAGTCTGTACAAAATGCCAAACACACCTCTTTCCAATATATATAACTTTTTTTTTCTTTTTCTCTTTTTTTTTTTAAATGCACGCCTCAGCGGGGAGGAAGGAGCTTCCTCCTCAGGCAGAACTGGCGACGAGGTTCTTTTACTACATGCAGCAACAGAAGGATCCTCGTCGCAAACTCGGAGCTGCTAAACACTGACGCCGCGACCGCCGGTGGCTAATTACCCTTGGCACCTGGACTCTGGGGCGAAAGGGGGAACACGGGGCAAATGAACAGGACCCAGTGTGCTACACTGCTAGGCAGTCGAATCGGAAACGAGAAAGAATAAAAGAAAATATATAAAGACAAATACCGAAACCTCGACGGGAGCGAGACTGGGGAGCACGCTGGAAATCAACACTGCGCAGAGAGGAGGGTGCCCTCTGATAGGCGGCGGGAGGAGATTTGCTCAGGGGAAAGGAGGAAGGGGGGAGACGCTGATGACATCACTTGGTCCTCTGGTGGGTCTCGGTTGTAAGTACATGTAGTGAAAGGCAAAAGAGAGAGCTGCTCTCTGACAGTTCTAGCATCGCATCGGCCGCTAACGCCGCCGTTCTCGCGGGTCGCTGCGGCTGCGAGAGCGCCGGCCCCCGGCCCCGCCCCCGCTACTGCCCCCTGGCCTACGGTAGGCGTCCCTGCGTTTGTCCTCGTCCCTCTCCCTCTCCCTGTCTCGACCTCGGTCTCTCTCCCTCTCCCTGTCCTTCTCACCCTCGCTCCGCTCCCCGGCAGCCTTCATCCTCTCCTTGCGCTCCTCTTCCCTTTTTTTCTCCTCCTCCTCTTCCTGCTCCTTCCGCTGCTTTTCGCGCTCCTTCGTCCGTTTCTCGCGCTCCTTCATCCGTTCCGCCCTGGCAGCTTCCCGCTCGATAAACTGCAAACATTTACGGACGGTCAAGGCAAAGAACAGCGAGGGGACGGCTCCACACACCTGTCCGGAAGGAGGCGTACCTGCTCCTCTGTGAGAGGAAGCCAGTATATACAAGGAGCTGCTTTGGTTTTGCGGAACAGGTCATCCAGCAGCTTGGCGGGAGGTTCCTCAGCTTTCTCTGCAACACAAACACAAAAACAGGCACAGGGTTAGGAGAGGGGCAGGGGATCTTCCCATGGTCAATCGCTCACTCTGCAAGGTGAAAGAGCTTGATTTAGCGTTCAGCTGTGCAGCTTTGGGTGTCTCACCTTTCTTCTCGCCCTTCTTCTCCTTGCTCTTCCCCCTCTCCTTGCGCCGTCTCTCTCTGGAGCGCGATCTTCGGGGCGCTCCCTCCTTCTCATCGGTGGCTTTGCCGAACTCCCGGACCTTGTCGCGATCCCACTCGCGCTCTGCTCGCGCCTTCTCGCGGCGCTCCATCTCGCGCTCGCGCTCGGCCCACTGGTCCCTGTCTGGGAGGAGGGGGGGCAGCGCTGCCGCTCGGCTGCGCCCAGAGTCGGGCGCCGGTTCTTCGGCTCCGGGCTTCTCGGCCGTGCTGAGGCCTTTGTGAAAGTCCAGCTACAGAGGAAATCGTGGTTAGCTTCAGATGGGGAGCAGAGACAGGAAAACGGGCTCAAAGAGGTTTCACCTCATCCTGTTCGCAGAAGTCCACGCGGAGCACCTTCGGGTTGCTCTGAGGCCACTTAACCCCATGCAGCGCCGCTCGTGTGGACACGGCCTCCTCTGTGCTGCAGTACTGAACGAGCAGAAAACACCATGAGTCACACGAGACGCCTCCACGGCTGCTAGGTCGTTTGCTAGCCGCCGCCCGGACTTACGGTGACGTAGCAGTGAGACTTGATTTTATCGATCCAGAAGCCGTCCTCCACCAGGGTCCCCGTTCGGCTGAGCAGCTCTTTGAGCTGCCCGAGGGTGAATGGTCTCACCTGTACCGAACACACAGAACACACACACGCGTCTTTCAATATTAATGCTAAATCCCCAGACAGAGATGTCAAATCAATAACTATAAAGAATACCGGTTTTTTTTTTGGCTGCAGAATGAAGCGGTTCAGCAGATTTTTTTACAGTACAGTGATGCTGTGGAGTGTTTCTCACCAGGTTACTGATATGGACGATACAGGAGACTTTGCCGCGAGGCGGCGAGGGCTGCCGGGCCGTGCGGACGGGATCGTCGATAGTGATGGAGACTCCAGTTCTCTGCTGGCTGATGGAGCGACGGATGAGAGAGTCACTGGTGGCCACTGTGCAGGGAAGAAAAAACAAAAGGTAAATCAAAGCTCCAAACAGACCGAGCATATTCCAACCCGGAAGCACAACTTGCCTTGTGATCCGTTACCAGTGCTGGTCTCCTGGCTAGCGTCGGACGGGACCTTGGGCTCCACGGCACCCGGAGGCGAGGTGTCCATCTTCTCTTCGTGCTCCTTTGCCACCTCGTCCGCCTGCAGCTCCTCGTCTTCCTCGTATTTGCCTCTCTTGGCTTCCTTCTCTCCGTTCTCCTGACTCTCAGGATGCACCACCTGCAAACAGAGCCGATCCTCCATCACGAAACATCTGTACTCTCAGAAAACTCTTTAACTCGGTGATAAAATGAACCTGAAGCTGATTTAAGAGCTGGCGACCGACCTGGGTGACGGTTCGTCGGATCTGAAGGTCCTGGTCAGAATGCTCCTGCTCCTCATCCTCAGCACCAGACAGGGCAGCTTCCTCCGGGTGCAGGTCCACCACGGCCTCCTGGGCGAGACACGGCCGGATGTCTGGGATCAGAGACTGGGAACGGCAGGGGCATGTATGAATCCAGGTCTGTTGTCAGACTGCAGGCGAGAGTCTGGAGCCACGAGGGCCTTTTGCTGCCTGTTCGGTACCTTGAGCGAGTCTGTGGTGATGCTGATGGAAGGCTTCTTGGCGGTCACTGCTGTGCTTGAGCCCCACCTCCGCTTACGACCTGCTGCAGCCCCAGAATCCTGCTCAGCCTCTGTGCTCGGGGATGATTTGCTGCCTAGTTTAAGTCAGAAAAAAACCCAGTTAATCCTCGTATATGGAATTCCCATTAACAATCTGGTAATACCAAAGAGAATTTTGGATATTGAACTTACTGCTAAGAGAAATCTTGCGAGCTGAAAAGGCCTTTGGTGTCTGAAAAATAACACAAGAAACAGCTTAGACCCTGTGTTTGTCAAGAGACATTACAAATTAGCCCAGAGGAGCGTGTGACCACATGTCAGAGTCACTGCCTACATAAATCTGTGATTTGTAGGTCTGTTTGGAGGCCACAAAATAAAAATATAGTAATGATTGTTGTGGACGAACACAAATGATAATTTAGCCACACTGACAAAGCATAGCCGAAGTATTTTGCAGGTAACAAAGGGTGCAGACGAAGAACGATCATCAAGTTTTGCATTTACTATAATCTATTAAGACTAAAACACCAAATAAGCAACATCAGTCTCTAACTGATTTAATCACCGCTTTTAGGGCCAAAATGATTCACAATTATTTACATAACTCACCTCCTCACTGGACTCGGAAGGCTTCTCTGATTCTGCCATAGCTGTTTCCTTGGATAGTCTGAGGTTCGATGGAACAGATAAGAAAAACGCATGCTGAAAATATTCTACATACATGTGCTGCAAATATCAGTCAGTCCAGATTCCAACAGGAGCAAACAAACCAAGTTTTAAATGCAAGAACCTAATATGTTGCTTTATTATCCTAGGAAACATCCATAAACATTCTCTCTTCAACACAGAAATTAAATCATGAAACAGTACACCTGCTACGCATACTTAGTAGCTCACTCGACATGAAGCAGCTAATGCTAAAACAAGGAAATTAAACGCAGATCGTCATTAATAAAGCCCCTTTTAATCAAAACGACCTCGTCAGCCGGTGGAGGCGAGCGGAGAAGCGCGGAGTCGCCGCAGCCCCGTTAATCGCTCCGGCCCGAACCGAACCGATCAATCCCCTGAAAAACGGCCGTGCGCGGCCGTGCACGTGCCCCGTGCTTGCCTGTCGGCCTCGCGCGTGGACAGATTCGCCCGTTTAGCGTAGCTCGCGCGGGGCTCACGAGACGGAAGGCGGCGCGAGGGCCGGCTGCGGCGGCGGCTAACGCCAGCGCGTCGCGTCGGCGCCGCTCCCCGCTCCGCGCCCCCCTTCCTCCCGACGGACGACGCGCAGGACCGCAGCGACGGTCGACCGGGACCGGCCGCCGACAACGCCTCGGAACGGCGCCGAAACACGCACGCAAACGGCGGCATCTGCAGCGCAAACTAGCGGAGGAGCAGGGCCATGTTGTAGAGACGGTAAAAAGAAGCGTAAAAGGACCAGCCAGCATCTTCAGAGCTCCAGGCGTCTCCGAAATCGCCTGATGGGAAAAGCAGCGCTACGCATCCGCCAGCACCGCGGCGTAACGCGGACATCTCCTGCTCAGGTTCGCCACTGCAGTTCGGAAGGCTTTCGATTCAAAATAAATAAATAAATAAAGGATTTCCCAAAACTATTATTGCACAATATTTCCTCCCTGAATAATACACTTAAGTTAAAATGCGTTGACTAAACATGCACCATACCCGATGTAGGTGAAAAATCCAACACACAATTACAAAATATTAAAATAACACACACATATCCATGCGTAAAGTCTTTATCTGCATGCCACATTCCCCTTAATGCAAGGTGGTGCTTTTCCTTCAACGTTACCAATTATTGTCAACACCATGAACCCAGGTGTGAATGCAAACCTTTGCTCGTCCTTTTTCTCCTCCTCTGCTTCGCCGACCTTTCTCTTCTTCTGCATCTCCTCTCTTGGTTCGTTGATGCAACGCTTTGGAGCCTTGAACAGAGTGCAACAAACCGAATGAGCGCGTGCAGGATCAGGAGGGATCTCGGCCTGTCTGGTCAAACATCGAACCTTTGAGCCACCGACTTCAGCACTTGTGTCACTCTTCTCCGCAGACGGCTCGTTCTTAAGGGGGGAAGCTTTTGGACTTTCAGTGTTTACATCCTGAGGCTGAGCCCCCGGTGTCTCCCTCTGCTGTGGTGAGGAACCCCTCTCACGTCTGCCATCCTAGAAAGACATGAAAACCCATGTTTGTGTTACTGTGAACAGATTCAGAGGATTCACTGCCCTTCTGGGAGCTTACTCTTCTGCTCCTTGAAGGGGAGGACGATTTGTCTTGGGAGGATGCGGATGAGCTGGAGGAGCCCGATGAGGAGGACCCGGAGTCTGACTCTGAGGAGGAGGAATCGCGCGAGGAAGATCTCCGCCTCGCTCGCTTTTCTCCCTGACTTGCATCTCTTGCCCTCCTCCGAGGGCTCTCCGCTGCGCCGGGAGGTTCCCGGCTCTCCCCTGCTTCTTCCGGTTTTTCGGAGGCGGCTTCTTCCACCTGCATGGGCTCCTGCTGCTGTTCAGCAACACCAGGAGAGGCCAAAGACGAGGGAGCAGTATCGGAAAACTTCCGGGGTGGATCGCCCGCTACGGACGGGGAGGCGGGCTGGGGCTGAACGAGCGACTCCCTCAAGAGGGGGAGCTTGTTGAGTGAAGGCTGGGGGGAGGTGGATGGTGGCGCAGCAGAAGCACGGCTCCGGGATGAGGGAACGCCTTCCTGCTCTCCGCCATCTGTGGGTGAGTTTCTACCTGCTCCTGTAGAGAGGGAGGGAGGAGTGGGCAGGGGGGTGAGACCAACCTCACATTCACGTTTGGACTCAGGGACCTCAAGCTCCCTCTCCCTCTCTTCTCTCATCACTCCCTTCCTCTCCTCCTCCAGCTCGGGCTGCCTTTCTAGTTTGTCCGGCTCTAGCGTTTTCTCAGCTCCCGTGCTCTCCTTTTCCCCCGGCTCTACCCTCTCTTGCTCGGGCGCGCTCTCCCTCCCCAATCGTTCTAATTGGGCTTTTTCTTCTTCTATTCTTTCCATTTCTAGACACTTTTCCTTGAGGGCCTTTTCCTTTTCTATTCTTTCTCGCTCTAAAGCCACCTCTTTCTCAATCCTTGCAGCCTCCATTGCTCTTTCCTTCTCTAACCTCTCTTGTTCAAGAGCTCTTTCTCGTTCTTGTTCCTGTGCTCTTTCCATTTCTTCCCTCTCTTGTTTCTCCCTCTCCTCCTTTTCTCTCTGGATACGTTCTTGTTCTAGAACCTTTTGCCTCTCGAGCTGCTGCTTTTTCCAGTTCCTGCCTTTCGAGCTCTCTCTGCCTTTCCAGTTCCTTTTGCATTTCTAGTTTCTGTCTTTCTAGCTCTCTCTGTCTCTCCAGCTCCTGTCTTTCTAGCTCTCTCTGTCTTTCTAGCTCTCTCTGTCTCTCCAGTTCCTGTCTTTCTAGCTCTCTCTGTCTCTCCAGCTCCTGTCTTTCTAGCTCTCTCTGTCTCTCCAGTTCCTGTCTTTCTAGCTCTCTCTTCCTCTCCAGCTCCAGAGCCCTCTCTCTTGCTAAGGCTAGCTCCTGTTCTTCTCTCTCTTTAACCAAAGCTAATTCCCGCTCCTGTCTCTCTCTTTCGAGAGCCAGTTCTCTCTCCCGCTGCCGAGCCTTTTCTTGTTCTTCCTTTTCTATCGCCTGCTGTTTCTCAATCCTCTCTCTTTCTAAAGCTCTTTCCATTTCAGCTCTTTGCAGTGCAAGACTTTTCTCCCTCTCCTCCTCCATTGCTTGTTGGTGTTCTGTTATCCTCTGCCTCTCCTGCCCTTCGGTGCGCTCTGTCTCACCACAAGCCCTTCTGCTTCTTTCTTCTGCCGCGGTGGTTTTGAGCACACTCACTGGTACTTGAATATGGGCCGAATGCGCTCCGACGCCACCCTGGCTGGTGGCTGGAAACATGGGAAATGAAACATGGCCGCCGGCGTTGGCTGTGTGAGTGATTGCAGACACCAGACCCTCTGGAGGTCCTCTGCCAGGAAAGAGAGTAGGCCAAGGCAGAACTGGCATCCTGTCTGTCACCGGTCCCCTCACCGCTGTGCAGCCCTGGGCGGGAAAATGCCCCTTCTGAGGCCATCTTGCGAGCCAGGAGGGTCAGGGGCCCCGGTTTGCGCTCCACGCTTCCGCTTCCACTCTGCGGCTCTGGGCTGCTACTGCGACTGTCACTGCTGGAGGAGCCGGAGCTGGAGGTACTGGGCGAGCGCCTGGGTGGGGCTACCTCTGGACTCGGGGGGCTCTGTTTGGGGGTGTCAGGCAAGGGGAAATTCAACTCTGGTGGTGGGGAACGGGGACGTGTGGGTTGGCGGAGTTGAGGGGACAGAAGAGAAGGCATGTGCTGCTGCTGCTGCTGCTGCTGCTGCTGCTGCTGCTGCTGCTGCTGGGGTTGATAGGACGCTCCAGACCTCTCTCTGCTCAACGGCCCTCTGGCTGGTTGTCTGAGGCTTCGCCTGCCGCCGCTGTTCCAGTCATCATCATCGCCATCCTCCTCGCCTTCATCACTATCCTCCTCATCGCTGTCGGGCACCAACTTGGTTGGATGAAGGATGTCTCTCTGGCCACTGCTCAGCAGCAGGAGCACTCGTGGCTACAGAAGCCGAGGCCAGACTGGGCACACCGGCATCCCGCTTCTGGTTAGCTTCCCTCTCATTCGCGCCGCTGAATCCCTCTGCGGAAGGGCCAGGCGGCTTGTGCTGTTCAGCTAGTGCTGGTGCGACATCCTGTTTGAGGACACACAGGTGAGTAGGTCCACCACAAACACAAACTGCGTTGCAATTATTTCCAAACTGGTGCCCGACCTGCACTTGAGGTGGGCATGAAGTGCTGTTATTCACCTCTCTGTGGCCTTCTTGTTCTGTTCACCACAAAAAAGAGAAAATGGAGTAAAACACTTCACTCTGTACCTGTCAAGAACTTGACAGACACTTACCGTTTGTATCATACACTTCACGACTCTCTCTTTCTAGGCGCTGTCTCAGGAGCTCCTGCTGCTTGGCCAGATATTGCTTGATAAAACTGTTCTGGCTCATTTCCTCACCGATCTAAATCAAGAGGCAATATTAAAAAAAAACCCCATACACACAGGAATACATGCTTTTGAGGCAGCTTAAGCATACTTATATCCCATCTGTCACTCTGCAGGTATTTCTGTAGGTATTTCTGAGCATCTCACCTGGGAGTTGGGCTGCAGCCCAACATGAGTTGTGGAGGTCCTCTGCAGATTCTCCAACATGAGCGCCTAGTTTCAGGAAAAAAGGGAAAAAGAAAAAAGTGATTTATTACACATGAATAAAAAAGGTGGCAACCTTCCACTGACCACAAACGTGACCTGCTAGCTTCTGTGCTGAGCTGACGTGGTTAGTAGCACTACCCCGTCAATTGATTATGAACTTTTGAAACAATTTTGAAATACAAGATAAGCATCCTTTTAAGACACTTTAATAATAACAAAATTTCTACTATCCAACCAAGACAAAATAATTGTATTATCCGTATTTTTGTAGCCGAATGACACAAAGCATCGCTCGGCAAGGAAATTCAAATGACCAACAGTTGAAACTTTGGTCATATTTTAGCGGGTGAACGGAGATAAGTTAGAGGGGTGAAATTCAGCTTTAGGAGCCAACATTTGAACCTTAGCGCTGCGCAGAGCGGGCTGAACGTATGGCCCAATGTAAACAAAGTGATTCACGCGCTGCAGGCGGCGGCTCGTGAGCCCGGAACCCACTTCAGCCAAGTTCCCCAATTTGGCGGAAAACAATCCAATCTGCTCGAATAACCCACACTTGGCTTCAACGGGCATCATTCGTCGCCGGATAAAAGTCGCAGGGCTTTTCACTTCTACCAGAAATGTCGCGCTCGTTGCTAAACTTGCGCGCGGCTAACGCGCGTTGGGCAGAACGCGACCAGACTCGCGGCGACCAAACGGGCCACCGTTGAAGTCACCGTGTTAGCATGAGAAGCTAAACAGGCTAACGGGACAACATCACCCCAACACACTCTTTCAGTTTGGCCAACAAGTTTACTTAACTCCCCCGGTTGCTCTTTAATCGTTATTAAGCGATGCTACACGCGGCACAACCACGCTGCCGCGAAGATAAAAGCGTTTTCATTTAGTTAACGCTCCAAGAACCACAGCAACTATATTACGATGTTCGGCAGTAACGATACTCGCTCGTCGGCCCTCGGAAGAGCATCAGCCCGTCTCGCCGTTGACGCTAGTTCGCAGCAACCGTGCGTTAGCGTTTAGCAGCGCAACTTACCCCCTTTAGTCTTTTTATGAGTGTATTCTTCTGCCCGCTTTTTGGGAGTCCCCTTTCTTCAAGAGCAGCTTTTAAATCCGCTACTCGAAGGGACTGGAGCGGTCTCCCATCCAGGGTAACGTCTTCGAGATCCGCCATTTTCCGTTCCTCTGCTCAGTTACCACCGAAAGCAACGAGCTACGCCTTCCTCCACTCAAAGTCATCGATGACGATTTCCTCTCGGATCAAAAATTTTCAAAAGATAAATATAGATATTTTTAGAGATAAATTGTTGAATATATATACAAAAATAATTAAAAGTATTAATAATTTAATAGTATTCACAACAATAATATTTTGGGGCGATTATAGACAGTTTGCGCAAAAACTGCGCAAGCTTGACTCCCACGGAACCCATTTATGTACTTCTTGTATACGGTTAGAGCGACTCAAATTCTGAGGCAAAAATCAGAAAGGAAGAAGTTGAAAATATCATTTCGGGTATTTAAGACAAATGAAAGCTCCGAGCGGGATACATTTTTTTTTTTTTACTTTCTTATCTTTTTTTTTAACTTTTTTTTTGAGCGAGTAAATAACGTAATTGGCACTCCACATCAGTTGGTGGCGGTAATGCACCAATCATCGTTTGCCAACCGCCAAGAAAGTCGTAGAAGAAGAAGATAAAAAAAAAGAAGCAGAAGAAGAAAAAGATTAGCGCGATTCTCGCTTTAGTGTTAAACTAAAGCAGATTTACGCGAAATTATGGGTGATTGTAACGATTAATTTTCAGAGGTTGTGAACGCGACTCTGGCCGCGACCACCGTGTGGTTATACGACAGACAAAAACTAGTTATTGTTTGCTAAAATGTCGTGGTTCCATCATGTCAACCAAAGCTCAAATCAGCAGGGACAATTCCCATTTGGTAACCAAAGTCTTTCTTCCACCAACGCCTCCTGCAGTGGCTTTAATCCACGCACCAGAGGTCCGACGGTGGAGTCACCGACCGTGGCTAATGAACTCTGGGGTGGCTGCTCCACTATGGAGGACTTCCCATCGGTGGCCGCAGACAGCCCCCCCAGCCTGGAGAGGCTGTCGGGCTTTTCTCCCAGCGCAGGTCGGCTGAGGGACTCGGGGCCCATCTCCTACTTAAGTCTCCAGGAGCAGCGATGCGTCCTGAGCTGGTTCAATGGCTGGAACCAGTCTCAGAGGGAGAGGTTCCTGCAGGATCTCCTCGGCAAAGCCGTCCCCGGAAAGGTGTGCACCCTCCTGGATTCACTCAGTACCCTCCAGGTACCTTCCACCCTTTTTAGAACTCACCTCCAACCTTTTGGTCCACCTGTCAACCCTGATGTCACAGGTTCTGTTTTCTGTCCAGGTTAAGGACAAACTACCGAATATCTTTGAATGCCAGCTGCGCCTGTGGAGCCAGTGGTTCGGGTCCTGGAGAGAAGACGAGAGGAATCATTTCCTGCACATGTTGGAGGAGCAGGATCCCATCTTTGTTGACCACTTTTACAGGAGTGTGGCTGGGACAGCGGGCAGAGACTGAGAGGTGGATGGTGGGTGGTGGTGAAAGGTTTACGTGTGAGAAATGTGCAGAAAAAAGAGATTTCTCATGAGAGAAGGCTTTAATCGAGCAGGTGCTGAATGCACAGAATGTCAGAAAACTCACATTGAACTGTTTCCTAAACAAGTTTTCTTTAGTTTTGTTTTTTTTTTATTAAAGAGTCACTATCCTGATGGCGTTTGAGGGTTATCTGTAATCACAGGATCTGATGGGGGAAAGATTCCAACGGTCCCTTTACTGCAGCCAGTCAGTAGAGCCAGGAGGAATTAACCGGATTGGGGTCTGGCTGTCGATATCCTCGTTACAAAAATTGATGAATGGGAAGAGCTCATCGGTGAAGCTGTTACCGGAGAAGGAGTACAAATGAGACCTGCTCCCCGTGTCATAGAAGGAAACCTGGCCATTTCTGTAGTCCAGGAGGACACCCAGGGCCCCGGGTGGTGCCTGGACTGGGAGAACCATGGGCATCCGCCGGAGGAGAACCCGGTGGCGCCAGAGTGGCCAGCACCACGTCGTAGCGACCCGGGTGGTCGGGGACGTCTCGGCTCTCTGCCAGCGTGTACAACTCGGTGTTGTCTTCAGCCAAAGCCACCCTGGGGTGTGCGGTGTTTGGATCCATGGTTATGCTTTCTGCATGCGGAAAATGGTGGGTTAATGAAGAATCAGTGCAGAATAAATGCTCTGTTTTAACGCACCACTTCTGGAAAAAGAACCTTCTCTTAAACCCTCTAAATGAGGCAAAAGTCTCAACTTCCCAGACTTTTTCCACTGGGAAGCTGAGACTAGCTAAACAGACCACAATCAGAAACACTTTCGGTTTGTTTTTGGTTGCATTGCTCGTCTAGGCCAGAGACTTACTGGCAATGATCGTTCTCTCTTCCTTCTCTGACAGATTTTCCCGAAGCTCTGAGGAGAGAGAGAGAGCAAAAACTCATTTCCGGCCAGTGTTCAAGGTGTCTGCACACCTAAAATGTTACCTTCAATAATGTCGTGAAGACGTTGCCTCTCGCCATTAAGCCCTACAATTAAGACAGAGACAAACTATGAAGCAAACAGATAAAAACTCTTTGTTTAGAGTTTAAAAACAACAGAAATTCCTGTTATTTATTTAAGACGAAACGCAGTAGGGTTAAATTATTTGTGTTTGACGCCGACTAGCGGCGCAAACCGGCACAGCAAGCGTGGCAGACAGAGCGACTAAGTAGAGAAAGTTGAAGCACTTGGATTACTTCCACATACGTTCCACCTGGTCAACCAGACTGTCAGTCTGGTTGCCCTTTTCCTGCAGTTCCTCCATCAGCTCTGCAATTCTCTGCTCCTTCTTCGATATCTGCTGGTGGATGTAATCGGCGTCCTTGATGCTCTGTTGCAACTGCCTTTCTATGTCTGCGAGAAGGAAAAGGTCACGGGGTCGTCCGGGAAAGTGCACCCGGTTATCCTCCGGTCGAGCTCCCACCTTCACACTGGCTGCTGAAGTCGCCGCAGCAGGCATTCAGCTCCTGGACCTGCTGCTTCAAGTCTGAAAAGGAAGATGAAGCTTTTTGCGTCAAGTGTCAAAACAAATACAGCCAAAACTCTTATTTATACTTTTGAAAAAACCTCCTAAAATGCAGATAAGATGTCTAAAATTGTCATAAATACCAGTTGAAGACATGCCACGCACCAGCACTTGCTGTTTCCAGTCTTCTGTTCTCTTTTTTCAGCGTTTCTATTTCTTGTTCCAAACCTTAAAACCGTGAAGCATCGATCAGAAGACACAGAAAAAAAAAGCAAACAATGATTTTTTAGGACGAGAAGTAGGGGGAGCGCAGCTTAACAGAAGAGAAGTGTGTGGCAAGCAAACAGACCGGGGTCCTGGGGTTTCTCCGCCACCTTTGACGCCAACGCTTGAGCCTTCTTCAGCTGTTCCTTCACGTCGATAATTTCCATGACTGGCAGAAACACGGCAGCGGCGTTATTCCCACCACACTCACGGAGAGAGCAGTCGTGAGCGCGTGGTAGGTTTTCATACCCATTTCAGAATATTTGCTATTTGCTTCCTGGAAAAGGAGTTCGGCGTCTTTCAGTTTCCTTTGTGATAATTCCAGTCGCTTGGTCAGACCTGGAGAGACCCCAAACCGGCATCACACCCGCCCATCGGAGCGCTAGCGCCTTTACGCCCTCACCTTTGACCTTGTTAGCGTTTTCTTCCTCCAGCCTGGATATCTGGTCTTTCATGGCTGCGATGCCCCGGTGGAGTTCCATAATTTCCACCGCTGCGAGCGGAGGGGAGCTGCTTTTAGAGCCGGCGGCACCTGTGGCAGGTGGGAGCGCGGAGGGGAAACTTACTCAGGTCAGACACCCTCACGTTGCTGGAGTCCATCATCTGCGTCTTGTCCTTAATCTGCTGCTGGAACTCCTCCACCTTGCTCTCCAGATCTTTGATGGAAACAGAAGAGACGCTTCCTCAGAAGAGAGCCGATCATCCGCCGTTCCGGACGGACCGGGCGCCCACCTCTGATCTTCTCCAGGTTGGCTTGCGTCTGCGTCTGTCCTTGGAGCTTCAGTTTGGCGATCTCGTCACGCTGAGCCAGGACGGCAAACACTGGCCACAGGAAGCTCCCGTCAGACCCAGGCGGGCGGAAACAACCGCATTCTCAAAGACTCACTCAGCTTGGTGCTGTCATCGTCCTCTTCTGCTTTAATTCCACCAATCAGCTCCTTCAAGCGGTCCTGTTTGGCTGTAAAGGCGTCATTTCCTCAGTTGCTGGTAGATAAACCCGACGTTCAGCAGAAACCCACCTTTTATTTTCTCAAAATCCATGTCGAGTTTGGCTGTTTTAGAGAGTTCGTCTATCTCTGCCTGCAGCAGAATGATCTGAAGGACTGGAAGGAGAAGAGGAGGAGTGCTGACCATCCCCGCAGGCTCCCACAGAGCCCCCCCGCCCCTTCGCTCTGCTTACGTCTGTGAGGCTGAGCGCTTCTTTCCTTCAGCTCCTCTGTTTTGTTGGCGAGCTCAGCTTTTTTCTGACTGAGAAGCTTTTGGAGCTCTGCCGAGAGAGAACAAAAATAAACAAACGGCTTCATCATTTCCAGCCGTTGGCGGCTTTCCCCGAAGGTCCCGGCCGACCTTTGACGCTGGCTTCGGGGACAGACTGTTGGAGCCGGCGGTCGAGATCGGCCACTTGCTGAGTGAGGGTAGAAACCTGCAGGGCTTCAGAAGAGGCAGACCATCACCGCTGTGACCTTCAAACCACCGCAGCAGCGTTCGGGGGCTCACCCAGCGACGTCACCGTGTCAGACTTGGACTGCAGCTCCTCCATTTTGGCCTGCAGGTCGCCCTGAAGACCTGGACCCAACATCGTGGAGAGAATCCATCCATATTCCTCTCTTTTCCATCCACATTTGAGCCGAAAAGCCTTCTCCTACCTTTGACCTCTGCCTCCACGCTGGAGCACTTGGCCTCCGTCGTGTTCAGCTGCTCCTGCAGACCTGCAGAAGGAGGAAACCCCTTCAACCAGACCTCCTTTGGGCAGAGACCGGCACCGACCACACCGGACTCACGTTGGATCTCGGCCCGGTCGCGCTCCTGCTCCGCTTCTTTCCCGTCCAGCTGCTTCCTCAGGTCTGGAAAAGGGTCAGGTTATCGTCCGGCTCCGGCGGGAGACGAGGCAGAGACTCTCACCGCTCACGACGTCCTTCTCCTTCTGTCCGTCTTTGCTGACGCGTCTCAGACGGAGGAACAGATCGGCGGCGCTGAGAACTGAGGAAGAGGAGAGCGGCTGGGTCGTGCTTGTCCCTCCCAACAGAGATCTCATCTACTCACTCTGGCCGGCATCTGTGGGGAGCAACTCCATCAGCGTCTCTTTGGATTTCCGAAGCTCCGTGATTTTCCCCTTAAGTTCCTTTGTAATCCCTGAAAAAGGAGTGCGGAAACACCTGTTTAGGTTCGCCATGGCGACAGCGGCGGCTTGTTGACGCCGTAAGTCGCTCACTCGTTTTCTGTCCGCTTGGAGGCCTGGAGTCAACTCCCTCTGCAGCTGCCGCGCCTCATCCTGCAGGCTGATGATTTTCAGGACTAAATTAGAGAGGGAAATGTCAGAAGTTCACAGGAGACAATCTGCAAAAACCAGCTGGAGAAAGACGGAAAACTGACTCAGTTTGGTGGTTTCGCTTCCACCTGTTTCAGTCAGGACGGCCTTCAGCATGTCCTGGAACTCTGGGAAAGAGCCAGCGGGATGGCTCCGCAGCGGTTGCTGCTTCCGTCTCTCCACATTCAAATGAAAATGAGCAGAATGAGATTGAAAACTCTGACCTTTCCCGCTGATGTCTCCGCTCCCGGCTCCGTCCCGCTTCTCCAGGGTTCTCCTCAGCAACGCTGAAAAAACTGAGCCCAGGACGTCGTTTTGAGTCCGCTCGGAGGCCTCGGGGCCGGTCGGAGGACCCGAAACCTACTCGTTGCTGCTCCGGGGCTTCCGCCTGCGCCGAGCGTCGCGACCGCCTCCTCCAGCCCCGTCTTGGCCTCTGAGGGAGACACACCCGGCGGGTGAAGCTGGGCTCGCGTGACGCCCGCCGGGGGACTTACGCTGGTACGTCTGGGCGGGGCCGAGGCACGTTTCCACCTGCACGCTCAGCCTGGTCTCCAGCTCTGCCGGGGGAAAGAGGAGGTCAGCCGGAGGTCAGCTGGAGGTCCCCAGGGTCCCGGTGGGAGTCCCGCCTCTGCTCACCTTCAGCTTCCTCCTCAACTCTGGCACATTTGGCGACTTTGTCCTGAAGAGCTGGTTCATAGGTGTCAAAGGTCAGCGAACGGCGAGGCGGAGTGAGGCGACCAGGAGGTCTCACCTTCTATCTTGGCCTGGTCCACAGACTGGGCCTCCAGGATCTCCCTCAGCTGTTCTCGCAGCTCTGCAACGGATCCAACGTCATTAACCCGCCCTGAACCTCAAAGGAGGACGGCGGGAACCGGACACTGACGAGTGACGGTCAAAGAGGACGTGGCTCGGTCGCTGGACCGTTCCTTCTCCAGGGTTCTCAGCTGGTTGTGGAGATCCGTGACCTTGAGGACTGAGACACAGAGAATGAACAGAAGCGCAGACGGTTTCCAGCCCCGACTGGGGGGGTTCTACTCACTCAGCTTGGCGTTGGTCCGGTTCTTCTCGGTCAGCTCACCCACGTAACCCTGCAGCTGCGTCTTGGTGGCCAGGAGGTCCTTCTTCAGCTCTTGGAGGAGGAACAGAGGCGTGACGGCCTTTTGCCGTGGAGCTCAGGGGTTGGTGAAGATACTCACGGTTGATGTAAGCCGGTTCTAAAGTCTGGTGATCTGACAAGATCTGCTGCAAATGGTCCACCTGGTTCTGCAGAAAGCTGATCCTCAACGCTGGAGGAGGAACACCTCAGCGTCAGGAGGAGCAGGAACGCCGTCAAATGTCTCCAACTTACTCGATTTGAGGATTTCGTTGCCTCTTATCGAACCAGCGAGGCCGTCCAGCTTCTCCTGCAAGGCTGGGGAGAGGGAGGATCAGGGGGACTCCGGCCAGAACCGAGTGGCTCCGGGCTGGACCGGAGACCCACCTTGCACCTGGTCGGCAGTGCTCTCATTTCTAGGCCTCTTCTGAAGGGTCCCCAGCTCGCTGTACAGGTCGATGATCTCCAGGACTGCAACAGCCAGGAGGGGGGTTCTTTCAGGAACACCCGAGGGAGAAGACGTGCGAAGACGTCTCGGAGCTGCGCTCACTTTTGGTGTGATCTGTGTTTGGCATCTTCTTCAGGCCGGCCCTCTTGGACACCATCTCCATCTGCTTCTCCCCCAGCTGATTTTTCAGCTCTAAAAGCGAAGGAAAGGAGGATGAGGAACGGACGCAGCTGAGCGATTCGAGCGCAGAATCCACGTCTCCGGTTCCCACCTAACAGCTTGTTCTGGTCGCGCGTCCTCGTGATCAGGTCGCTCAGAGCTGTGATCTCCTCCTGCAGTCTGATCACACTCAGGACTGAGGAGGGGGGACAGAACGAGACCAGGTCAGCCACAGCGGGCCCCGCGGGGGGAGGACAAAGGCCGCTTTGGGGCCAGAGGAGGACTCACCGTCGGCTGTTTCGGACTCTCCCTTCCGGGTCAGCGCCGCCACGGCCTGGTCGAACTCAGCCTGCGTTTCTGGTGAGGGCGGAAACCAAAAGTCAAAGGTAGAAGACGGATCCTCAGGGCGCTGATCCGACAGGCGGCTCACGCTTGTAGGAGGTTTCCTCCTCGGCCTGCAGCTTTCTCCGCAGTTCTGTGAAGATGAAAAAGCCCATCCAGGTGTGTGTTCCACAGAGTGTGTGTTCTTATCTGTGGCAGCAGACTTGCCTTTGACTTCAGCCTGAGCTTTGCTGAGTTCCTCCTCTCTGGCCTGTAGCAGAGTCTGGAGAGCTGATTCAAAGGAATTCTTTGAAATTAAAAAAAAAAGCGCTCCCTTTTTCGGTAAAGGTGGGCTGGTTTTAGCGGGACTTACTGGTGACTTGGCTGGTTTCGTATTCCGGCTCCTCGCCATCCAGCTCTCTCACCTCTTTCATTGTGCTGAGGATTTTCCAGACTGGTCACAGAGCAGATTTGAGCGTCTTTAATAAACCCCACTGAGGATCCATTTATCCGTCCTTAGGATCCATTTATCCGTCCTTACTCATCTGTGCCTGGACATAATCTGCTTCCTCCACTTCCTTCTGTAGCTGCAGCTGCCGTTTCTTCAGGTTGTCTAAGGTGGTTCTGATCTCTAACATAAAAAAAACAGATTCCAGCGTTTAGAAGCTTTCAGGGCGCGTTTACAGGTTTGTCGGAGCCTCACCTGTAATTTGGATTTGACTTATTTTTCGGGTGCTGACCATCATCTTTTGAGCCTCGTCCACTTCGGACTGCAGCCGGAAAATTTCCCTCGCTGCAGGACAGAAAGGTTCAAAAAGAAAAGCCCCAAACTGTGGAAGAACGACGCGCACGCTTACTGATGTCTGTGTTATTTATGTCACGGCTCAACTCCCCGATCTTCTTCCTGAGGAGGTCGAACTTCTGGCTCCACTGACGCCGGTAAACTGGAAACAGGCAGCGCGGTGAAGACGCAGGCAGAGCGACCGGGACTGTGCAGAACACGGGCTCACCTGCATAGTTGTCTCTGGACTCCTCGATGTAGGTGCTCATGAGCTGCTCGACTCTCCCGATTTTACCCTGCACAGAAATCAGCTCCAGCACTTGAGGACCCAGACGGAAACAAAAAAAAAAAAAGGCAGGTTAGAAGATTTCCCATCGCAAACTTGCAGCTGGACAGCTGTGAAGAGGACAAACACTGACTGGCTGCGGCGGCGTCTTTGCTCTGCAGCTGTCTGAGTTTTGCGTCCAGCTGGCTTTGCAGCGCTGCGGAAGGAGAGGTGAAGAAAGAGGAGGAGAAATGACAAAGACGTGGCTGGAGCAGCCAAGATGTCCGCAGAGTCAAGGACGGTCAGGTGGCTACCAGTAAGTTCACTCTTTGCTTGAGCTCCTCCTAATTGGTCCACGTTCCAGATCCGGTTCTGCAGCAAGATGATTTGATAAACTGGAAAAAAACAAAAACAAACATTGAAGCAATTTATTGCCGAATACAATTGTTCTAATTTGAGATCCTATGCTGTGCCTTGATGAATGTAAGCATTTAAATGCCTCTTACTCTGGGAAAGGTCCTTTCCTTGAAGTCCCTGAAGCTGCCGTTTCAGAGCGTCCAGCTCAGCGGTTTTGTCCTTCACCTCTTTCTGCAGCACGCTCACAGCTGAAGGTGGAATTCCCAACGCAGCCGTGGACGTGGAGAGAAGCGAAGGTGGGAGAAAGGCGAGCTGGACGTGAAGGAAAGGCTGGAGGAGAAGCAGAAGCTCCGGAGACGAACTCACTTTGACTTTTGGACGCGTCTGTGGAATTTAGCGCCCGACTGAGTTTCATCTGTAATCTCATCACTTCCCTGGTCAAAGACAGGATTTTCAGGACTGCAGAGGAGAAAGAACTTTTTAAGTGCCAGCAAAAGGAAAGAGATTAAAATGGCTTTGAGTAAACCTGGTTGAACTCACTCAAAAATGTTTCACCATCAAACGTCTCAAGATATTGTTTCATTTTCTTCTGTACTTGGATCTGATGAGCTGCCAGGATTAAGATGAGAGTTAAAAGTGCCGTGTGCATCCTCGGAGGGTTGACGTGCAGTCACGCGGTTACCAGGTGAGCCAGACGAGCCGCACGTGGCGACCTGCGTCCTCAGGTGTGTGAGGTCCTTCCTCAGCACGGAGACCTCGTTTTCTGCCAAGAGGAGGTCCAGTCACGTCCGAGCAAGCACCCGACAAACAGCAGATCATAAGGCAACGTCTGCTCACCCAGCTGGCTGTTCAGGGTTGTTGTCTCTTGTTTTTCCGTCTCCAGCTGACCCACCAGCTTCTCTAGAGCTGACGAGGACAAAATTTGTGATCTGGCAAAATCATCAGCTCATTTTTTTTTTTCTTTTTTAACGCTCGGAAGCATCCAAACCACTCACCTGTACAGGACACGGCGGTATCTGACTGTGGAGGGAGAATATATTAGATTTAGTAGGTTTAAATCAGTTCTATAAACCAATGTCCCCAGATGATATCAGACGGTACAGTAGCATATATTCTTGCACAGTTCTGTCGAATATTACGTTGATGTGTTTTTAATAATTTCAAGTCCAAAATAATTTATTGATGTCAAGTAAATAATAAGAATGATAAAAATGTCCTGATAAATCTGTGTTTGAGGGACTCACATCCCCTCTCGGACTGATCCATGGTCCATTCTGCCTTATCACCTGGAAACCTTTCAACTCGGCTAAGAAAACAGAAGATTTAAGGATTAAAATCAAAGTGAAATGGACAAATGCGATGTCGTTGAGTTACCACCTTTGTTGTCAGAAGCTAGAAAGACAAAGGCGAGCAGGAGCGGAGCCCAGAGCCTGTAGGGGACAGGAGCCATGGCAGCGTCTTGTGTCACAGATGAAGCTCTGATGATGATTTTTATACATGATGATACATCAGGCGTGGGTGTTGGATGCTCCTGCAGAAGGAGGAGTTCAGCAAAAACAAACAGACCTGTTTTTAATCAGTAAACAGAGTGCTAATATGCTGAAGACGATATAGAAAAAAAAAAGATTTTATTTCTAAATGTGGACCTAAAAGTAGGCAAATAAAGTATCCCTGTGTACAACAAGGTCAACATATAAAATTAAAATCTATAATCTCTATAAAATTTTAAATCTAATTTAATCACATTTATTTACACTGAGTTAATAATTAAACCAGATCTTTGTCTATATGTTCAATGTCCAAATTGGACATCTATTGAGAATTAGTGTTTATTTTGTTGTTTGAAATGGAGTTTGAGCTGTTAAGCCAGCGTTTCCCGTAAGAAAAGTATGTTTACCTTGCATTTCGCAAAAATGACCAGATAACAGGAATGAAAATCTATCATTTAATTTTTTATCATCCATGTTTGTTCTCCTCTTTAATTCTGGGGAAAATACAGGGGAAATTAATGTTATTAAAATGTTGTTTTTTTAGAATATAGAAATGTGATTTAAAGGAATAAGTTTGTTTGCACAGGAAGGACCATGACCCCTAGACCAAGGGTCAAATTCAATTTACCTTTAGTTGTGGGTGAGCCGACCTTAAGCACAAAGGTGAGTGTGTGTGTGTGTGTGTGTGTGTGTGTGTGTGTGTGTGTGCGTGTGCGTGACCAGAAACTTTTCACCTCTATCTCCCCGTCTATACACATTAACCCGTTTTATAAACGGCCACGTGATGCCAACGCGACAGCGCTTTCAGCCAATCAGGGGCGGGGGGCGGGGCCTACGCGGACCGGGTCAGGGCCGACGGAGCCGAGGCGGCTGTGTCCGCTCCGGTGACCGACTCCACGCAGCGGCTGTCGGGTTCCTCGGGGCTCCTTCACGGCGTCGACCCTCCTTCCTTCGCCTCAAGTTCCATCTCCTTTTTAAACAAGGTAGCGGTTTTTCTACACCACCGAGTCGCCTATATTGTTTTTATTGTTTAAAACGTGTTGGGTGGAATTATTAGGGTGCAACAATGACGACCTCATCCGGAAAGAAAGAATGTGTGGTTCTGTCGACTTCATAAAGACTAACTGTTGAGTTTTACTTGGTCTAAAATTGTCGACGCATAATTCATTTGTTTATCAAATCCGCGTTTCTGTGACTATGACGTGTTGTTATATGCATTCTTTCACAAATTGTAAAATTTAGTGGAAGGTCACATTCTTCATAACGTGCTCACTCATTACGTCATGGCAAAAAAACAAAACAGATGTTGAATAACCCTAACCTAACCTGCATCCAATGAGCAGGAAATAAAATGTAAATCCAAAGCACTATTGCCTATTTTAATAGATGCAACGTTTAAATTTGATATTTCCAGTTGATCTTTGATGTCTACATTACGACTCACCGCTGTGTTGTCTGCCTTCCAGAGAAAATGGCCTTGTCTGGTTGGGTGTGTGTGGTTACGGGGGCCTCCAGAGGCATCGGCAAAGGCATCGCTCTCCAGCTCTCTGAGGCCGGAGCCACCGTCTACATCACAGGGCGACAAGAGAAGACCCTGAAAGGGACCGCTGCTGAGGTGGAGGTCCACGAGCATCGGCGTTATTTTTGCTGTTTTATCCAAGCTGAGGAAATAGGAATAACCTCTGTTGTGGGTACAGGTACAGGTGAGGGGTGGAAAATGTGTGCCCGTTATCTGCGACTCTACAAACGAGAAGGACATCGAGGCGCTGTTTGAGCAGATTCAACGCGAGCAGAAAGGCAGGCTGGACATGCTGGTGAACAACGCGTATGCTGGCGTTCATGTACGGCACGGTCGGGGATCGGTACCTGCCACATCACATTTTTAAAATAACACACAGGTGACATGTTGTTCTAGGACATCTTTGACAACATGGGTAAAAAGTTCTGGGAAACCGAGCCGTCCATGTGGGACTCCATCAACAACGCCGGCCTCAGGTACGAGTCACTGTCACCGAATACAGACCTCACGCTTGTTTTTCATAGTTGCAGTTTTTTAAAAAAGCATCAAAACTGCGGAAGCAGTGATGCGGAGACTGCAGCTGGAAAGTGACTGGGGTCCATTTGTTTGTGCGACAGGGGGCACTATTTCTTCTCTGTTCATGCTGCTCGCCTGATGGTTCCACAAGGTCGAGGTTTGATCGTCATGATTTCGTCCATGGGCGGCCTTCGCTACCTCTTCAATGTTGCCTACGGTGTCGGTAAAGCTGCTGTGGGTGATTCTGGATTCTGTGTCTATCCAGCTCAGGTTAACACGGGTACCGTGAAGGGTTAATACTGCGGTTTGTTACCAGTGCGACAGGCTTGCAGCCGACATGGCCGTCGAGCTGAAAAGGCATGGAGTGGCGTCCGTCAGCCTGTGGCCGGGAGCCGTCAAGACCGAACTGGTGTCTGATATGATTCTGGAGAAAAACGTTGTGGAAAAGGGAAACTTTAAGGTAATCCTTTAAGGCCCGGTCCATGTTGGCTGTTCCAGGATGCTCAAGCTCCGAGCTTGTCTTTCTCTCAGATGAGGAACGTGTTTGAGAGCGGAGAGACGCCCGAGCTGAGTGGAAAGTGCCTCGTCGGTCTGGCGAAAGGTAGGAGCACGCCGAAATACGGTGGTGATAAACTCAGATAGTTTATCAGGGAACTTTGAGACATTTCGCTGACATGAGTTTATTTCTCTCCTCGAAGATAAAAACATGTTGTCGCTTACTGGGAAAGTACTCATGACCTGTGATCTGGCAAGACGTTACGCTATAAAAGACGTGGATGGTAAGCAGTTCTAGAAGGATTATTTCTGGTATGTAGGACAGCGACCGGCTGTTATTGACAAACGGAATCATTTTTCCCCCCAGGACGGGACGTAGTGGATTACACATCTGTTAAATTCCTCATGAGTCAGTCCGCCTACCTCTCCTGGCTGGCACCCCTGGTCCCTTCGTTCATACGGTTGCCACGCTTCCTCCTGACGCTGGCAAACAGCCGCTTCTAGACACCCCGGCGTCGCCACGCGTCTGTGCCACATGGCCTGACTTCCAGATGACCCTGTGGGTGTCATACAAACTGGTGGTGGTCATCGTCGGTGCCATACCAACCAGTTGCATCATTCCATTTTTAAAAGAAGGCATCTTTTATAATTTAACATATTTTTGTCATGTTTCATTATTGTAGGTTGTAGAAGAACACACCAAATAAACAACAACTGTAAAACTCCATGGACTTAGCTAACGCTTATGGCTCGATACCCCACAAGCTGGTGGAAATGGCATTAGCGAGGCACCATGTCCCAGGCCCGATCAAGACTCTGATCATGGACTACTATGATAGCTTCCACCTGAGAGTCACGTCAGGCAGTGTCACATCTGAATGGCACCGACTAGAGAAAGGGATCATCACTGGATGCACCATCTCAGTGATAATATTCGCCCTGGCCATGAATATGCTGGCCAAGTCGGCTGAGCCAGAGTGCAGAGGACCCTATAACCAAGTCAGGCATTCGCCAGCCCCCCATCAGAGCATTCATGGATGATCTGACAGTAACAACAACGTCAGTTCCAGGGTGCCGTTGGATCCTCCAGGGCCTGGAGAGGCTTATGACTTGGGCCCGTATGCGCTTTAAACCTGGAAAATCTAGGTCCTTAGTCCTGAAGGCAGGGAAGGTGACCGACCGCTTCCGCTTCTACCTGGGAGGCACCCAGATTCCATCAGTCTCTGAGAAACCGGTGAAAAGCCTAGGTAAAATGTTCGACGGCTCATTAAAGGATGCCGCTTCCATCAGGGAAACCAATGATCAGCTGGGGCACTGGCTGACGTTGGTCGATAAGTCAGGTCTTCCGGGGAAATTCAAGGCATGGGTATACCAGCATGGTATCCTACCTAGGATACTGTGGCCACTGCTGGTGTATGAATTTCCAATTTCCACCGTGGAAGGGCTTGAGAGGAGGGTCAGCAGCTGCCTCAGGCGTTTGGCTGGGACTACCTAGGAGTCTGAGCAGCAATGCCCTCTACGGTAACAACAACAAGCTGACACTCCCCTTCAGCAGCCTGGCAGAGGAATTCATGGTTACCAGAGCTAGGGAAGTTCTCCAGTACAGGGAGTCCAAGGATCCCAAGGTAGCTCTTGCCGGCATTGAGGTGCGGACTGGCAGAAGGTGGAGGGCTCAGGAGGCAGTGGACCAGGCAGAATCTCGGCTGCACCACAAAGAGCTTGTGGGAGCCGTGGCGACTGGCCGTGCAGGCCTGGGAACAACACCGACCACCCACCTCAGCAGGCTCAAGGGCAAGGAAAGGCGGGATCAGGTCCAACTAGAAGTGAGGGCCAGTATTGAGGAACAGCGAGCTAGTCAGTGGGTGGGGCTGAGGCAGCAAGGCGCTTGGACTAGGTGGGAAGAGGCCATGGCCAGAAAGATCTCATGGCCTGAGCTGTGGAGGGCTGAGCCCTTGCGCATCCGCTTCCTTATTCAGTCAGTTTATGACGTCTTGCCCAGCCCATCAAACCTCTTCCTGTGGGGCAAGGTGGAATCCCCATCATGTCCCTTGTGCCAGGGAAGGGGCACCTTGGAGCACATCCTCAGCAGCTGTCCCAAAGCACTTGGAGAGGGTCGCTATCGCTGGCGTCACGACCAGGTGCTGAAGGCAATCGCTGAGTCTATCAGCTCCGCCATGGAGTACAGCAAGCGCCTACCCTTACCGGGACGCGGAGTTAGGTTTGTCAGGGCCGGTGAACAACCGCCTCCCCAACCAAGGGCCCAACCAGGCCTCCTTGCAACAGCTAGGGACTGGCAACTAAGGGTTGACCTGGGGAAACAATTAAAGTTCCCGGAAAACATCGTAGAAACCAACCTGAGGCCAGACATTGTTCTGCACTCACAGTCGTCCAAGCAAGTTATTTTGCTGGAGCTGACTGTGCCCTGGGAGGAGAGAATGGAGGAAGCGTATGAAAGGAAGGCAGGGAAGTACGCTGAGCTGGTGGAGGATTGCCGCAGAGCAGGGTGGCGCAGTAGATGCCTGCCTATAGAGGTTGGGGGTAGGGGCTTTGCAGGGAAGTCACTCTGCAAGGCCTTTAGCCTCCTGGGCATCACAGGCATGCGCAGGAGGAAAGCCATCTGCGCGGCCTCAGAGGCTGCAGAGAGGGCGTCCAGATGGCTGTGGATCCAGCGGGACAAGCCGTGGACGAGCGCTTCTTGGACACAGGCCGGGAACTGATCACTCCCAGTCGGGTCGCCTGGGTGAGGGGGTCTGATGTTGAAAGACCCGAAACCCCCGATGACCCCAGGTACTATCACTGACGATGTGTCCAAGACATGCATCAATAGGTGTATTTAGAAATCAAATGCATGTTTCATTATTGTAGGTTGTAGAAGAACACACCAAATAAACAACAACTGTAAAACTCCATGGTTTTTTTTTTTGTAAATGCCACACAGCTACCGCACACTTGTGAACTGATTTAATAAAAAATAAAGCAGATTTGCTTGTGTTTATTCTCCTCATTTATTGTTCCTACGACAAAAAGAAATAAAACGTTTGATCGTTGTCGACATTGATCTACACGTGATGTTCCAGGGAAGGATTAGACCAATAATACACAAAAAAACGGATTTATCAGCAGGACAAATGTCCAGTTTTCAGTCTACGCATATTAAAATTTAAAAAGCAGGGACCGATTTTTTTAGTGTAATGTAGTGATTTTTTTAGTGTAATGTAGTGTATTTTTTATGTAAGTATGTGTGTGTGTGTATAAAAGAACTTGTTTTATTGTACAATTTAATCCTTTTCCGCTTGACCCAGACTTCATGATCGTCTAATAGCCTTGTACAAATAAATCTCTCACATTTTAAATAAACTCTGAATAAATTGATCAATTACCCATAACAGACTGGCGAGTCCTCGTTGAACCAATCAGATGGACGGCTTGGACCGGGGCGGGACGAGTGGGTGGTTTACGTCACAGGCTTGAGCCAATCAAAACGCGCTTTTTGGTGCGACACCTCCGCTGCCCAATCGCAGGCCCGCTCTCCTCACCTGACACGCCCACCTCGCCGTCACCATGGAAGAGACAGTTGGGCCTTCTGGGCTTCCTGGTCCTCAACTCCGCCTCGCCTCGATCTGGCCGGACAGGGAAAACACTTCAGTTAAAGAACAAAAGCAACAACGGATGGACCGACCAACGGCGACCCGAATTCGGACGCGAATCCCACGGATTGAGACGTGTGTTTGAGCCATCTACGGCGGGCTTAGGCCGACGAATCAACTCAGTAGAAGGGCGACAAACTTGGTCGCCTCGCATCTTTGTATCCCGACCGTAATCCGTCGAGGTGCCCGAGAAATAAGACGAGGGTCAACTAGACAGACGGACGGTATTGTTCGCCCGGGCTTCCTCTCAACTTCGGCCATAAAAGGCGGAGGGGAAAGAGGGGAAACTCTCGGCTCCTCTTGTTTTCCTTCGGCCCGCACGCACATCGGGATAAAACGGCTGCTGTGGCATTTTTGGTAAGTTTATTTTTACGTTTCGCTCAAGCGTGTCTGGCGGCGGAGTGCGCCTGTGCGGCGGAAAGCCTTTTAGCGAGTGCGCCATAGGAGAGGCGCCGGGCTGGTTCTGGCACCGGCACAGCGGGCAACTTTTGGAGCTTCGGCTCGCACCGAAGCAGCGCCGAGAAAGTCGGGAATTCGCAGCCCGGCGAGAGCTCCCAGCCGCGGGCTCGTCTGCGCCACCGACGCCCGACGGTGGCGTCCAGCGAGGCTGGCTCGCGGTTCTGGGGACTCTCCGAAGGTTTTTGCGTGGCCGAGGCGACCCGACACCTGGGTCATGGCCTGATCTGCAAACTAAATACCCAACGTTCCGCAGATAAGCCATTTATTATTACACAGTGGCTTTTAATTGGCTGCAGTCTTAAAATAGTGGCTCAATTCACCTGATTCTATAACCAGATTATCTGATCAATCCCAAGAACCACAACACATCTGTCATTTCAACGCTGGCCAGAACCGAATTGGGGTTTATTCAACTTTTCATTGTGATCGACTAAACACCTGTTGCTAAAAAGGCAATAATAAAATGATCAATCGATCAATAAAATGGACTGGGTGCCACTCAAGTGCTTGTAACTTTTGTTGGCACAGCCTTAACCCACCAAGCACAAGGCAGATGTAGGTGAAATCAAAGTTCCACACCAGTCCTAGACCTGGGGTTGGCTTTAGTTATGACTAATGCTGCTTTAAGTTCCCCTTGTTGCATCTGTGAGGAGGCGACCCGTATGTTCACGGATCGAGGACTTGGGAAGCGAACAAAGACGGGCTGGAAAGGGGGCGAGAAAACAGCCTGTGATGGATTTCATAGACCTCCATTCCCCGTTGCACCCTCCCTTTACGAGCAGGCCCCCCCTCGCCACCACTCACACAAAACAAAAGTCAGTCCCCACGCTCTGGGGGAGGGGATACCAGTCTGGACCAAGTATACGACCACGACTAGTTTCATTCAGAGTTCAGGAGCCGGGGTGTGAAGTTGGGGGAAGGGGGAACAGCTGTCAGATGAATGACTCGGAG
>CAAE01014542.1:1211717-1364380 GCA_000180735.1 Tetraodon nigroviridis
CACCACAAACACAAACTCTCTCAATCATTCCCAAACTGGTGCCTACCTGCACTTTATGTGGGCATGAAGTTCTGTTATTCACCTCTCTGTTGCCTTCTTGTTCTGTTCACCACAAAAAAGAGAAAATGGAGTAAAACACTTCACTCTGTACCTGTCAAGAACTTGACAGACACTTACCGTTTGTATCATACACTTCACGACTCTCTCTTTCTAGGCGCTGTCTCAGGAGCTCCTGCTGCTTGGCCAGATATTGCTTGATAAAACTGTTCTGGCTCATTTCCTCACCGATCTAAATCAAGAGGCAATATTAAAAAAAAAACCCATACACACAGGAATACATGCTTTTGAGGTAGCTTAAGCATACTTATATCCCATCTGTCACTCTGCAGGTATTTCTGTAGGTATTTCTGAGCATCTCACCTGGGAGTTGGGCTGCAGCCCAACATGAGTTGTGGAGGTCCTCTGCAGATTCTCCAACATGAGCGCCTAGTTTCAGGAAAAAAGGGAAAAAGAAAAAAGTGATTTATTACACATGAATAAAAAAGGTGGCAACCTTCCACTGACCACAAACGTGACCTGCTAGCTTCTGTGCTGAGCTGACGTGGTTAGTAGCACTACCCCGTCAATTGATTATGAACTTTTGAAACAATTTTGAAATACAAGATAAGCATCCTTTCCTAAGACACTTTAATAATAACAACATTTCTACTATCCAACCAAGACAAAATAATTGTATTATCCGTATTTTTGTAGCCGAATGACACAAAGCATCGCTCGGCAAGGAAATTCAAATGACCAACAGTTGAAACTTTGGTCATATTTTAGCGGGTGAACGGAGATAAGTTAGAGGGGTGAAATTCAGCTTTAGGAGCCAACATTTGAACCTTAGCGTGCGCAGAGCGGGCTGAACGTATGGCCCAATGTAAACAAAGTGATTCACGCGCTGCAGGCGGCGGCTCGTGAGCCCGGAACCCACTTCAGCCAAGTTCCCCAATTTGGCGGAAAACAATCCAATCTGCTCGAATAACCCACACTTGGCTTCAACGGGCATCATTCGTCGCCGGATAAAAGTCGCAGGGGTTTTCACTTCTACCAGAAATGTCGCGCTCGTTGCTAAACTTGCGCGCGGCTAACGCGCGTTGGGCAGAACGCGACCAGACTCGCGGCGACCAAACGGGCCACCGTTGAAGTCACCGTGTTAGCATGAGAAGCTAAACAGGCTAACGGGACAACATCACCCCAACACACTCTTTCAGTTTGGCCAACAAGTTTACTTAACTCCCCCGGTTGCTCTTTAATCGTTATTAAGCGATGCTACACGCGGCACAACCACGCTGCCGCGAAGATAAAAGCGTTTTCATTTAGTTAACGCTCCAAGAACCACAGCAACTATATTACGATGTTCGGCAGTAACGATACTCGCTCGTCGGCCCTCGGAAGAGCATCAGCCCGTCTCGCCGTTGACGCTAGTTCGCAGCAACCGTGCGTTAGCATTTAGCAGCGCAACTTACCCCCTTTAGTCTTTTTATGAGTGTATTCTTCTGCCCGCTTTTTGGGAGTCCCCTTTCTTCAAGAGCAGCTTTTAAATCCGCTACTCGAAGGGACTGGAGCGGTCTCCCATCCAGGGTAACGTCTTCGAGATCCGCCATTTTCCGTTCCTCTGCTCAGTTACCACCGAAAGCAACGAGCTACGCCTTCCTCCACTCAAAGTCATCGATGACGATTTCCTCTCGGATCAAAAATTTTAAAAAGATAAATATAGATATTTTTAGAGATAAATTGTTGAATATATATACAAAAATAATTAAAAGTATTAATAATTTAATAGTATTCACAACAATAATATTTTGGGGCGATTATAGACAGTTTGCGCAAAAACTGCGCAAGCTTGACTCCCACGGAACCCATTTATGTACTTCTTGTATACGGTTAGAGCGACTCAAATTCTGAGGCAAAAATCAGAAAGGAAGAAGTTGAAAATATCATTTCGGGTATTTAAGACAAATGAAAGCTCCAAGCGGGATACATTTTTTTTTTTTTTTTTACTTTCTTATCTTTTTTTTTTTTGAATGAGTAAATAACGTAATTGGCACTCCACATCAATTGGTGGCGGTAATGCACCAATCATCGTTTGCCAACCGCCAAGAAAGTCGTAGAAGAAGAAGATAAAAAAAAGAAGCAGAAGAAGAAAAAGATTAGTGCGATTCTCGCTTTAGTGTTAAACTAAAGCAGATTTACGCGAAATTATGGGTGATTGTAACGATTAATTTTCAGAGGTTGTGAACGCGACTCTGGCCGCGACCACCGTGTGTTATACGACAGACAAAAACTAGTTATTGTTTGCTAAAATGTCGTGGTTCCATCATGTCAACCAAAGCTCAAATCAGCAGGGACAATTCCCATTTGGTAACCAAAGTCTTTCTTCCACCAACGCCTCCTGCAGTGGCTTTAATCCACGCACCAGAGGTCCGACGGTGGAGTCACCGACCGTGGCTAATGAACTCTGGGGTGGCTGCTCCACTATGGAGGACTTCCCATCGGTGGCCGCAGACAGCCCCCCCAGCCTGGAGAGGCTGTCGGGCTTTTCTCCCAGCGCAGGTCGGCTGAGGGACTCGGGGCCCATCTCCTACTTAAGTCTCCAGGAGCAGCGATGCGTCCTGAGCTGGTTCAATGGCTGGAACCAGTCTCAGAGGGAGAGGTTCCTGCAGGATCTCCTCGGCAAAGCCGTCCCCGGAAAGGTGTGCACCCTCCTGGATTCACTCAGTACCCTCCAGGTACCTTCCACCCTTTTTAGAACTCACCTCCAACCTTTTGGTCCACCTGTCAACCCTGATGTCACAGGTTCTGTTTTCTGTCCAGGTTAAGGACAAACTACCGAATATCTTTGAATGCCAGCTGCGCCTGTGGAGCCAGTGGTTCGGGTCCTGGAGAGAAGACGAGAGGAATCATTTCCTGCACATGTTGGAGGAGCAGGATCCCATCTTTGTTGACCACTTTTACAGGAGTGTGGCTGGGACAGCGGGCAGAGACTGAGAGGTGGATGGTGGGTGGTGGTGAAGGGTTTACGTGTGAGAAATGTGCAGAAAAAAAGAGATTTCTCATGAGAGAAGGCTTTAATCGAGCAGGTGCTGAATGCACAGAATGTCAGAAAACTCACATTGAACTGTTTCCTAAACAAGTTTTCTTTAGTTTTGTTTTTTTTTATTATTAAAGAGTCACTATCCTGATGGTGTTTGAGGGTTATCTGTAATCACAGGAGCTGATGGGGGAAAGATTCCAACGGTCCCTTTACTGCAGCCAGTCAGTAGAGCCAGGAGGAATTAACCGGATTGGGGTCTGGCTGTCGATATCCTCGTTACAAAAATTGATGAATGGGAAGAGCTCATCGGTGAAGCTGTTACCGGAGAAGGAGTACAAATGAGACCTGCTCCCCGTGTCATAGAAGGAAACCTGGCCATTTCTGTAGTCCAGGAGGACACCCAGGGCCCCGGGTGGTGCCTGGACTGGGAGAACCTTGGGCATCCTGTCCAGAGCTCTGAGCTGACCCTGTTTGTTCAGGATTAGGGTCCAGTAGCCGTTTTGCGGCGCGAACCTTAGAATTCCTTTTCTCTGGGCCGAAGCGGCGGCCAGGCCGACGTGGTAGCACAGCCGATCGGCTACGCTGACCTCCCAGTAACGTCTGCCGGAGGAGAACCCGGTGGCGCCCAGAGTGGCCAGCACCACGTCGTAGCGACCCGGGTGGTCGGGGACGTCTCGGCTCTCTGCCAGCGTGTACAACTCGGTGTTGTCTTCAGCCAAAGCCACCCTGGGGTGTGCGGTGTTTGGATCCATGGTTATGCTTTCTGCATGCGGAAAATGGTGGGTTAATGAAGAATCAGTGCAGAATAAATGCTCTGTTTTAACGCACCACTTCTGGAAAAAGAACCTTCTCTTAAACCCTCTAAATGAGGCAAAAGTCTCAACTTCCCAGACTTTTTTCCACTGGGAAGCTGAGACTAGCTAAACTGACCACAATCAGAAACACTTTCGGTTTGTTTTTGGTTGCATTGCTCGTCTAGGCCAGAGACTTACTGGCAATGATCGTTCTCTCTTCCTTCTCTGACAGATTTTCCCGAAGCTCTGAGGAGAGAGAGAGCAAAAACTCATTTCCGGCCAGTGTTCAAGGTGTCTGCACACCTAAAATGTTACCTTCAATAATGTCGTGAAGACGTTGCCTCTCGCCATTAAGCCCTACAATTAAGACAGAGACAAGCTATGAAGCAAACAGATAAAAACTCTTTGTTTAGAGTTTAAAAACAACAGAAATTCCTGTTATTTATTTAAGACGAAACGCAGTAGGGTTAAATTATTTGTGTTTGACGCCGACTAGCGGCGCAAACCGGCACAGCAAGCGTGGCAGACAGAGCGACTAAGTAGAGAAAGTTGAAGCGCTTGGATTACTTCCACATACGTTCCACCTGGTCAACCAGACTGTCAGTCTGGTTGCCCTTTTCCTGCAGTTCCTCCATCAGCTCTGCAATTCTCTGCTCCTTCTTCGATATCTGCTGGTGGATGTAATCGGCGTCCTTGATGCTCTGTTGCAACTGCCTTTCTATGTCTGCGAGAAGGAAAAGGTCACGGGGTCGTCCAGGAAAGTGCACCCGGTTATCCTCCGGTCGAGCTCCCACCTTCACACTGGCTGCTGAAGTCGCCGCAGCAGGCATTCATGCTCCTGGACCTGCTGCTTCAAGTCTGAAAAGGAAGATGAAGCTTTTTGCGTCAAGTGTCAAAACAAATACAGCCAAAACTCTTATTTATACTTTTGAAAAAACCTCCTAAAATGCAGATAAGATGTCTAAAATTGTCATAAATACCAGTTGAAGACATGCCACGCACCAGCACTTGCTGTTTCCAGTCTTCTGTTCTCTTTTTTCAGCGTTTCTATTTCTTGTTCCAAACCTTAAAACCGTGAAGCATCGATCAGAAGACAGAAAAAAAAAGCAAACAATGATTTTTTAGGACGAGAAGTAGGGGAAGCGCAGCGCTAACAGAAGAGAAGTGTGTGGCAAGCAAACAGACCGGGGTCCTGGGGTTTCTCCGCCACCTTTGACGCCAACGCTTGAGCCTTCTTCAGCTGTTCCTTCACGTCGATAATTTCCATGACTGGCAGAAACACGGCAGCGGCGTTATTCCCACCACACTCACGGAGAGAGCAGTCGTGAGCGCGTGGTAGGTTTTCATACCCATTTCAGAATATTTGCTATTTGCTTCCTGGAAAAGGAGTTCGGCGTCTTTCAGTTTCCTTTGTGATAATTCCAGTCGCTTGGTCAGACCTGGAGAGACCCCAAACCGGCATCACACCCGCCCATCGGAGCGTAGCGCCTTTACGCCCTCACCTTTGACCTTGTTAGCGTTTTCTTCCTCCAGCCTGGATATCTGGTCTTTCATGGCTGCGATGCCCCGGTGGAGTTCCATAATTTCCACCGCTGCGAGCGGAGGGAGCTGCTTTTAGAGCCGGCGGCACCTGTGGCAGGTGGGAGCGCGGAGGGGAAACTTACTCAGGTCAGACACCCTCACGTTGCTGGAGTCCATCATCTGCGTCTTGTCCTTAATCTGCTGCTGGAACTCCTCCACCTTGCTCTCCAGATCTTTGATGGAAACAGAAGAGACGCTTCCTCAGAAGGGAGCCGATCATCCGCGTTCCGGACGGACTGGGCGCCCACCTCTGATCTTCTCCAGGTTGGCTTGCGTCTGCGTCTGTCCTTGGAGCTTCAGTTTGGCGATCTCGTCACGCTGAGCCAGGACGGCAAACACTGGCCACAGGAAGCTCCCGTCAGACCCAGGCGGGCGGAAACAACCGCATTCTCAAAGACTCACTCAGCTTGGTGCTGTCATCGTCCTCTTCTGCTTTAATTCCACCAATCAGCTCCTTCAAGCGGTCCTGTTTGGCTGTAAAGGCGTCATTTCCTCAGTTGCTGGTAGATAAACCCGACGTTCAGCAGAAACCCACCTTTTATTTTCTCAAAATCCATGTCGAGTTTGGCTGTTTTAGAGAGTTCGTCTATCTCTGCCTGCAGCAGAATGATCTGAAGGACTGGAAGGAGAAGAGGAGGAGTGCTGACCATCCCCGCAGGCTCCCACAGAGCCCCCCCGCCCCTTCGCTCTGCTTACGTCTGTGAGGCTGAGCGCTTCTTTCCTTCAGCTCCTCTGTTTTGTTGGCGAGCTCAGCTTTTTTCTGACTGAGAAGCTTTTGGAGCTCTGCCGAGAGAGAACAAAAATAAACAAACGGCTTCATCATTTCCAGCCGTTGGCGGCTTTCCCCGAAGGTCCCGGCCGACCTTTGACGCTGGCTTCGGGGACAGACTGTTGGAGCCGGCGGTCGAGATCGGCCACTTGCTGAGTGAGGGTAGAAACCTGCAGGGCTTCAGAAGAGGCAGACCATCACCGCTGTGACCTTCAAACCACCGCAGCAGCGTTCGGGGGCTCACCCAGCGACGTCACCGTGTCAGACTTGGACTGCAGCTCCTCCATTTTGGCCTGCAGGTCGCCCTGAAGACCTGGACCCGACATCGTGGAGAGAATCCATCCATATTCCTCTCTTTTCCATCCACATTTGAGCCGAAAAGCCTTCTCCTACCTTTGACCTCTGCCTCCACGCTGGAGCACTTGGCCTCCGTCGTGTTCAGCTGCTCCTGCAGACCTGCAGAAGGAGGAAACCCCTTCAACCAGACCTCCTTTGGGCAGAGACCGGCACCGACCACACCGGACTCACGTTGGATCTCGGCCCGGTCGCGCTCCTGCTCCGCTTCTTTCCCGTCCAGCTGCTTCCTCAGGTCTGGAAAAGGGTCAGGTTATCGTCCGGCTCCGGCGGGAGACGAGGCAGAGACTCTCACCGCTCACGACGTCCTTCTCCTTCTGTCCGTCTTTGCTGACGCGTCTCAGGCGGAGGAACAGATCGGCGGCGCTGAGAACTGAGGAAGAGGAGAACGACTGGGTCGTGCTCGTCCCTCCCAACAGAGATCTCATCTACTCACTCTGGCCGGCATCTGTGGGGAGCAACTCCATCAGCGTCTCTTTGGATTTCCGAAGCTCCGTGAATTTCCCCTTAAGTTCCTTTGTAATCCCTGAAAAAGGAGTGCGGAAACACCTGTTAGGCTGTCGCCATGGCGACAGCGGCGGCTTGTTGACGCCGAAGCTTCGCTCACTCGTTTTCTGCTCCGCTTGGAGGCCTGGAGTCAACTCCCTCTGCAGCTGCCGCGCCTCATCCTGCAGGCTGATGATTTTCAGGACTAAATTAGAGAGGGAAATGTCAGAAGTTCACAGGAGACAATCTGCAAAAACCAGCTGGAGAAAGACGGAAAACTGACTCAGTTTGGTGGTTTCGCTTCCACCTGTTTCAGCCAGGACGGCCTTCAGCATGTCCTGGAACTCTGGGAAAGAGCCAGCGGGATGGCCCGCAGCGGTTGCTGCTTCCGTCTCTCCACATTCAAATGAAAATGAGCAGAATGAGATTGAAAACTCTGACCTTTCCCGCTGATGTCTCCGCTCCCGGCTCTGTCCCGCTTCTCCAGGGTTCTCCTCAGCAACGCTGAAAAAACTGAGCCCAGGACGTCGTTTTAGCTCCGCTCGGAGGCCTCGGGGCCGGTCGGAGGACCCGAAACCTACTCGTTGCTGCTCCGGGGCTTCCGCCTGCGCCGAGCGTCGCGACCGCCTCCTCCAGCCCCGTCTTGGCCTCTGAGGGAGACACACCCGGCGGGTGAAGCTGGGCTCGCGCTGACGCCCGCCGGGGGACTTACGCTGGTACGTCTGGGCGGGGCCGAGGCACGTTTCCACCTGCACGCTCAGCCTGGTCTCCAGCTCTGCCGGGGGAAAGAGGAGGTCAGCCGGAGGTCAGCTGGAGGTCCCCAGGGTCCCGGTGGGAGTCCCGCCTCTGCTCACCTTCAGCTTCCTCCTCAACTCTGGCACATTTGGCGACTTTGTCCTGAAGAGCTGGTTCATAGGTGTCAAAGGTCAGCGAACGGCGAGGCGGAGTGAGGCGACCAGGAGGTCTCACCTTCTATCTTGGCCTGGTCCACAGACTGGGCCTCCAGGATCTCCCTCAGCTGTTCTCGCAGCTCTGCAACGGAATCCAACGTCATTAACCCGCCCTGAACCTCAAAGGAGGACGGCGGGAACCGGACACTGACGAGTGACGGTCAAAGAGGACGTGGCTCGGTCGCTGGACCGTTCCTTCTCCAGGGTTCTCAGCTGGTTGTGGAGATCCGTGACCTTGAGGACTGAGACACAGAGAATGAACAGAAGCGCAGACGGTTTCCGGCCCCGACCGGGGGGGGTTCTACTCACTCAGCTTGGCGTTGGTCCGGTTCTTCTCGGTCAGCTCACCCACGTAACCCTGCAGCTGCGTCTTGGTGGCCAGGAGGTCCTTCTTCAGCTCTTGGAGGAGGAGCAGAGGCGTGACGGCCTTTTGCCGTGGAGCTCAGGGGTTGGTGAAGATACTCACGGTTGATGTAAGCCGGTTCTAAAGTCTGGTGATCTGACAAGATCTGCTGCAAATGGTCCACCTGGTTCTGCAGAAAGCTGATCCTCAACGCTGGAGGAGGAACACCTCAGCGTCAGGAGGAGCAGGAACGCCGTCAAATGTCTCCAACTTACTCGATTTGAGGATTTCGTTGCCTCTTATCGAACCGGCGAGGCCGTCCAGCTTCTCCTGCAAGGCTGGGGAGAGGGAGGATCAGGGGGACTCCGGCCAGAACCGAGTGGCTCCGGGCTGGACCGGAGACCCACCTTGCACCTGGTCGGCAGTGCTCTCATTTCTAGGCCTCTTCTGAAGGGTCCCCAGCTCGCTGTACAGGTCGATGATCTCCAGGACTGCAACAGCCAGGAGGGGGGTTCTTTCAGGAACACCCGAGGGAGAAGACGTGCGAAGACGTCTTTCGGGACTGCGCTCACTTTTGGTGTGATCTGTGTTTGGCATCTTCTTCAGGCCGGCCCTCTTGGACACCATCTCCGTCTGCTTCTCCCCCAGCTGATTTTTCAGCTCTAAAAGCGAAGGAAAGGAGGATGAGGAACGGACGCAGCTGAGCGATTCGAGCGCAGAATCCACGTCTCCGGTTCCCACCTAACAGCTTGTTCTGGTCGCGCGTCCTCGTGATCAGGTCGCTCAGAGCTGTGATCTCCTCCTGCAGTCTGATCACACTCAGGACTGAGGAGGGGGGGACGGAACGAGACCAGGTCAGCCACAGCGGGCCCCGCGGGGGGAGGACAAAGGCCGCTTTGGGGCCAGAGGAGGACTCACCGTCGGCTGTTTCGGACTCTCCCTTCCGGGTCAGCGCCGCCACGGCCTGGTCGAACTCAGCCTGCGTTTCTGGTGAGGGCGGAAACCAAAAGTCAAAGGTAGAAGACGGATCCTCAGGGCGCTGATCCGACAGGCGGCTCACGCTTGTAGGAGGTTTCCTCCTCGGCCTGCAGCTTTCTCCGCAGTTCTGTGAAGATGAAAAAGCCCATCCAGGTGTGTGTTCCACAGAGTGTGTGTTCTTATCTGTGGCAGCAGACTTGCCTTTGACTTCAGCCTGAGCTTTGCTGAGTTCCTCCTCTCTGGCCTGTAGCAGAGTCTGGAGAGCTGATTCAGAGGAATTCTTTGAAATAAAAAAAAAAGCGCTCCCTTTTTCGGTAAAGGTGGGCTGGTTTTAGCGGGACTTACTGGTGACTTGGCTGGTTTCGTATTCCGGCTCCTCGCCATCCAGCTCTCTCACCTCTTTCATTGTGCTGAGGATTTTCCAGACTGGTCACAGAGCAGATTTGAGCGTCTTTAATAAACCCCACTGAGGATCCATTTATCCGTCCTTAGGATCCATTTATCCGTCCTTACTCATCTGTGCCTGGACATAATCTGCTTCCTCCACTTCCTTCTGTAGCTGCAGCTGCCGTTTCTTCAGGTTGTCTAAGGTGGTTCTGATCTCTAACATAAAAAAAACAGATTCCAGCGTTTAGAAGCTTTCAGGGCGCGTTTACAGGTTTGTCGGAGCCTCACCTGTAATTTGGATTTGACTTATTTTTCGGGTGCCGACCATCATCTTTTGAGCCTCGTCCACTTCGGACTGCAGCCGGAAAATTTCCCTCGCTGCAGGACAGAAAGGTTCAAAAAGAAAAGCCCCAAACTGTGGAAGAACGACGCGCGCGCTTACTGATGTCTGTGTTATTTATGTCACGGCTCAACTCCCCGATCTTCTTCCTGAGGAGGTCGAACTTCTGGCTCCACTGACGCCGGTAAACTGGAAACAGGCAGCGCGGTGAAGACGCAGGCAGAGCGACCGGGACTGTGCAGAACACGGGCTCACCTGCATAGTTGTCTCTGGACTCCTCGATGTAGGTGCTCATGAGCTGCTCGACTCTCCCGATTTTACCCTGCACAGAAATCAGCTCCAGCACTTGAGGACCCAGACGGAAACAAAAAAAAAAAAGGCAGGTTAGAAGATTTCCCATCGCAAACTTGCGGCAGGACAGCTGTGAAGAGGACAAACACTGACTGGCTGCGGCGGCGTCTTTGCTCTGCAGCTGTCTGAGTTTTGCGTCCAGCTGGCTTTGCAGCGCTGCGGAAGGAGAGGTGAAGAAAGAGGAGGAGAAATGACAAAGACGTGGCTGGAGCAGCCAAGATGCTCCGCAGAGTCAAGGACGGTCAGGTGGCTACCAGTAAGTTCACTCTTTGCTTGAGCTCCTCCTAATTGGTCCACGTTCCAGATCCGGTTCTGCAGCAAGATGATTTGATAAACTGGAAAAAAACAAAAACAAACATTGAAGCAATTTATTGCTGAATACAATTGTTCTAATTTGAGATCCTATGCTGTGCCTTGTTGAATGTAATCATTTAAATGCCTCTTACTCTGGGAAAGGTCCTTTCCTTGAAGTCCCTGAAGCTGCCGTTTCAGAGCGTCCAGCTCAGCGGTTTTGTCCTTCACCTCTTTCTGCAGCACGCTCACAGCTGAAGGTGGAATTCCCAACGCAGCCGTGGACGTGGAGAGAAGCGAAGGTGGGAGAAAGGCGAGCTGGACGTGAAGGAAAGGCTGGAGGAGAAGCAGAAGCTCCGGAGACGTACTCACTTTGACTTTTGGACGCGTCTGTGGAATTTAGAGCCCGATTGAGTTTCATCTGTAATCTCATCACTTCCCTGGTCAAAGACAGGATTTTCAGGACTGCAGAGGAGAAAGAACTTTTTAAGTGCCAGCAAAAGGAAAGAGATTAAAATGGCTTTGAGTAAACCTGGTTGAACTCACTCAAAAATGTTTCACCATCAAATGTCTCAAGATATTGTTTCATTTTCTTCTGTACTTGGATCTGATGAGCTGCCAGGATTAAGATGAGAGTTAAAAGTGCCGTGTGCATCCTCGGAGGGTTGACGTGCAGTCACGCGGTTACCAGGTGAGCCAGACGAGCCGCACGTGGCGACCTGCGTCCTCAGGTGTGTGAGGTCCTTCCTCAGCACGGAGACCTCGTTTTCTGCCAAGAGGAGGTCCAGTCACGTCCGAGCAAGCACCCCGACAAACAGCAGATCATAAGGCAACGTCTGCTCACCCAGCTGGCTGTTCAGGGTTGTTGTCTCTTGTTTTTCCATCTCCAGCTGACCCACCAGCTTCTCTAGAGCTGACGAGGACAAAATTTGTGATCTGGCAAAATCATCAGCTCATTTTTTTTTTTTCTTTTTTAACGCTCGGAAGCATCCAAACCACTCACCTGTACAGGACACGGCGGTATCTGACTGTGGAGGGAGAATATATTAGATTTAGTAGGTTTAAATCAGTTCTATAAACCAATGTCCCCAGATGATATCAGACGGTACAGTAGCATATATTCTTGCACAGTTCTGTCGAATATTACGTTGATGTGTTTTTAATAATTTCAAGTCCAAAATAATTTATTGATGTCAAGTAAATAATAAGAATGATAAAAATGTCCTGATAAATCTGTGTTTGAGGGACTCACATCCCCTCTCGGACTGATCCATGGTCCATTCTGCCTTATCACCTGGAAACCTTTCAACTCGGCTAAGAAAACAGAAGATTTAAGGATTAAAATCAAAGTGAAATGGACAAATGCGATGTCGTTGAGTTACCACCTTTGTTGTCAGAAGCTAGAAAGACAAAGGCGAGCAGGAGCGGAGCCCAAAGCCTGTAGGGGACAGGAGCCATGGCAGCGTCTTGTGTCACAGATGAAGCTCTGATGATGATTTTTATACATGATGATACATCAGGCGTGGGTGTTGGATGCTCCTGCAGAAGGAGGAGTTCAGCAAAAACAAACAGACCTGTTTTTAATCAGTAAACAGAGTGCTAATATGCTGAAGACGATATAGAAAAAAAAAAGATTTTATTTCTAAATGTGGACCTAAAAGTAGGCAAATAAAGTATCCCTGTGTACAACAAGGTCAACATATAAAATTAAAATCTATAATCTCTATAAAATTTTAAATCTAATTTAATCACATTTATTTACACTGAGTTAATAATTAAACCAGATCTTTGTCTATATGTTCAATGGTCCAAATTGGACATCTATTGGAGAATTAAGTGTATTATTTATGTATGTTTGGAAATTGGAGTTATGAGCTTGTTAAAGCCAGCTGTTTTCCCGTACAGAAAAGTAATGTATAACCTTTGCATTTTCGCAAAAAATGAACCAGTATAACCGGAATTGAAAATCTTATCATTTAAATTTTTTTATCATCCCATGGTTTGTTCTCCTCTTTAAATTCTGGGGGAAAATACAGGGGGAATTAATGTTATTAAAATGTTGTTTTTTTAGAATATAGAAATGTGATTTAAAGGAATAAGTTTGTTTGCACAGGAAGGACCATGACCCCTAGACCAAGGGTCAAATTCAATTTACCTTTAGTTGTGGGTGAGCCGACCTTAAGCACAAAGGTGTGTGTGTGTGTGTGTGTGTGTGTGTGTGTGTGTGTGTGTGTGTGTGTGTGTGTGTGTGTGTGTGTGTGTGTGTGTGCGTGTGCGTGACCAGAAACTTTTCACCTCTATCTCCCCGTCTATACACATTAACCCGTTTTATAAACGGCCACGTGATGCCAACGCGACAGCGCTTTCAGCCAATCAGGGGCGGGGGGCGGGGCCTAGCGGACCGGGTCAGGGCCGACGGAGCCGAGGCGGCTGTGTCCGCTCCGGTGACCGACTCCACGCAGCGGCCGTCGGGTTCCTCGGGGCTCCTTCACGGCGTCGACCCTCCTTCCTTCGCCTCAAGTTCCATCTCCTTTTTAAACAAGGTAGCGGTTTTTCTACACCACCGAGTCGCCTATATTGTTTTTATTGTTTAAAACGTGTTGGGTGGAATTATTAGGGTGCAACAATGACGACCTCATCCGGAAAGAAAGAATGTGTGGTTCTGTCGACTTCATAAAGACTAACTGTTGAGTTTTACTTGGTCTAAAATTGTCGACGCATAATTCATTTGTTTATCAAATCCGCGTTTCTGTGACTATGACGTGTTGTTATATGCATTCTTTCACAAATTGTAAAATTTAGTGGAAGGTCACATTCTTCATAACGTGCTCACTCATTACGTCATGGCAAAAAAACAAAACAGATGTTGAATAACCCTAACCTAACCTGCATCCAATGAGCAGGAAATAAAATGTAAATCCAAAGCACTATTGCCTATTTTAATAGATGCAACGTTTACATTTGATATTTCCAGTTGATCTTTGATGTCTACATTACGACTCACCGCTGTGTTGTCTGCCTTCCAGAGAAAATGGCCTTGTCTGGTTGGGTGTGTGTGGTTACGGGGGCCTCCAGAGGCATCGGCAAAGGCATCGCTCTCCAGCTCTCTGAGGCCGGAGCCACCGTCTACATCACAGGGCGACAAGAGAAGACCCTGAAAGGGACCGCTGCTGAGGTGGAGCTCCACGAGCATCGGCGTTATTTTTGCTGTTTTATCCAGCTGAGGAAATAGGAATAACCTCTGTTGTGGGTACAGGTACAGGTGAGGGGTGGAAAATGTGTGCCCGTTATCTGCGACTCTACAAACGAGAAGGACATCGAGGCGCTGTTTGAGCAGATTCAACGCGAGCAGAAAGGCAGGCTGGACATGCTGGTGAACAACGCGTATGCTGGCGTTCATGTACGGCACGGTCGGGGATCGGTACCTGCCACATCACATTTTTAAAATAACACACAGGTGACATGTTGTTCTAGGACATCTTTGACAACATGGGTAAAAAGTTCTGGGAAACCGAGCCGTCCATGTGGGACTCCATCAACAACGCCGGCCTCAGGTACGAGTCACTGTCACCGAATACAGACCTCACGCTTGTTTTTCATAGTTGCAGTTTTTTAAAAAAGCATCAAAACTGCGGAAGCAGTGATGCGGAGACTGCAGCTGGAAAGTGACTGGGGTCCATTTGTTTGTGCGACAGGGGGCACTATTTCTTCTCTGTTCATGCTGCTCGCCTGATGGTTCCACAAGGTCGAGGTTTGATCGTCATGATTTCGTCCATGGGCGGCCTTCGCTACCTCTTCAATGTTGCCTACGGTGTCGGTAAAGCTGCTGTGGGTGATTCTGGATTCTGTGTCTATCCAGCTCAGGTTAACACGGGTACCGTGAGGGTTAATACTGCGGTTTGTTACCAGTGCGACAGGCTTGCAGCCGACATGGCCGTCGAGCTGAAAAGGCATGGAGTGGCGTCCGTCAGCCTGTGGCCGGGAGCCGTCAAGACCGAACTGGTGTCTGATATGATTCTGGAGAAAAACGCTGTGGAAAAGGGAAACTTTAAGGTAATCCTTTAAGGCCCGGTCCATGTTGGCTGTTCCAGGATGCTCAAGCTCCGAGCTTGTCTTTCTCTCAGATGAGGAACGTGTTTGAGAGCGGAGAGACGCCCGAGCTGAGTGGAAAGTGCCTCGTCGGTCTGGCGAAAGGTAGGAGCACGCCGAATACGGTGGTGATAAACTCAGATAGTTTATCAGGGAACTTTGAGACATTTCGCTGACATGAGTTTATTTCTCTCCTCGAAGATAAAAACATGTTGTCGCTTACTGGGAAAGTACTCATGACCTGTGATCTGGCAAGACGTTACGCTATAAAAGACGTGGATGGTAAGCAGTTCTAGAAGGATTATTTCTGGTATGTAGGACAGCGACCGGCTGTTATTGACAAACGGAATCATTTTTCCCCCCCAGGACGGGACATAGTGGATTACACATCTGTTAAATTCCTCATGAGTCAGTCCGCCTACCTCTCCTGGCTGGCACCCCTGGTCCCTTCGTTCATACGGTTGCCACGCTTCCTCCTGACGCTGGCAAACAGCCGCTTCTAGACACCCCGGCGTCGCCACGCGTCTGTGCCACATGGCCTGACTTCCAGATGACCCTGTGGGTGTCATACAAACTGGTGGTGGTCATCGTCGGTGCCATACCAACAGTTGCACATTCCATTTTTAAAAGAAGGCATCTTTTATAATTTAACATATTTTTGCATGTTTCATTATTGTAGGTTGTAGAAGAACACACCAAATAAACAACAACTGTAAAACTCCATGGTTTTTTTTTTTTTGTAAATGCCACACAGCTACCGCACACTTGTGAACTGATTTAATAAAAAATAAAGCAGATTTGCTTGTGTTTATTCTCCTCATTTATTGTTCCTACGACAAAAAGAAATAAAACGTTTGATCGTTGTCGACATTGATCTACACGTGATGTTCCAGGGAAGGATTAGACCAATAATACACAAAAAAACGGATTTATCAGCAGGACAAATGTCCAGTTTTCAGTCTACGCATATTAAAATTTAAAAAGCAGGGACCGATTTTTTTAGTGTAATGTAGTGATTTTTTTAGTGTAATGTAGTGTATTTTTTATGTAAGTATGTGTGTGTGTGTATAAAATAACTTGTTTTATTGTACAATTTAATCCTTTTCCGCTTGACCCAGACTTCATGATCGTCTAATAGCCTTGTACAAATAAATCTCTCACATTTTAAATAAACTCTAAATGAATAAATTGATCAATTACCCATAACAGACTGGCGAGTCCTCGTTGAACCAATCAGATGGACGGCTTGGACCGGGGCGGGACGAGTGGGTGGTTTACGTCACAGGCTTGAGCCAATCAAAACGCGCTTTTTGGTGCGACACCTCCGCTGCCCAATCGCAGGCCCGCTCTCCTCACCTGACACGCCCACCTCGCCGTCACCATGGAGGAGTCAGTTGGGCCTTCTGGGCTTCCTGGTCCTCAACTCCGCCTCGCCTCGATCTGGCCGGACAGGGAAAACACTTCAGTTAAAGAACAAAAGCAACAACGGATGGACCGACCAACGGCGACCCGAATTCGGACGCGAATCCCACGGATTGAGACGTGTGTTTGAGCCATCTACGGCGGGCTTAGGCCGACGAATCAACTCAGTAGAAGGGCGACAAACTTGGTCGCCTCGCATCTTTGTATCCCGACCGTAATCCGTCGAGGTGCCCGAGAAATAAGACGAGGGTCAACTAGACAGACGGACGGTATTGTTCGCCCGGGCTTCCTCTCAACTTCGGCCATAAAAGGCGGAGGGGAAAGAGGGGAAACTCTCGGCTCCTCTTGTTTTCCTTCGGCCCGCACGCACATCGGGATAAAACGGCTGCTGTGGCATTTTTGGTAAGTTTATTTTTACGTTTCGCTCAAGCGTGTCTGGCGGCGGAGTGCGCCTGTGCGGCGGAAAGCCTTTTAGCGAGTGCGCCATAGGAGAGGCGCCGGGCTGGTTCTGGCACCGGCACAGCGGGCAACTTTTGGAGCTTCGGCTCGCACCGAAGCAGCGCCGAGAAAGTCGGGAATTCGCAGCCCGGCGAGAGCTCCCAGCCGCGGGCTCGTCTGCGCCACCGACGACCGACGGTGGCGTCCAGCGAGGCTGGCTCGCGGTTCTGGGGACTCTCCGAAGGGTTCTGCGTGGCCGAGGCGACCCGACACCTGGGTCATGGCCTGATCTGCAAACTAAATACCCAACGTTCCGCAGATAAGCCATTTATTATTACACAGTGGCTTTTAATTGGCTGCAGTCTTAAAATAGTGGCTCAATTCACCTGATTCTATAACCAGATTATCTGATCAATCCCAAGAACCACAACACATCTGTCATTTCAACGCTGGCCAGAACCGAATTGGGGTTTATTCAACTTTTCATTGTGATCGACTAAACACCTGTTGCTAAAAAGGCAATAATAAAATGATCAATCGATCAATAAAATGGACTGGGTGCCACTCAAGTGCTTGTAACTTTTGTTGGCACAGCCTTAACCCACCAAGCACAAGGCAGATGTAGGTGAAATCAAAGTTCCACACCAGTCCTAGACCTGGGGTTGGCTTTAGTTATGACTAATGCTGCTTTAAGTTCCCCTTGTTGCATCTGTGAGGAGGCGACCCGTATGTTCACGGATCGAGGACTTGGGAAGCGAACAAAGACGGGCTGGAAAGGGGGCGAGAAAACAGCCTGTGATGGATTTCATAGACCTCCATTCCCCGTTGCACCCTCCCTTTACGAGCAGGCCCCCCCTCGCCACCACTCACACAAAACAAAAGTCAGTCCCCACGCTCTGGGGGAGGGGATACCAGTCTGGACCAAGTATACGACCACGACTAGTTTCATTCAGAGTTCAGGAGCCGGGGTGTGAAGTTGGGGGAAGGGGGAACAGCTGTCAGATGAATGACTCGGAGGATAAATGTGAAGAGAAAGTTCTTGAAACGTCGCCCTCGTCATCTGTAAAAATGCGCGTCGCTGCCAGAAACCACCGGCGGCTGCGTGATTGTTCTCGTTTCTTTCGTAGGTGGCAGAGTTTCGTTGTCCCAGATGGCGACCTACGGTGACCATAATGGGAGAAGTGTAATCTTCATGGGCATGAAGGAGTATTTGGAAGGGAAAGTCCCCAAGAGAGAACGCAAAGGGAGGCTCGAAATCAAAGGCTCGTCCAAGAATCTGTGCCACTCGGCCAGCTCCAGCGAAACCAACGGCGGCGGCGCCAGTTTCACCACTAACCACAACTCCGTAGTGTGCCTGCCGTTGGTGTCGGAGGGACTCAAACTGGTGTGGACGCAGTCGGACCAGACGCGGGATCTGGACTCCATCCCCGAGCTGGTCCAGGCCTTTAACCTTTTCCCCTACCCGTCCTCGCGCGAGGTCAGCACCCTCGCCCGCGTGTGTGCCTTGCCTTTGGACAAAGTCAAGGTGTGGTTCATGGTGCAGAGAATCAAATACGGCATCAGCTGGTCCTCCGAGGAGATAGAGGAAACCCGGCGGAAGCTGGCGGTGCCGGAGCTCAACGACGACGCCGCCGAGACAAAGGAGGACACGACCGCGGGCGGCGACAACGGCAGTTACGTGGAACTGGTCATCGTTGACAAGGATCTTGACGAAGCAGAGGATCCCTTCCCCAGTATTACACCCCCGAAGAAAAAAATGCATTTCGAGTCACCGGATTCCTACAAACCAGCCAAACCGACGACCCCGTGTTTCAGTTCGACGCTCCCGCCTCCTCAGGACTCCTACTTCTACCGCCCCCCAGCAGAAGCCCCCGCCAGCGCGGCGGCGGACATCACCCTCGACCTCTCCTCGCAGCAGCACCGCCACGGGCGCTACAAAAAGTCCAAAGCCCAGCTGGCTGCCCTCCGAAAGAGCTTCCTCCGAGAGAACTGGCCCGCGGAGACGGAGCTCCGGCGGTTGCAGGAAGAAACCGGACTCACCCGCAACGACATTCGGAAATGGTTCAGCGACAGTCGGTACCAGCTTCGGGTGGGCAGGGGGAGTCTGGCGGCGGCCCAGAACTACTCCCAGCACGCCGCTGTGGCCAGCAAACAAGACCACCAGCTTCAACCTTTGTCGCTCACTACGCAAAACAATCGCCATGTAAATGGGGTGAAGGCCCCCGAGGGAGCCCGTAGCAACGGGATCAAGAATTCGCATTTCTTCCAGGCCTTCCTGTCCAACAGCCTGGAGGCCTTCGGGGAGCAGGTCCTGGACGCCGAGAGCGAGGAGGTGGTGGAGGACCTCTCCGGCGACGCCGACGTTCTGAAAGAAGAGGAGCAGAGCGACGAGCCCCTCCAGCTGACCTGCAAGGCCGAGCCGGACGTTCCCCCGGACTCGGCCCCCAGCCCTCCCCCCTCCGCCAGCCCGCCGCCGCCGGCTGCCTCACCCAATAAACTGCTTTCAAAGAGTGCCGGCACATCAAAGAAGGCAGCCCACTCAGCCAAAGCCAATCCCTCAGACACTCCCTCGCGCCTCTCGGGGGCTTCCTCCACCACGCCCCACGTCCTCACCCCCGCTGGGCGGCCTAGAAAGACCAAGCAGCAGCTGGACGTGCTGAAGCAGCACTTCCTGCGCTGCCAGTGGCCCAAAAGCGAAGACTACACCGAGCTGGTGAAGCTCACCGGGTTGCCCCGCGCCGATATCATTCAGTGGTTCGGGGACACGCGCTACGCCGTGAAAAACGGCCAGCTGCGCTGGGTCAAAGGCATCCGCGACCAGTTCCTGGCGCTCGCGGCCGAACAGAGCAGCGGGGGGCTGGGCAACGGCGGCTTCCCCGGGGCGTCGGCCCGGGCCGCGGGGAGCCGCAGACGGAAGGCTCAGGCCACTCCGACGCGCTCGGATTCCCCCGACATCCAGCCGCTGGTGGTGTACTACCACGCCACCGGCTTGCTACAGGAGAAGGACCTCGATGCTCTATGCAAGAAATCCAAGATGAGCTACCAGCAGGTGCGGGATTGGTTCGCAGCCCGGGAGGGCGGGCAGGCGAAGGACGAGGAGGGCGTCGCCGACTGACACTGGAACCCCGCGTGGAAACACTTCCTAAACCGTTGGCGGAGCAGATGGTTTCAGAATTGCTTTAAAGCAGGTTTGTAACACCCGGTCTTCCCAGCACAAGCCCAAATTGCGGTTTGTGGTCTTTTTTAAAATATATATTCTGTATATGCTGCATTTTCATGCTTATCCTAATATATTTGGACTTGAATTTTAATTGTGCTGCCTGTGTTGCTGTAAATAGGACAGTAACTTGTACACTGGTTTGCTTTATTTTTGAGCTTGTTTTTATTTAAATATCACTACTTCCAGAACTTTAGTATGCTCCTGTAGCAGTGTAATTTAAGCAGGTTCTTTTGGTACCCGTTTATAGCAGATGTATAACTCCTTCAGAAACGTGTCCATGTCGATTAACCTGTCTGTGTATCACTATTCCTTCACAGCCCATTATTCCTTGTCGTGTAAAGCACACTGGACACACACACACACACTTGACATCTTGCACTTTGGAGGTCATGTCCATTAAACCCAGTCCAGTCCTTTCACAGCCAGCAAGCTCCCCACTGAACGGCGTCGCCGTCAAATCACTTTATGCCGATATTTTTGAGTGTGTCTGTTGGTTTTGAGTCACGGCTCCGCCTGGATACTATGTTACTAGAGTCGCTACTTTTATCTGCTCTTGTATTTACAGAAAAATTGCTCTTTTTTTATTTCCCCAGTAAAGGTTAACTTATGTATAGGCGTTGGATTTGAGATCCATTTCAATTCACCGGTCAGTATTTTGATATTTTGTTTGGTCTCACGGGGACCTGCGTCCTGCATACATTTCAAATCCAAAGAAAAAAAGGGATCATTTCATTCTGGCGCAAACCACACAGCGCAACTCCACAGTCTAGTCTGCATCTCTGGTAACTCATAAGGGAGATGTAGGCTTTAAATTAAGTCAGAATTTAGTTTTTAGCTATTTTTGGACAAAATTTAGAATGTGACCATTATTGTGTTTCTAGTTATTTTATTAGTTCTGAAACATTAATGCAAGTGTCATACTATTAAAAAAAGGTATTGTCTTCCTCTGCAGATGTATTTTTTTCTGTGCCCATTTGCACAACTGTGTCACTGGAAACCAGTAAAGGATTTGCCTTCGATCACCGTGTGACAGCGACCTTTTTGTGTACGCGGACAAACTTATTTTTGATTCCACAAATTAGCCTCCACATGTCTGGGTTCAGAAATTGACTTTAAAATGTGAATTCCGGGAATAATTCAGCATTGTCATCCATTTCTAGTCAGGAAAACATAGACCTATCGAGACCAACTTAACTGAGAGAAACGTCTAGGAGACTGGAGGGAATTTCATTAGCGGCTGGGTGATTGTGTCGCTAATCCACTGGCGAACGGGAAGACGCCGGGAGTCTGCTGCTGTGTTCTGAGGACGACAGAAACTCACCGATTTCAGCTCTAAACGGGACGCGGTGCTGCGCTGATGCATTTGGAGCTGTTCCTACCTTGCAGGAGTGCTGAAGGGTATAGGCGTCCCTTTTTTGAAGGAAACAAAGAGGTGTGTTAATTGTGAGTCCATTTTAGGGTCCCCCGTTGGTGTTAGAGCCCCGCTCCTACAAGCACACTCACTGTGTTCGTGAAAAGAGCTGCGGCTGGAAATGGAGGCCACTGACCCAGGAGTCTGGCACAGAGGAGAAGGTTAACCCAAAATGAGGCTTCTGAGCTCCTGCGGTTGCTAATCATTGATAAACCTAAGACCCTGCAACCACCGAGGGTTTAGTAGTTTGGGCTTTTTAATTACAGCTTATTTCCTTTTCACTTTTTTTCTCTGTACAAATTTAAATTTATTTAGTTTTTAGGGTGGGTTTGCTGGATTTCATTAGTTGTCCTTTTTCCAAAAAAAATATTGGTTTTAGTTAAACTTTGGGCTGTTTGTTAGGCACATTATTCAAATGAAAATCTGGAAATTAACAAAATCAGTCTAAAATTGATAAAGACTAAAACGAAGGCGTTTTAATAAACAATTTCAGTTTGTTTTGGTTGTTTTTTTAAACGCACAATAGTGTTGTAGTTGATTATCCCTTTCGCCTTTAAATATACCGGTAGTTTTTATTTCACTTAACAAAAAGGAGTTTTAAATTCTCGTTTTTTTGTTAACGATTCTAACTTTGGCGATCACTGAGCTGTAAAAACATTTGGATGCGGCCTCGGGCAAGAGTTCAGTTGCAGCTGCAGGAGAGAAGAGCGGTGGAGGCGGACATGGACCAGGACTAAACCTGTTCCCAGCCCCGGTCGCGGAAGGTGCTGTTAGCGCTACTCACGGTCAGGAAGGACAGACTTGGACCTCGGTCCCTGGACCAGCCCTGCACCTCTGCTGAACCAAAGTGACTGGGAACAGAAAACACACACACACGAGCTCGTGACACGAGGTCCGCTTCCAAGCAGCATGAAATCAGCTTCAGCTTACCTCATGGTCCGTGAACGAGGCGTAACTGCAGACAGAACACAAGCGCATGCTAAAAATACAGCTTGCTAACGCTAATACGGTCAACGCTAACGTCTGTGTTTAACTCATGAGATGTACCTGGGGAGGTGATGGCCACAGGGAGGGATATTCTTTGTGTGCTATAAATGATTTCTAAATATTATTCAACCATTTTTTAAAACATTAATACTGTAATATCTATAGTTTGTCTAAAAAAGTGTCTCACCCGTCTCTCTGAAAGTGCCCTGGAGATACCTGCGGCGTGAAGCACACATGCTAAATAAGCCAGCACGCGAGCAGATTTGGCACAGGGAGCGTGAGGACTTACCCTCCTCTGCGAGAGTGGTTTTTTCAGTTCAGCAGTCTGTCTTTTCAGCTCTGAAAGCTGCTTTTTGAGTTCTGCATTCTCTCTTTTCAGCTCAGACACTTGCCTGGCGAAAAAGGAAAAGCAAGAGTCGCAAAGGGAGCACCGGCCTTTTATTACTCTTGCACGCGGGCATGAAAACAATTAAAAATATACACCTGAACAGTAAAATCACCTGTATGCTTTGTCAGTGATTCCATGAAGTTGCCTTTCCAGCTCCACAGACTTTTCCTTTTGGTGTGCTATGACTCTCTCCATCTGTGTCCTCTGAAAACAAGCAATCTGTGGAACAAACACACATCGTAATGGTCATGTGATGCTTTATCTTGGTTGAATACTCATCAGCTGGCTCTGACCTTGAAAGTCCTGGAATACTGTTAAAGACAGCGTCTCGTGGTGAACAAACCTTTGAAATGTGCTCCATCCGTGACTGGACCAGCTTCATCGGGTCCATGAAAAACGCCTTTTCCTGTGGCTTCATCTAAAAACACAAACAGTCGTGGAGCTGTGTGTTTTTTAATTCCTCTTTCCTGATGTCAAAGCGTAGTTGGGGTGTCGTTAAAGCGGCCAACCAACCTCATCTGTGATGGCCAAATAACTGCAGCTCGATCCACAAATGCTGCACTGCTCTGTGGGGAAAACACAGCCACACGGTCGCTGTTTATGCAAGCAGGACATTAATCCAAGAAGAGTCACTTAAGCAGCCTCAAGCTGAACATTCTCGCTTCATTTACTTCCTTTTTTACTTGAGTAGAGTGTTCGATTTGACCCTCACCAGTGTAAATGGGTACAGACGATGCTGAAACGTAATTTTTCCTTACCAGACTTGATGCACGCTTCACAGTAGATGTGTCCACAGCTGGACACGGCGAACTTTGACCCCCTCCTTGTGAAGCACTGATTACAGTGGAACCAGTCCATTTTTAGTCCTGTGGTTTACGACTGCAAACATCTACGACGCCAAATCCCACATAAAAGCGTGAAAACATGTGTGCAATGTTGGGAAAAAATCAGATGCCCTTTTGGAAAAAATTTTCTCTCAGTTCGCAGCAATATTGTTACATCTTTAGTAGCACATAAAGCTTAAAAAAGTGTTGTAAATTACTGTTCAGAAAAGTCAGCAACAGTTTGATGACGGTACCGAAAACATGAATCAATTCCAAATCTATGCATTTTTAATCATTAGAAAATGCCTCAGAATTGCACTTTTGTATAAGTGAACAATATGTGACTCCCGTATTATCTGAAATATTCCATATTTTTATGTTAACCGGCTTTAATCGGAATCGCTAAAAGCAAGTAAACAATATTTGCTGTTGGATGGCGCGAACGCCAAAGGATGTTAAACCTCAGCTAGCTGAAAAAACTTTGTTGTACTACCATCCACATACATTCGGGACATTTGACTGCAGTCTGAAACCATGTTGGTTTAAAAGTGGTCGCTTCTTTTGCTAATATTATTCACCTGTTCGACAGTACCTGCGCGGTTCCTTCTGACTTCATCTGGCTTGGTCCCGCCCACCCAAAAACGAGGAATGCGATTGGTCGATTGACGTTCGCAACGCTGGTTGTCATTGGTCAATTTTAGTTTAAGACGCCATCCTGACGGCATTACACCGGGAAGTGTGTTCTCCCACGCATCTGTAGTTTTAGAGTTTTGTAGTTTTAAAGCCAGAGCCGAAAGTTTAACTTTATTTTATAGCGATCATTTCTTGACGTTTACGCTGCATTTGAAAAGATTTTTCAAATCGTGTCCCAAATTTTTGATAATTAAAATTAGGCCGAATTCAGATTTTAAATAAATGTACGTTCTTTAAATCGAGGAAAGGAAAGATTTGGCAGAAATCACAGTACAAGAGCATTTCATTTGGATACATTTTAATGGCCTGGTGGATTTAAATACAGACAGAACTGGAGCTGGAAAAATAAAGCCATCAAGTCAGTCTGAAAAGTTCAAGAACTCCCATCAATGATCGTCAGGGGCCCCACGACTGCCTTGTGTACCAACCCGGTCTCCCCTGCAAAACACATTAAATGTGCTTTGAACAAAGTCCACCCAGACTTGGTCGATTTTACACATACCTGTTGCTACGCTTCTCGTCTTCCTGGAGCTGCAGCCTGAGTCACAGCAAGCACAGAGGCTGCTGTACGCAGGATTGTCCAGCAGCTGCCAACTGAAATGAAAGGCCGTTTACACCAGCCAACACAGCCAGGATGTTCAGTGAAACTGGAACATTTGGCTCCCATTTGATTAGAATATAGGTTTTTTAAAATCCATTTTTACCCATGCTGTTGATAGTGACAGGCCTTTTTGGTGCTGTCCAGCCCATTTGGATCTGCTGCCACCAGCATGCAGTGGATAAACACCTGAAAAAAAATCACAATAGGTTTACTGCGCAAGCTTTTTTTTTTTTTTTTTTTTTTAAATAAAAGCTGGCATACCTGTTCTCCGAGACCAAATTTAAAAGCTTGAAGCAACAGTTGAATCTCTGAGGATTTCTCCCTTGGTTCAAATCTGGACCGTGATACTTTACTGTCCACAAGACACCTGGGTGGTTTAGGAGACATTTTAGAGCCCAGACCCCCTGGGGAGCTCAGCACCTGCTGAGGGAGTCAAGCCTACCCCTTGTTGGTGACTATGTCGTACGCATTGCCGTCAAACCACAGGTCTGGTGTGGGCGTTGCTACACACTCCTCGAGGAGCAGCAGCAAGGGCTGATGGCTGTGCTGCTCCACACTAGCCATGATGGGGATCAGGGAGCCCAGGGTGAAGGTGGTGGATTCGGCAGGGCCGGAAAAGTCATCTGTAGAGCCAGAAACAGCTGCATTTCGCACAGTGCAAGCATGTGTCCTTTCCACAGCAACGCATGGCTCAAATCCTCATCGGTTACATTTACTTTCACAAGGTAAATAAACCTAAATGTGCTGGATTTTCACCCACCGTTCATGACTCCCATATGGAACACAAGATCCGCCTGACCAAACGTATCAAACACCGGGTCGTAAACCCGAGGGTACCAGTCCTTGGGCCTGTATGATGAAACGGATCAAGCACATTCTAAAGAACCTGTGGAACTTGCTTAAGGGTCACATGAGCGGCTTGAGCACCCACCTTGGGTATTCGCAGATAACAGGGTGACTAATGGGCATGAGCTGGGACTGATGAGGGTCCGCATAAACCAGCTCGTTGGAGTAGACCATGACATTGCCAGTGACCTGTGTAGGACACACACACACACAATGTTTAATTTGCAGAGACCACCGCCAGCTCCACTGTTAGAAGCTTCACACACACCATTCTACTGAAGTTACAGTCGTTGACGTCCACCCTGAAGACGACCTCCCGAGGGGAGACGCTGGTGGGGTAACAGGTACCCAAACGGAAGAGGGACATGTCCACCTGGGCGCTGTTCTCCGTCCACACCAGCGTTATATAACCAGGCTCACAGCCCAGTTTCATGTCTGCGACACAAAAGACACCAGCGTTTCCAACTCCAAACAGCAAATGATGAGAGAATTCTGCACCGATTACCTGCCTGCACCAACACCGCAACTCCCAGGGCCCAAAGCAGCACAGCCTGCCAAAAGGAAGCCATCGCGACTGAACACTCCCGGCTGCTTCTGGAAGTGGCTTTTATTCCAACCAGCAGGCAACTAATCAGCCAATCTCCGTCACCTGTGGAGGCGCCGCGGCGGCCTCTCAGGTGTAGGAGCCATCAGCCCTGATTACAGCTCAGACACACTCGATTAGGGCCAACCGCCTGCAGCCGACTCCGTCTTTTCTGGGTTCAATTTTAATTTTACTAGATTAATAAAAGAAAAGGACTTTAATTACTCCCTTTTCACAATTTCCATACATTACATCATCTCAGTTATTCAAAGTTTATAAAAAGATTGGTTTTCTTAGTAACCTACCAGGTAACAATATTTTTCTGTTTTAATTCCAATGATGCAGTTTGGAGTTTGAGTTTTGCTGCTCAGAAATCAGCAGGAGGCGCCAGATACCTGAAATTAGTCATTGTTTTTAGAAACCAGAAGCTAAACGTCAATTCTGAAACATACTCAAATTAAAACCATCTAAATACCAAGCAGAAACTCCTGAAAATCATTTCCTTCCTCTCAACCATTTAGCTTCATCCAATTCAGAAAAATCTGTCAATGTGTCATGAAATACGTGATGCAGTGTCAACATCACAAAGCTGCATTAAGATGGTTTATGTGTCAAAGAACTGCAACTAAATACAACTTGGCTTGAAAAGTAAATGAAACAGTCTTGAAATGGCCACATGGTGTTAGGGTCTACTCGTTATTGAAGGTTTACTGTCACAACCAACAGTTGTATCAAGGTGGGCCTTGTTGGAGCTCCTCCAACCCAGAATGGATGGGAATCAGGCAAAAAAAGCAACCAAACTAAAATAAGATGTTTACATCAGGTTTATTTGAGCAGACTTAAATCGGGACAAGTCGAAGGGTCGTGTAGGTTGGAGGGCCGAGAGCATCCGTCACCAGTTCCTGGTCGTGTCTGAGCTCAGGCTGAGATTTCCTGTCAACATTAGACTCAGATTAGCTCCAGGCACCTGAACCAGACCATCTTCAGAGCCGATCATTGACCTGCAGTGGTCGGAGCTTCAGATGGAGCCACTATGATCAGGGGTCCCAACACAGATTTGTGCCTGAAGCCGAAGGAATCTGAAAAACAAAATATTTCTAACAGACAAAAATAAAAACACCCCAGTGGGGAAGCGCAGGAACGAGGGATACCCCAGGCGACTCCTCTCCTGATGCGAGAGCGGCAGGTGGACTGACAACATTCACAGAGGGAACTCTGGGAAGGGTCGTCGAGAAGTTCCCAGCTGAGGAAAAAGCAACACAAGATAACAATTCCTGAAGGTGTCAGAAACTCCACACCGGCGTCTTCGTTTTTCACCTCTCCGTCGGTTTCTTATAGTTGCAGGCTTTCCTGTCCTCACTGAGACTCTCAGGATCCCACGCAATCAGGTTACAATGAATGTAAATCTGAGCAGCACAAAACACAGTCAAGCGTTTGCTTTGAAGAAACCGTTACTCAAAATGGAGTCGTTTGTCCTCACCTGATTGCTGTTGGGCACCTTGAACGACTGCAAATAGAGGATGAGCGCAGACGAGTGGTAACGGGGGAGGAACCTGGCGTGGTCGCCGGCGCTTGCCGAGATGCACCTGAGCGGACCCTCTCTTAGAAACACTTCCATCGTGGAGAAACCTGGAGTCAGCCCACGTCTTACCCCTTATTGGTGACGATGGGGTAAACCTGGCTGCTCTCCTGCAGCTCGGCGCTGGAAGCAGCCACGCATTCCTCCATGAGCAGCAGCAAGGGCTGATGGGACTTCTGCTCCACTGCCGCCCATATGGGCATGTAGGAACCCAGGGGGATGATATTCGTCTTAGCCACACGGGTTAGATGCTCTGTTGAAGAGAGTAAAAGCGTGAAATCTGATCTTCGGGGGCCATTTTGCTAATGCCGGCTCCTCACCGTTTAGCAGCGCCACGTGGAAGACCAGCTCACCCCAATTTTCAGAAATTCCCGATCCAGGGTTCAGGAAAGAGGGAATCCATTTTTGGTCTCTGAAATGACAAAGGAAAACCCTTTGGGATCCATTTTCCACTCTCATTTCAGCTCTGATATATAGTTCCTTTACCTTTTTTTCACACAGTTGACAGGATACACATAGGCAGCTGGTTTTCTGAATCTCACATACGGCCTGTAGGTCAGTTCATTTTGATAGTGGACATTCTTCCCTTTTACCTACAAAAAAGATTGTGTGTTGAATGTTTAACAAGCTGCAATGGTTTAGCGAAATAGAGCATTTAATTAGCATTACCCGTTTTGTAAATCTACAGTTATCAAAGTTTGACTCAAAGTACAGTTCCCCTTCGTCATCAGGCAGAATATTTAAAGTCAACGGCATGCAGCTTCCAAGGAAAAACCGAGCAGCGTATGGCACCAACTCTGAAGAGATCGTCCACGTAACTTTCACAGAGTTTGTTCCACATTCTACTTTAATATCTGCAAAGACAACACCAGATTCAGTTGGATTCAGGTTCAGCCAAGAGCATTCACAAACGGGTTCAACCGATACCTGGGTTGGCAACAGCTGCAGCAAAAACAGCCGAGATTATCGCACAGAGGACAAGGCGAATTGGCATGATGGAGCGACACTACCTAGACAGGAACCAACACCATTTGTAGACTATTCTACCAATTAGGACAAAATCATCAGCATGTGTGCGAGAGCAGTTATGGTTGGTCAGTGTCTACGATAGGCCTCATGACCAGGGTGGGCTGTACAAGACCTTTCTCCCAGTTTCGTTTTTATTGCAAGGTGTGTATTAAAAAAGAGGAAATCTAATATTTATTTGCTAATATTTAATAAGTATTTGCTGAATTTATGAAAACACATTGAATTGAAATGAAAGCGGAACCTTTCTTCTTTGGTTTAACGCGGTCACCTCCGGAGCATTTACTAGCGAACACAGGAAGTAAACGTGAGTCGGTCAAAAAGTGGTTGTATTGAGTATTTAAGTGATTTTTGTCACCAAACAGTTCGCAACCGCTCACTTTGTAATATTTTGTGTATCAATATGCTGATCAAAGTTAAGGTGAGAGTATTTTTTTTAAATACCCTTGTTCCTTTCTGCTGTTGTTGGGTATCCCGCTAATGTGATGAGCCGGTTGGCTAATTTAATTTTTCGGCCGGGCTGCAGCAACGTTCAAATTTAATCCATGTTGTGTTTAGATTTTAAATTACATAGTAAAATAAAATAAGTATTCCTGTCGATAACAGAACAGCTACACCGGTTATTTTTCACCAAAACAGAGCAACTCAACTGGAAAGCAGATTTAAAAGAAATAAACGTCGTTAAACGTAATTATCTTGACGTATCGAGAAGAACAGACTATGACATCTTTGTCAGTATGTTTTGAGAATTTGAGCACTTATCTCCAAATTAAAGCCGCCTCAAAATTTGACGTTTTTGTAAACGTAATACAATTATGTTTGAATTGTTTCAGACTCTGACCGGAAAAGAAATAGAGATCGACATTGAGCCGACAGACAAGGTAACATTTAATTTGGAATCTCATCAGGATAGAATGTGTTTGAACTACGACATTAAATCTGTGTTCTCAAGGTGGAGCGGATTAAAGAAAGGGTGGAAGAGAAAGAGGGGATCCCCCCCCAGCAGCAAAGACTCATTTACAGCGGGAAACAGATGTGAGCGGCCCTCAGGAACCATGGTCCATCACTGCTGCTCTTCGGCCGTTCACCACCCTTTCTCTGCTCTCCCACCTTCTCCTCCCTCCCAGGAACGATGAGAAGACCGCCGCCGACTACAAGATCCAGGGAGGCTCCGTGCTTCATCTGGTGCTGGCGCTGAGAGGCGGCTCCCCATCGTGACCACCCGGCTGTCCTTTGGGGCCAGCCGGGTGGTCAGTCCCGGTCCACCGACAGCACCGAGAAACCCCACCTTCCACGGCCCGAAAAAGAGGACACTTTAATTGATTAGTTGACATTTTTCCCTCCTGATGTAAAATCGTCATTTCAGTTAAAGCGCCCATGCTGTTCGGAACGCTGGTTTTTTTTTGCTTGTGAATAAATGCTGTCTTCAAACACACACACACACACACCTGCTCCAATCAGAGACGGAAAAAAAACCCCTCATGATTCTCAGAACTAGTTTTCTTCAGAAAACATGGAACAGACTGGAGAACATGCGATACACGTGCCGGACGCCAGTCCAGGTCCAAACGGTTCCAGTGTCGCGACGCAGGAGATGCCGATATGCTCCTAGCACCAGTACCCACGTCCTCAGATGAACCGGATCTGCTGAAACTGCTTAAAACTGACTGTGCTATGTACAACCTGCTCATAGCGCAGGTTTGGTTAAGAGTTATCACGAACTGGCTTATAATCCTCAGTACAGCAAGCAAGAGAAAGGTGGAAAAGGTCTGGTTTGCGGGAGTGAAGGCACAGGAGTTTTATTGGGAGGTTTCTACTCGGATCCTCTAAACTGACCAGACTGAGTCGGGCGTGCGTGGCTGTGCTTAAAACCCTCCACGCTCTAGTTTACAGTACTGGTAGCAGTGGTGGGTCACTAGTGTTCAGCTGCTTTCCCACAAAACAAATGTATCAAAAATCATTTTCAGGTAAAAGGCATAAACAGGAGAAGTTATACTGACAGTTTTTCCCCCTAAAGTGTTTAAAAATGACATAAAAACTGATTCATTTAAAATCTTTCCAGAACACACCGACAGTTGCACGTTTACCCCAGTCAGAAAGGATGGCTAGATCGTTCCTGTGATTTCACCGTGAATTCACGTTCAACAGTAGCAGCATTAAATAAAACCAGGCGGCCGGCTGCTTCCTGGTCCCCAGTCTGACGTCACAGGAGTGGAGGGAAGGAAAAGCTGCCGTCAGTGGGCGAGTCCAGGGAAGGAGTCGATCTGGATCATGTCCTGGAAGGCCGACCCGTTCCTGCTGTAAGATATACGCACCCTCATCTTTAGGTTCACCTGCAAAAAGAAGACTTTAGGTAGAAAGACGGCGCTCAAAAGGGCCCAAATTCAACAACAGACTCGGATCTGTGACCTAACGCACTTTCCCAAAGCGCCCAGGAGCAGAAACCTGACACTTGGTCATATTTATCACAGAAACCGTAAAGTCCGTTGCTACGGTAACATGCCAAGTCAAGTCAGGACTGGACTGGGCGTATTCACGAGCCTCCGCCCACCTTGTTTGGGTTGTTGAGGACGACCATCTGTGACACCGCGGCGGCTCCTCGTGCAGGGAGGACGTCTCCGCTCGGGGCCCTCATGTGTAACTGGACACTCTGTGGGAGGGAGCCGAGATCACCGGGGCAAATCAACACCCCGCAGGAGAGGGAGAGCAACAGTACACCTGAGAACCACTCAAAGCAATATCCTTCCGCGCGCCACTGAGTGTGTGTGTGTGTGTGTGTGTGTGCACAGAAGGGGACCTTGGGTACAGCTGCCTGCAGCATGAAGCTGCTGATGTCCGCTTCAGTGGAGTTGGAGGCTGTTAAAGTCACCGTCAGGCCCGCCTCGGACTGTTTGTCACAACTCATGGTCAAAGTCACGCCGTCTTTGTCGTACACCGGCAGCGCGGCAGCAGCTGTGGCCCAAACACAACCTGTCGGTTCCACACCCACACAAAAAAAGCAGGTGTGTGTGTGCGCGTGTGTGGATCAGACCTGGTGCGGCAGGGGTAGGCTCCAGCTCTAAGCCGCCCAGCAGGTCCAGCAGCTCCCCCCCGGCTGTGTTTGCTGTGCCGGGAACCAGAGCGGGGGCCGCCAGGCCGGACTGCTGATTCAGCCCAGAGTCCCCCAGCAGGTCCAGCAGGTCACACACCTACCAGAAAAGTGTCTTAAATGACTTCCGCCGTGGATTCCACAGCCCTCGTCTAGGGCGCAGCCGTGGGCTACCTGGCTGGCGGGCGGCTGGGGCGGCTGGCTCTCCCCCGGCTTGAGTTTGACCGGCTGGCTGTCCTTGGCGGACTCCCCCGACGAGCCTCCGTTGCTTTGGGTCTTTTCTATCACAGGCATCCTCTCCAGCACCGCCGCCCTGCACGACATCAGCTACGTGAAGCAGTTGTGCTCGGAGCCAAAATGAGAGAAGAAAGGAGCGGTGTGGTGTTTTTAAAGGGGAAAAGCGTGGGACGCGGTCGCGCACCTCATGTGGTCGTACTTCTTGAAGAGAGCGTTGTACTCTACCGCCCTCTGCTGGAGCTCCACGTCGATGCAGCTGCCGTAGATGCTGACGATGCTCCTGATGCGGCTGGCGGAGGTGGAGAGACGCAGAGTTAGCCAGCTTCTCCCCGATCGGCCGGCTGTCGGCTCGCCAAGAGAAACAGAATCCTTCTCACTCCACGTTATCGGTGATGCGCGTGCTCAGTTTCATGGTGGCGGTCAGAGCGAAGCCTCTGGTTGCCGGCGACGACATGTGGGACTGCAGAACTGTTTCCAAAGCGTCCAGGATGTCGTTCTCGCTGACCTAACAAGTTCCACCATCACAGGGGGAGAACTTTTTATAGTGAGATCAAGTCAAAGGTAAATTTCGGCGCTTGAATATCCTCCTAAATAATAACTAAAGACTGAGCTTCTGAACGATGGAGACTGAGGGTTGGGAATGGCTCTGGCGTGTCGGTGTACCTGAGCAGGCTCCATCTCCTGACACGGTCCTGTCAGCAGGTCTCCGTATTCTCCGATACACCAGCAGGCCACCTGCACCAGGGATTGCTGCACAGACAAACACACCGCCGGGGAAACTCAAAAACGGAAAGCAGCGTGATTTTCAGTGCAGCCGGGGCGGAAGACAAGAGAGAAACACACACCTGAGAGATGTCGGCGACCAGGGCCCGGTACAGCTTGTGGACGGTGTACCGGTGCAGCTCGGAGGCGTTGGTGATCAGCTGGATGAGATTGGGCACCGTTTCATCCCTGACGTCGCCCCCCGCCTGGCGGAGGCAGAGGAGGTCACATCACACCCGGCGCACAGACACAAAACTACCTTCACGCCAGCCTTTCGTGTATGAAAAAAAGACTTTTTTAGACTGATGAGGTCAAAACGAAGCAGTGAGGGAGGAACCCGTGTGAAAGCAGACCGCCGCGTGGCTGGGCTGTATTTACCGTGGTGAGGACATGCAGGATGGTGTCAATGTGCCAGCGCTGGGAGGGCGCATACCTGACAGAGACACACACACACACACACACACACACACACAAACACACTCAGAGGTGCTCCAAGCAAATGTGCAACGTCACTGAGACAAAAACCAGAGCCAATCGAGTGTTCGGAGGTCAACCAGAGAGACAGACGGACGCACGCTAACGTGTTCAGGCCGACTCATCTCCGGCGAGGCTCACCTCTCCGCTGCGTTGAAGATGCCGCTGGCGGTCTGCGCCCGGAGGTCGGGCGGGCAGGTCGAGAGGAAGGTGAGCAGCTCCTTCATCATGGAGCGCACGTTTGAAGCAGACACCAGCGCCAGGGACAGGTCCAGGGCGCGGCTGGAGGGTCGCACCAGAACATCTCATCACTCACCGACGTTTCACAGCCCTTCCATCAGCCCCGCTAAGGCTGCATGTGTGGATTAAGGGCAGATTGGCAGGCTTCTGTAGCGCCGTCGGTGACCTTTAAGGGTCAGGTTCCCGTCAACGGACCTTCCAATAAACACGCCGACTGGACTGACCGCTTGACTGACGCGTCCTGGTCCTTCAGGCAGTCCACGATGGTGCCGCGGTGGCGCTGCACTGCGTTGTGGTCCGTCCCAACGATCTTCTGAAGGGAGGTCATGGCAATGTACCTGAACACACCAAAGACTCTAGGCTTCAATATCCACTGAATAAACTGGACGTCTCATCTTTTGCATTTCTGATCGCGTCTGCTAGCAACGAGCTACAGAAATCACCGGCTTTGCTGAGCACATTTAACTGCGTCAACACGGCCTAATAAAAAATTTAATTCTTCACTTAGCCTGCCTCGTGAGCAGATTAAGTATTAATGCCGGCCGCCATGGGAGATGGTATCTAAGTGGACGGGTCTCTCAGGACCAAAGCAGTCCCAGTGACAGACGGATGCTTAAAGAGGGCCCGCAGGTCAGCTAAAGCTACCGGGCTGCCGAGGAGGAGGAGGAGGAGGAGGAGGCACTGACCGGATGTTCCTGTCGTTGTTGAGGAGGAACCGTCCCAGGATGTTCACAGCCAGAACCTGAGGCCAGTTCACAAAGAAAGGGTTTAGTCCTGGTCCTGGTCCTGGTCCCGGGTCTGCAGCTCTCTCACCCTGAGGCCGCTCTCAGATCTGATGTCCAGGATGGTGAGGACGGTCTCGTACAGGACGGCGTTGCCCACAGTCTTGGTGCTGTCGGTGTTGGTGGCCACCTGAGCGGCCCCAGAGCCAGATTTCATCAGCGTCATCGCTCACCCGTTTATTCTTTCTAGACTTGCGCGCATGCAGGGGAGCACTGGACCTGGGCTAGCAGGTCGTTCATGGTGTCGCTGGCGGTTTCGTCGTTGTGACCGAGGATCCTCAGCAGCCTCAGGATCCGCACCTGGCGACAGAAACAACCGCGTTAACGTTTTAGCGAAAAGTTCAAGACGCCGCGCCTGGAGAAGGCCATGGAGGGAGCTCCAGGCGGACCTGGAGGAAGGGATCGCTGACTCCAGACACGTCGTGCTCTGGGGAGTAACCCGACACCACCAGACTCTTCATGATCTGAATCAGGTCGGGGACAGCCTGAGATGGGACACGACCACATCAGGTTAGGGTGAAACCTGCGAGGAGAACATCGGCCCAGAGGTCAGAGGTGCGTGGGCCCGCCGTACCTTCCTGAACCGCGCCAGAGCCTCCGGATTCTGCCCACATAGTTCGGTGATGAGCACCACCGCACCGTGCAGCACACCTACACCCAAAACGAGAAGAAATACCAGTTCGGAAACAGGACTCGTTCCTGAGCCCAATAACCTGAACTAAAATCTGTAGATATCGTCCACCCAGAGTAGCAAGAAGCTGGGATGGAGCTCGACCGACCGTGGTTCTTCTCCGTGAGGAGGGATCGCGCCACGGAGGCAAACAGCTCCCCCAGGTCTGGGACCTTCCTCACGATGTGAACAGCACAAAGAGCAGCCTGGAGGAACAGTCGTCAGAAGCTCGACGTCAAGATCTACGCTTCAGTTCGGCGCGGACGCAAGTCCGGATCGGCCGCCGACCTTCTTCTTCACGTAGGAGCTGGAGGCCCGGAGCAGCCGCTCGATCTCAGGAGCCAAATCTCTGCACATCTCAGAAGAGCCCATGCAGGCCAGGGTGCAGAGAGCCAGAGACTGGACGTACTGGTTACTGTGGAAGAGGTCACTGGAACACACACACACAGAAAATGAACAGCAGCTCAACAACAAAAGCTTCTAGGTGTTATTGTTACAGACAATAAACCCTTCTAACGCCGACTTTAATCTTTTAAAAGCCCAGTTTTGTTCTGGATGTCGGGGTGGGCGTCCCTACTTCTTGATGGAGTTGGTGATGAGCACGCTGGCGTCCTGCTTCTCATCCAGAAGCATCATGGCTCCCAGATATCCTATGCGTTTCTCGCTGTAGCGAGGGCTGGCGATCATCCGCACACACTCCATCTAGGCAGAGAAATATCCCCGCGATTGGAACGACTCGATATAACCTCCCAGTCACGCCCGTGGGGGGAACTGATGCATCTCGACAGCTCCGAGTGGAGAAAGGAGCAGCTCTGAGACATTGTTTATCCCCTTTTGTTTCAAAGGGACAGTTTACATCAGTGTTTTTGCACGTTTTCTGTTTTGGATTAAAACCACAGGCGGTTCAGGTGCAAATCAAACACACTTGGTCGGATGTGAGTTTGCATGCATGCAAAACGCTGAAAAGGAAAAACACTTGACACCACAAGGGACTTGATGGAAATCTAACGGTAATACCCTCAGAGAGCCCACTGCAGGCATTAGCCAAATCCCCTCACCTGACCGAAGTGGGCAGGATAACCCAGCATGTGCACGTAGAGCAGCTTAGCCAGGTTGTGGGACCTGCTTCCATTGTCGGACTGCCTGAACTGGGCCCGGATGGCTGCACACTCCCTCTGGATGACACCCCGCTCCTCACACTGGGTCTTCGCGGACCTGATGGCTCGGATCATCTCCTGCAGAGGTACCGACGGAGACATGGCTCTGCGTGCGTGTGCGTGTGCGTGAGAGAGAGAGCGAGAGAGAGAGAGAGAGAGAGAGAAAGATGATGCCCACTGACAGAAACTGCCATACAGAATTATTTTACTTCCTGGTTCTGAAAAACCTACCGGTTAACGTAATAAAAATGCCCGCCACATTACCGAATATATTTTTTAAAAACACCAACGTTTCTAAAGACCCGCAACAACGTCACAAGTTTGACAGAACGGCTGTTCCTGGTGTCACGTTGTTGTAGCTTTAGGCAAAGCAGCTGTTAATGCTGAAAGTTGCTGCCGATTAAACCAGCGTCTGTGTTACTTGTGTATTAATGGAAGGACGGAGAATAGATGGTTGCAGCTGGGCGACCCTCCCAAGATCGATGGTCCAGGTTGACAAACCGAAAAGGGGCGAATTTAGTGTCGAAGCGGAGCTAACGCTGCAGATACCGAGCTAAAGGGCTAGCTAAGTCAGCAACATCGTCGCTCTGTGTCGTTTATTTGAGTTTGAAATGAATAACGTACCTCTATAGTGTTCCGACTCTCCAGTGTTTCAAAATAAACCGGTTCTCCCGAACCTACTCGGGCAGAAAGAAGAACTTAGATGGCTGGATATCCCAACACCGGGACACGCGTCATCGCTATGCGAAACATCAAACCGCTTCCTGTAGCAACCTTCACAATAAGAGTTTTGTGATGGAACCGCCTAACGCACTCACACGATTGTGTTGATATTCACAATTAAGAATGTGCAGTGCTTTCTTTACTTTACGTTATTCAGTAAAAAACGTGATCCTAAATGCCAGATTACGTCTTCTATTTATTCGCTCTTGCATGGCATTTATTGTGAAGACAATTCCGCCCTTTTTCGGTCTTATTAACGGTACTTTGACGCCTAAATCAATCCAGGCATGTCGACTTCCGCAACTTGATCCTTTTTTCCCTAAGATTCAATTAACAAAACACAGATAATACATCATCAAACCTGTTCGGAAAGGTTAAATTTTTTTATTATTCTCTCTAAAAAATATCTTACACTCATCAACTACTAAAAAAAATAGTAAGGAAAACCATAATTAAAAGAGCCAAGTGTACAAATGTGAACAGTCATCCGAAAAAAAGAGTGAATGTGTACATTTAATAGACCACCACAGTTGTTTTTTTAAATCCCAGGTGATGAAACATTTGAAATTTTCTAATTTTGTGTTAGCCCTATATAAACACCCCAAGGTCATAAATGCACTTTGCACATTTTCTACTCCTTCCCTCATCTAATAAAACCAGTTCACTCAAAGTATTCTAAAAATGTATGTTAAAAACAAGCAAATTGAGCTTTTTTTTTTTTCTTTCCGCAGTCATTCGGTCATCAGCTGACAAGCATTTGTCATGACTGGACTGGCTCCAGCTTCTCCGCCATGATCGGGTAGACCACAAACAACAGCTTTTGGCACAGATGAGTCAGGTTTCCTGCATATACACGGTGATGGTACCAGAATTACCGGCCAAGACAAGCCAACGCTTAATCTCCAAGGAGCTCGCTGAGATTTGTTGCCCTAAATCTGCCTTACCTATGGTTGAAATAACGCAGCGTGGCTTGTTTTCCCAGTAGACTCCTAAGAAATACACAGGGACCCCTGTCATCATGATGGCCAGACCAACGCCACAGACCACAGGCCCAGAGTACAGGGAGAAAACCATCAGGAAGACCCAGAACAGCAGGTAGACTGCTGGCCATACGAGGCTGATCTGGAGGATGAACCCACAGTTAGAAGCTCTCACACAGGGAACAACTCAGTGGTTTTGTCCGCTGTTACCTTGATGGGTCGTTGCATGCTGGGCTGCTGAACGCGCAGCACAATCAGTCCCGCTACAGTGACGCCATAAAAGAGGTAGTTGACGAAGCCCACGTAGTTGATGAGGGTATAAATGTCACTGGTGCACAGCATCAGCAAAGTGGAGATGAGCTAGATGTGGCAAAAAGGGACACGGTTATCAAGACGGAGGCCTGGAGCCGTGGACCAAACCGCCGGTAAGGTTGGTTTGGGACTCACAGTGACCATCAGGGCGGGGATGGGAGTGCAGCGCCGGGGGTGAATCATGGCAACAAGACGCAGGAGGTGGCCTTCCCTCGCCCCGGCAAAAAACAGTCTGCAAGAGAGACCCAAACGTGGTGCATTAGAGCCAGAGGACGACAGGGGAAGCTCACGCTGTCACACCAACCGTGAGGACGTGAAGAGGGAGCCGTTGACCCCCCCAAAGGTGGAGAGGGCCACGGCCACGGGCATGATCCAGGACATGACCCCCAGCAGTTTCTCTCCAAAAGTCTGGGAGGAAAATCAGGAGAAGCGCAGCTTGGTCGAATGGTGCTCAAATAGTGAACGTGCGAATCCCAGCCTGAGGGTTTTCAGCTTTTCTCACCACTGCTACGGCGTTGGAGGCCAGCAGCTCCTGGGGGCTCAGGGCGGTGATGTACGCCACGTTGACAAAGACGTAAACAAAGGTGACAACAGGGATGGAGATGAAGATGGCACGAGGTAGATTCCTGGAAGAATCACACAAGTCTGTAGTGTTTTGGATGTTTTTTAGGCAGCATTAAAGAACTGGTAACCAAACTTTGTTGCCAACGTTTGAATTTCTCCTGTCCAACTACTGCAAACTTTATTTTCAGGGTTGCCACCTGCACGGGTCCACCAGCTCCTCTGTGACATAGTTGAGAAAGTTCCAGCCTCCGTAGCTAAACGATCCCTGCAGCACTGACAGAGCGATGAGGCCCACTTCGTATTCCCGGAAGGTCTCAAAGGCGTGCACGGGCTCCAGCCAGTAATAGCGACCTGAAACAACCACCGGGAAACGTTTCAGTGAAATCTGCCGCTGATTTCCACAACCAGAACAGCAGGCAAAGGACGATGGTTCCGTGGAGAACGTCCACAACCATCTGTGCAGTCTTGCAACAAGATTACCACCAACTCCTCGTGCTTCAGCTGCCTAACTATAAAGGTAAAAACAGCAGAGATGCCTACTACAGGACTGAGAAGAGGAGGAAGAAGAAGCTACCTTTGCATATCTGGACAAAGCCCATGATGATGATGAGGCCCAGAGCCAAAAGTTTGCCAGCAGTGAAGACGTCCTGGACCCACGTGGCCCAGCGGACGCTGTGGCAGTTCACCCATGTCAACAACACTGAAACACCACAAATAAATTACACACAAGTTGCACATTTTACATGAGCAAGCTGTCCTCATTTAGAAATGTGGCAGAAATTCCTTGAACAAAATTGTCACACATTTCCAAAACACGAAGGATAAAGCCGCCTACACAGGCAGGCGGCTGCCAGGAGACGCAAGGCGGCCTGTGGGGGCAGGCAGGTGGGGAAGAGCGGCTGCAGGGCATAGTTGGAGAAGGTGAGAGCGATCACGGCCTGGTTCGTCGGGGAGATCACCAACACGGCTATCCAAAGGCGCAGAAAGCTAAAGGGGAGAAGCAAATGGGAGGGTAAATGAAGTCAGGGGAGAAACACACAACAAACAAACACACACTGCTGACACACACACACAACACAAGCTCATTACAGCAGAACATAATGGGGAAAAAAAACAGTATTACAGAGACGCACTGGAGCATTGTTGATGAAGAGGAGAGATGAACATAACTGGGTCAGAGACATTATGGGACACTGGGAGTACGATATTACATTAATAGAGGCTTTAATGAAATGGCGAGCATGGCCGAGTAGGTGCAGCTCCTTAATGAGACTGATTTATCACCTGCATGCAGTTGACTACAGCAGGGTTTGGGGCTAATTTAAACACATCCCATGATCACCGGAGCGCAACGTCATCATGCAACAATGGCTGCAGGACTTGGCCATCTCAAACTGTTTTGTTACTCGTTTAAACAAGACATGAACGGTTTATGTTGGTAGAGTCGTAGAGTGTTTTCACCCAGCCAGTCCTCCAAAGATGTCCTTGACATAGGAGTAGTCTCCGCCCGACTTGGGGATGCTCACACCCAGCTCTGCGTAGCAGAGTGCTCCAACGGCTGTGATGAATCCAGTGGAGACCCACACGATGATGGAGGCGCCCACCGAGCCTGCATTCTCCAGGACCCCCTTCGGACTGACGAAAACCCCGGATCCGATGATGTTTCCTGAATCACATTTTTGAGACATAAAGCATAGGGATAATTTTTTTAGGTGGTATTAGGTGTTTAAAACTAATATAAAAAGATGTAAAAGCATGTTTAACATTCTGCAACATGAGTACTTTTTTTCTGACCCTCACCGATGATGATTCCACAGGCACTAAACAGGCCGATCTGTTTTTTGAGAGCCACCCCGCTGCTCTCCACCTCTTCTCCCGCACCCAAGCGAGAGTCCGCCCGCTCCGGGTGCCCGCGCCCGGGGGAGCAGAGCTCCCTGGAACCCTCGGTCATCGTGAAACGTCAGATTAGTGCAGCCACACCTCCAGGTATACTAAAGAAAAAAACAAAAAAACGACGTCATTTTTCCACTTCTTTCTATCAAAGTAGCAGAGTATTGGCTAAAACGAAAATGCTAAAGCTAATTAGCGATAATACGGTCGACATTATTAGCAAATATTACATCCTGAATTTAAAGTTAAATGATTAATTATAAACTATAAATTCACCGTTGTGGATGTTACGTTAGTTAACCCTAGTTAAAAAAAAAGGATTCTCCCAAATAAACTCTGTGTAATGGCCTTCATGACGCCGGGACCGACGAAGGGACGGAGAACTTCCGCAGCTGGCGGCTCCAATAAATCAAGAGCGCGTGTTTAATTTCGACCAATCATCAGCCCTCAACTCACGTCGGGATACGCCCTCCGGCGCTGATCAGGTGTGGGGAGAACCCGGTCCTACGGTGGACATAATCCAGCCGGGTTTTCCAACCTACCTCGGTGAAAGCAGTTGGGTTCTGGCAAAATCAAAACCCTGCTGGATTGGCCCTTGTAGGACTGGACTGCTTACCGGCGCCCCAAGTCTGGTACACAGCAAACTTAAAATATGACTTTTAGGCGCTTTTACCTGTTTAAAAAGTGCTTTTTTAAAGCCAGACGCACACGTTCAGTTGTTATCAATTATAACTAAAACCGTTCACATATGTTGGGCTGTTGTTAAAGAGAAATGCCTCTAAAGAAACACAGAGGACACTCAAACTACATTAAAGTGTTCTTTATTGACACGGTTCAAAGATACAGAAAGGAAATGATTTTAAAACAGGCCCCAAACTCTACATAGGTGATGTGAATAATGTTATTTTCCCTCAGATCCTCGTGCAATAAAGAAAAGGATGTTTTTATTGATGCAGGATGTGTTTAATAAGGCAAACATCTGTCAGGACTGAGTCTGCAGCAACTAATCTGAACAGAGGAGGAAAAGAATCTTGGACACCATTAATGCTAACCCATTAATGGCACGTTTGAGCTCAGTAACCTTTGTGACAAGCTTTTTTTAAAAAATATATATAAACTGCTGGTTCAAAGATCGAATACTACAAAAAAGAGCGTATATTTAGGAGTTTACCACAAGGACTGCAATACATTTTTTCTCTTAACGCATACAGTGGAACGACCCACGTGTACTATATGATGAAACCCTATTGGACAGGCAAAAAGTGAAAGAAAGGTGCTTGAATGCTCCTTCAGCAGAGGACAGTATTTATTATCCTAGCAGTCCTAATATAAGTGCACCGCTGTTTGCTGCCTGGAGTTTTCTCCTCGGCTTTGCAATAATTCCCATAAAGGAAAACCGCCCCCTTGAGTCTAACTGCCTCTGCTGAGAACAGACGTGTGTGAGTGTGTGTGTGTGTGTGTGTGATTGTTCAAGGCTGTTCCGATGCGTCTTCTTCAGAGGCCGATGGTGTAGGACCGTCCTGCCGGATTATGGATGGCAGAGCAGGTGGGCTCGGTCACGGCCCACTCGTACCAAACCTTCTTACCGTTGTTGCAACGCCAGAAGCGAACAGTGACGTCATCACCCTTGGACACAGAAATGGGTTGCTGTCGGAAGGAGGAGAGATAAGAATGAGAAAACGCAGAGTGGAAAAAAAAGATGAAAAGCAGGAGAGGCTCCTTAAAGGTCAATGACATTTTACTGTGACTTACTTTGAGAGGGAAGAGGATGGGGAACCAGGAGAACATCCCAGGCGAATGCGTGTCTGGTTTTATACCTGTCACAGACGCCATGAGAGTGAACATCTACGGGGACTTTTAAAAAAAGCCTCGACGTCTTCAAGGAGACAACTTACTGAGCGTGACGTCTTTGTACAGCGTGGTCTCGAAGTAGCCAGCAAAGCCGTGAAGCACCGTGTTACAGCTGACGGAGAATCGGAGGCACTGGTATCGGTTGTTGTTCCCATGTCTAGGAACAAGTGAAGTTTCATCAGCACACTGTTGGTATTAGCTCCACATCTGCTCTTGTGCCTACAGCACCTGCTGATGGGTGTGTGAAGGTGAAGCATGCTTTGGGCTCGGCCAGCTGGTGGAAGTTGTGCAGGCGGACCACGTAGGGCGTCTCGAAATGGCACTCCGGGTCCTTGTCGCGCTCGCGGCAGCCCCGGACTTCGTTGTAAAGCTTTGAGGAGGACAGGGGAGCCAGGTAGGAGGTGTAGGACGAAGGGATGCTCACGCCATCATCTGGAAGAGATAAGAGGGTGGAAAAAGGGGTAAATGTTTGAAAATCGTAGACGGAATTACAGACGCGGTCCAGAAACCGGCAGGACGTCATGCTAACTGGCTCCCAGCGCTAACCCACCTTTGAGAAAGTGCTGCGCTCCATCCAAGCACTCGGGAGAAAGCTCGTTGTCACCGAAGGACCCCAGAAGCTCACTGACGATGATGTCAGCTTTCTCGGGCGCTGCCCACTCCCTCATGTCACAGGACACCACCGTCACCTGATCCCCCCACTCTTCGAAGCGCCAGTTCTCCAGCCTAAAGATGCAAACGCCGCTTAAAAAGACACAGCACAGAGATCTCGGCATCGGCAGATTTTTCTCCCTACTCACGTGATCACAGCGTTGGGATTCTTCTCCACGGCGTAGACCTTCAGCTTCCTGCCCGCTTCCCTGGCTGCACGCAGGGAAGCGCTGACCAGCGGACCCCTGCCTGCTCCCAGTACCATCAGCACCCTGAGGACGAGCCGCAGCTACGCTCAGGCTGCCGCCGTCAAAGACGATTCCGCGGGCGACTCTGGACAGATACTCACTGGACGTTCGTTTCCTTCTGCTCCTCTGGAACTCTGTCAAGAAGACATTTACGCACAGCCTGCAGCCGCAAAAGAAAACACAGCTTGTTTAAAGTTTCCAGGGTGCTTTTCGCTAATTCTGCTCATTTAAAGTCCGAAGCAGGCTCAGTCATATGAAATTGCATTTATTATTGACTTGACTCAGGTACAAACAACCACTGTGTGTCTGCTCTCACCTGCTGGTACTGAGAATATTTAATGGGATCCTTCTCAAACACCTCATACGTCTGAGACTCAAGGTTATCCATGAGGGGCTACGTGGAAAAAGACGGGAGGAAAGAGGCACAACCCAAATAAAAAGTGTTAGCCGGTAATCATGCTCATCTCCAGATCAAAGTTTGTGGATTATTACTGGGACACACACGTTCCCCCACCTGGAGCGGAGACTGCAGGTAGTCTTCGTAGCCTTTGGCAAACAGCTCGTAGGCGTTAGGAGCAGGCCGGTTCTGGTTGAGGTATTCCAGATACTGCAGGTAGGATCTGAAGTCCTTCTCAGAGTGGCGACTGGTTCCTGTGAAGATGAACTGGGTCTCCAGCTAAGAGCAGTGAGACACATTCATTAATGACAACATTATCAGCCGAGCGAGCGACTGAAATGTTGAGCTACCTTGAAAAGAGAGAAGATGATACGCTGGTGGGCCTTGGACAGAACAGGAAAGCCCTTTTTGTTGGTCAGGAAGATGCTGGTGGGGAGGACCGCTGCCTTGATTGGCTCCCCGAGCCACTTATCGATCACAGTGTCTGAGGGCACATCTGGTCCAATTTCAAGGGCTTCGGGAATACAAAAACACACACCTTTAACACCAAAATAGGCTATTGCGGGCTTTAAATGCAGCCGCACTGCTTCGCGGTTGGCTCACTGACCGAGACAGACCCGTTTGTTGTAATCACAAAGTGCTCTGAAGGAATGCCACCTGAGGAGAGGCCAGTCGACAACATAAATCACCTTTTACAGGAAATCAATCAACTCTTAGCGTGCAGGCAGCTACTTCTGAGGTGCAACGGCGTGAAAACAAACCAGCTCCAGGTCTTTTCTTCAACAGCGGAGTCATCCACGCAATCGACCGGTTCATTGTCAATTAGATCTTCCCGCATGTCTTCTGGAGCCATGAGGGGGACATGCATCCAGAACTAAAAGGGAGGTCCACAGGAGTTAGCTCACAGCCCGGGCTACCTCGTTTCTGCGTGAGCCAGTCTTACGTTGGATGTGTGGTGTCCAGTGTGGATGTGATTTAGCAGCAGGCGAGCTAGATTCGCGTTATTGGGGCCATTTAGTGGGATCATGAAAACGGGCAGGCCCAGATAGGCAGAGAAGTTCAACTCCTGCGCCAGAGCCTGGGGGACGACACACACGCGATGTGAGATCTCGCCACGAATAGAAGCACTTCCACAACAGGACATCTACAACGACGAGGAACTTACAGCTTCGGAATTTCTGCGTACAGTCTCAATTTCTGAATCTGCTTCTATCCAAGATGAGAGCTTCCCGACAATGAGAGTATTCCAATCTAGAAAAAAAAAACAGAATTATTACCATTTCTTGTCTATTGTACAAGTCAATAGTGACATTTATTTTTAATGTAAAACATGCGTTCCTGCAGAAGATCCAAGATTTCGCGCTCAACATGATTCTAGATTTGGGTACCAAAAGGGCCTGGCACAGTGATTGTAATAAACACTCAGTAACACCAACCTCTTCCACTGAGCAGCAGGTCGGACCGGGTCTGTGCACCGGACCGAGACTTGGCAGGTTCGGACTCGAACTCTCTCCGGAACCTCGGGTGGAACAGGGGCATGCACAGAAAATCAAACCTGCAAAGCCAAGACGCAAAGCACAATCCTTCAACGTTGTTCTAATGTGGAATGTCAATGTGTGCAACGCCATCAATTCCATTTAGTGGTACCATGTTCCAGATAACACATTTCATCTGGAAATTGAAGTAAAAACACAGCAGAAACAGGAGGCAGCAATTTTGCGACGGGACACGTGCTGGTAATATACCGGCTAACTTAGCGTTACTTGTCTTTTCGGGCTAGCAAACCGCTCTTCCCGCTTGTTCATGCACTTTACAGAACTTTGGGGGAAATCTGGCTGTTTACTCACCCAAGTTTAGCCACGGCCGCTAACGTGTCGGCTATCTCTGGGACACAGTTCAGATCTCTTCCGCAGGACACTCTGTTCATCGTACTGGCAGACGCCATGATTTTAGCCGACTGAATGGAACGACTAGCGCCGCTGCGTTGTTCCTGCACGCCTAAGAAACGGACGCCATTTTGGATCTGACGCAATCTTCCAGGTCCCCGAGGAAAGAAAGGATTGAGATCCAAAATGGATGTAACAGTACTCCAGATGCTTACACCGTAGTTATCGCGATAAACTGCGCATTTAACGCATTATTATTATTTTCTTACATTTTTGTTTTCGTAATTCCTTTTTTCCTTATAACTTTTTACTAGTTGGGTTTCTGTCTTCTGATGCCTTACCAGCTGATAATAAATATAGCTGGAAAATAAGATATGACCAAAAATTGAAATAATGTTTTAATTTAATCAAATGGAAAAATTAATCACACTTCATTATTATTGAAATGTACTAATACTTTAGAAAATTCTTTTGAAATTTTGCACTAAGATTGAACATTTAGTGAGGGTGTATTTTTAATTTTACATCAGAATTTCATCAGAATATGCCCACTTATCAGTTTTGAATTTTGAAGCCCATACTCCATAGCCCGTGGGGGTAGTGTAGCGCTTCTTGCACACATCTTGCAGCGAGCTTGTAAATTGACCTTGCGTACAACCTGAGGTTTGCAAAATGCAGCGTTACTGGATATAATTTTCATGTAGGCAGATAAAATTTCACTTGCATCAACCTAACCCCTTTTGACTCTACGTGCCGTTTGGTTGTTTCTGCCCACCATCATATTTGGGAGGACTATAAAACGCTAAGAAAGGCTAGGAAGGTTCTTTCAGAATCAGTTGTGGATGCAGGGTTGGGTAGCAGCCATTTACCTACATAACCCAATTTTTTTTTTTACAGAGGGACTTTATCTGTTTTTGAGAGTCTTCTGCTTGAGGAAAGAAAAAAAACCAAACAAAAACAAAAAACAAGATTTACCCAATGGCTTTAGAAGATATTTGTGGCTTTAAAAACACATCAGTGCATCTCAGGGGGATTTCTGCTTTTTATCAGGAGGACACGGGCATGTTTCTTAACATGCACGAGAACTTTAGAAAACCCCATAATTTTGTGACGGACGGTGGGATACCACTGGACTTCTACATACCATCAGTGCCGACCACTGCCTATTCTGAACTAAGATCTTCGGGCAGTAAATCTTTGACGACAAGGAGGCCTTTTCCTCTTTCCCATGGAACAACCACGCTGGGTTTTATCTTCCAAGGAGGGGTCATCGCAGCAGCAGACACGCGTGCCAGTGCCAATGGGCTTGTTTGCTGTGCAACTACTCAAAAGATTTGCCCCGTTCACTCTCATTTGGTGGTCACCTGCTCAGGCAGCGGTGCCGATTGCATGATGTGGAGACGGATTCTAGCCAGAGAGACCAGGCTCTACCAACTTAGACATCGACGTTGCCTTTCGATCTGCGGCACAGCTAAGCTTCTCTCATTTATGCTACACCCTTTTAAAGGCACCGAGGTGTGTGTTGCTTTTACACTGTGTGGCTGGGATAAAAACGCAAGTACCACGCCCTGTGCAAAGAGTTCAGATTTGTCCTCATTTGTTAGTAATATTGATGGTCCAAAGTTGATCTATGTGTGCAGTGATGGAGCCAGGCTGCAAGGAGACCTGTTTTCAGTGGGCTCAGGATCTCCGTATGCTTATGGAATCCTGGACAGAGAGCAGAGGTGGAACCTGAGTAAAGAGGAGGCCTTCTCCCTTGCAAGAGAAGCTGTGTTCAGAGCCACTCACAGAGACGCTTACTCTGGAAACAATCTAGACCTCTTCCACATCACAGACCAGGGATGGCGCAAGACAGAAAGGATTGACCTGAAAGAAGAATATTATACAGACATGAAGAGAAAAGCAAAGAAAATGGAGGAAAGAAAAAGGATGGAGTGACTTCAGTGTTTTCAAATGAACCCAAACAATCATTCATTAAAATATTTTTAGTTAAATGGGATGTTATTCAGAATGAGTGTTGATATCTAATTAAATATTTCACTTTCAAATATTCAAATAGTTTAAATGATTTATTCTTAAGGTCTTTTTATTATTCTTGCGCCACTATTCTATTTTATCTCGTAAACAGAAGTACCATATACCGCCACACCCGCTGGTGGCGCTGTGGAATTTCACAAACAGACCCCAAAAATAAAGACAGGAAGTTTCATAGTCATCAAGCAGTTTCAAAGATGGCTCTCGCTAGTGTGTTGGGCAGTGATTATGCGGAATTCTCTTCTGATAATCGTCAGCGGTTTGCCAATGATTGTCTTCCCAGCAACAGTGGTCTAGGATTTGACGCTACGCCCGGAGATGGTCTAAATTTCGCGATTAAAAACTCGCTCGGTGCTCCGGACGAGGATGGCGTCGAACGGAAAATAGAGTTCTTGCATGGAACGACCACCTTGGCATTTAAAGTAAGTTCGAGTAGCTTTTATATTATTTTCAAAGGCATGTGGATTTAAATATATTATTGCATAAGTGAGTTCTAATTTCATAACATACCACAAACTTGGTTTGAAAATAACAAAGGTCCGTGTCATGTTAGCATGCTAGCGTAGCTACAAAACGCTTTCTCATCTTATCCTAGAATATGACTCAGCGTTGTACAATTTTGACAAAGTTGTTTATAATGCATATAAATAACAAATCCGACTGGTTGTTTAATTAAGCATTACATGAGTAATAAAATATTATTGTCGTTAGGCGACGTGACGGTGGTTTGAATACTCCGTCGGAACTGACCACCGTCATCATTCAACTGTTAAACAAATTCCCTTGTGGAAGGTCGTAAAATGTTTTACATCGTGGTGAAGGCTAACTTTCCTGTTAGTTTAATGTCACCTATGTTCTTGTTGTGACAGTTCCAGCATGGCGTTATCGTGGCGGTGGACTCCAGGGCCACAGCGGGCTCCTACATTGCCTCGCAGACGGTGAAGAAGGTGATTGAGATCAACCCCTACCTGCTGGGCACCATGGCTGGAGGAGCGGCCGACTGCAGCTTCTGGGAGCGCCTGCTGGCCCGTCAGTGTCGCATCTACGAGCTTCGCAACAAGGAGCGCATCTCTGTGGCAGCAGCGTCCAAACTCCTGGCCAACATGGTGTACCAGTACAAGGGCATGGGCCTCAGCATGGGGACCATGGTGTGTGGCTGGGACAAGAGAGGCCCAGGTAAACACACCAGTCCGCAACACACATTACAATATTTAGACTTGCACAAGCTTATATTTCTAATATTAGAATTACATATTCCCTTTAACTTTACTATGTTCCAATTACTTCGATAAATCTTCACAATAATATTCTAAAGCTACAAAAATACTCAATATCTCACTAGGATTTTCTAAACTATGAAGTCCATGACTAACATTTTCTAATATAAAGTAGTGTTGCAGCTTAAAAAAAATAAAAAGGAACTTTTTGTAGTTTGGAAATCATCCATTATTAAAACTCAGAATGAGTTTGTTTATATTAGTTGGGCTAATAAATTAAATATAATATCTAAAAAATTCTCTTAATTCTCCTGCCCTGCAGAATTGAGAGAGTTTTTTTTTTAACCTATGTGGAATATTTAAAACAAAATAGAAGAAAATCACCCCAAAGCGCTGGTGTCTGACCAAACTGTAGTTCCCACTCCCCCCACGTGGTGGTGCTGTAGTTCCTCCTATCTTATTCTCTGTATTTGACGTAACGGCTTCTAAAAATCTCGCTGTGTGAGGCAGTACATCACAGAATGTGTGTTTAAAGAGGCCACCGCGGTGACACTGTAATAGGAAATCAATGAGGCTGGACTGCGGGCCAGCACGGGTGCAGCGGAATGATGGACACCGGGTCTCCGCCCAGGACAGTTGGGTCGCATACGCAATGCCTGTGCACCGGTAAAAATCGATGGTAGCTTTGTTTGGAAAACACAGACGGCTCTTGAACAATGGCGACATCCCTTAATGCCGATAACCATAAATGACTTGTTAAATCCATGGCAATCAGTTGTGGTAATAATGATCCTTCTATGAGTTTGGTTGATGTGGGAGCGTTGCTGTAACCCCAGTGACTGAATGGAGAGCTAAATGTCAGGTAAATTAAATCAATGGCGATTAGGTGGGAAGCTCATTAGCTGGCTATAACCACGTCAAGGCGTTTATTGTCCTGATGGAGTGTCTTCAGCTGCATGTTGGGTCAAATAAAATCTGTCCTGTGGAGCCGGTCAAATAGGGCTTTATCTAATTACATTAAATGTAATGTCTCTTCATGGGTTTCCAGTGTCGTTTTACTTAGTGTGACACCTCCTGCTGCGGCCGCCAGAGATACAAAGCCTGTTGTAATACGATGACGTCTAAATGGAAGAGAGCTCTAAGAATGACCCATGTGGTGGTCATGTTTTGCAGATGCTCCCAATAGTGAGGCAGTAGCTTATTTTCTGAATGATCACGAGGAGACCAGATGACGGACAGGCGCCGACCCTTCTGATGCACACCACCCAGCCGTGGCTCTGTGGTCCCCGCCATCCTCTCAGAGCTGTCAGTCCAGCCAGCTTCACAGGCTGCCATTGGTAAAAAAAAAAAAAAACTTCCCCCAGCACCTGTCAGCTGATTGATGGAGTGGAAGGAGCCTCGCTTGACCGCCGCTGCAGTAGCGCCCCCCCCTTGAAGCGGGACGGCCCTGCCTCTGTTTTTAAGCAATCCACGCACAGCCGCACGCTTTTTCCCCTAACCCTGGCGCTCACAGCGAGCCCTCAAACTCCCACATCAGCTCTGCTTCTCGAGGCTGGGCTTTCCTCCGCCTCTCTGCTGCCCATTATGGTTGTTAACAAGTTCTTTGCAGTTTTCAAGAGGAACAGACGGGTCTCAGAAAGGCAAATTAGCACCATAGGCAGACTCTAATAATCATTAAAGTCAAGGAGGCTGCAATTTGTAGGTTGAAGGCAACGCCAGCCACCCACCTTTTTTCATAAAAGCAAGCGTCTGTAACCCTGATTAACTGTCAGTGGGCTAGCTAAGAAACTCCTGCAGCTGAGCGATGGCGGTAGATGAGGGGATTTTAGAGCGACCTGTCTGTCTCTGCGAGGGAGAATTTCACCGGTTTGGCTTCAGGAGCCTTTGAAAAACATGCCTTTTTCCAGCCTGGCTCCGCACCATCTGGACCCTGGTCGTGGGCGAGCTCACATGCTGGTGCTAGTCACCAGTAGCACATCACTGTGTGGGTCTGGCCTGTGGAGTGGGTCACATCGCAGAACAAAATGTCTCCTGTGTCACACACACAGGCACACACACACACGGGGCTGTGAGTCCTAAACGTAAACGTGTGGCAGCTTTAAAGCGCTCTACCCATGTGGGCTGTGGGTTTTTTGTCCTCCTTGAGGTGTGAAGCGGTTACCTGCGCTGCTCGGATCGCCGGTCGATAGTTAATTTTTTGGCGTGTTTGCTGGAATCAATAAGGCCCAGAGCGGGGCCGTCGGGGAGGCGGCGGAGCGGCCTGCGCCTCGTCAGCAGGTTCCTGGCTTGGCTTTAAGAGGATGCAGCTGTTCATATCTGCCAGAGTTACTCGACTTGGAGCAGCAGCAGCTGTTCATTTTCCGTCTCTGGAGGAGGCGCCGTCGCAAGATTGTGTGTCCGTGTGTGTGTTTTCCCAGCACGTCGATGTCGGATGTACCAACTTTGCGAGGAAGCCCAACACCTGAGCTGAAGATGCTAGTGCAACAAACGCCACTCCTCTGTCTTTCTATGATATATTTGTTACTGTCTTTCTTTTGTTCCTTCTGTTCTTCTTCTCCTTTACCCAACCGGGTCCTCCTGGCTACCCGGGTCCTGCTCAAGGTTTCTTCCTGTTAAAAGGCTGTGTTTTTCTTGCCACCTCTGTGAAGCACCTGTAGAGAGTTTTACTGTAAATAAAGCTGGATTGAATTGAATTCCTTCTCCGCAGGGCTCTACTACGTCGACTCAGAGGGGAACCGAGTGTGTGGCGACCTGTTCGCCGTGGGCTCGGGCTCCATGTACGCCTACGGCGTGATGGACAGCGGCCTGCGGCACGATCTGTCCGTGGAGGAGGCGTGCGAATTAGGCCGGCGCGCCATATACCAGGCCACGTACCGCGACGCCTACAGCGGCGGGCAGGTCAACCTGTATCACGTCCACAGCGAGGGCTGGACCAGGGTCTCCCAGGACGACGTGCTCATGCTGCACCAGCGCTACAAGGATCAGGCTTGAGGAGGCAGATTGTAGTTACCACTGTTTAGGAAAATGGTCGACACATTAATGGAAAGGACTGGCCTGCAGACACACACCCACCTGACTCCTCTGGCCTCCTCCTAGCTCCGCGACGTGCGTTTTTGGCGGTTCCTGTAAACTGCGCTCAACCTTGGGGGACGGCAGAGGAAGGTGGCTGTGACTCAAACAGGCTCTAAACCGGCGTAGGAGTGATGTTGTTCTTGCCCTACATACATTTATTTGAAAGAAAAACCCAAGTCGTTCTCAATAAATCCCATGTTCTTTTTTCAAGTAGTGTCCTTCTTCTTGCAAATCAGCGTTTCTCTCCAGTGTAGTGTGAAAAGAGAGTTCTTCAAGTGCCTCCATCTTTCAGAGATGCGGACCTTTTCATCCTTTTCAGATCTGTCATTCACTGCTTTCACCAGCTGTGCTTCTCTTAGGTTCTTCGTTTATTAGCTGGGGGTGGCTCTAAGACGCGCCGTTGAACACCGCAGGCCTGGGTAATTGTTCCTCCTGAGTTGTAGCGCCGCGTTTCCATCCCCTCATTGACATTGTTCTGTTCCAGCAGCCCAAAGAGGTCTTTTTATGATGAAGGATGAAGAAATTTATCCTTTAATGGTGTAGTGTTTTACAACCACCGCTGCCGCTAGCGCGTGCTCCTCCAGCAGCTTTTATCATTGGAAACAAACACTGGTGGAGGAGATTTCAGTGTACATCTAAAACCAGCATGGTTAAAAGCTAGTTTCACAGGTGGCTAGTTAGCCAATAAAACCGAAATGGGCTTTCCTTGAATGGAAACGAGCAGGTCTGAGCTGTGATGCATCGCTTGGCAAATTAAGCAGCCGGAGTTGCCTCGTTAATAGAAACCGCACGCGTGTGCACGTTTGAAACCAAAACCCCCGTCTTCCAATACTGTTAAATGTGCTAAATACTTTAATTTTCTAAGTAGCGGTGGGTGCTAATCTAGTACCCGATGAGAGTATAAACAGCAAAGTTTGTGGGACATTCTGTCCCGTTCCCAAACGTTCCTTACACGACCAAATACAACCGTCGAGATCTGCAGGAAGCGGAAGAGTCAGCAGGCAATCGATGGGAACTGGGAGGTTTGGTACATGGAGCGGTCAGCGTGGTGTTTCCTCGCGTGAAGCTGTGCTTACCAGACCACAATTTAATCCATCTTGCTGCCTCTGCAAGCTAGGCTTCACTCATTTAAAGCTGCTTAGTTTAATTTCCAAGGAACTTCCCCAAAAATAGACAAATGTCTTCGACGGTCGAATCTACTGTATCTCATGTGGAAACAGCCTGATCTAATACCACCAATGACACTAAAATGTTTACCCAGGCTAAACTCTTTAACACCGGCGTTAGCAGCTGCTTTCCCAAACTGCCGGAGGGCAGCTATCCGTCAGGGCTGCCCCCGGAGGGAGCCATCGCCTGAGAGCTTTATCGATCCAAACGAATTACACGGTGGACCTTTTTGCATGCGTGCATGTTTGTCCAGTAATGGGCTTAGCAATATGGCGTTGGCGTCCACAAATAGCTCGTTATTTCCAGAATCTGAGTGATTTCCGCCTCTGTTGGCCTGTATACAACCAAGTTAGGTTGCGAGGTGCTCAATTTTAAAGTTTTAATTCTGATATTGGTCAGAATAAAACAATATTTTACTACATAAAATCGCTGGAAGCACAGAAAGCGCTCTGTCCTGGCATTATTTCCTTGTGGAAGCTAATGCTAAAAACGTAAATACCCAAATCCAGGAGAAATCACCAAGGTAATCCCGCCATAATGATTCATTAAACTGTGCAGTAATACCCACAAGAAGCCCACCTTTTCCCACTGATATGTGCATCAAATATATTTATGTTACCTTTATTACTAGGATGGCTTTAAATACACATTAGCCATGCTCTCCCACTTACCAGGCTTCTGGTAAGAGCAGCTTTTTTATTTTAAGAAACCAAACCTGCCAGTTTTGGGTTTCTGTCTGATTTCTCTGGGTTGCTGAGCTACAGGTGCCGGCGAGGATCTCCCTTCTGGCCTCTCGCTCCGCCTCGTCATCTCCAAGAAGCACTTGTCACCTGTTGTTTTCCAGCACATTTGCTTTGGATTCACTCATCCCGTCAGACCGACCTTGGCGGCGGACCAGGGCGCCGCTGGTGGCGCGTCGCCGGCCTGGACCCTAATCTGCGTCAGGCGCGGAGATTGCAGGTTGTCGCCCCTATTTTCAAAATAAGTGAGATTGAGTGGGAGTTTCTGAAAAACGTTCTTTACACCCTGCAGCAACGAAGCAATGTAAGACATTTTTTTCTACCTAAATGCAAAAATAAATAAATAAAAGACCAGCTGGCGCTGCTAAAATGTGCCAAAAATGTGATTTTCAGTGGGAGAGAAAATAACCCCAGTGCCCACATGATGCCATCTGTCAGCTGGTCGTACGTGAATCCGCTCCCAGGCATTAAATCACATCTGAGCACAGTGCCGCCGGCGTCCTGACAACATTTTATTGATCCCTGCACACCTGACATATGAGTGGTTATTTCCGATCATTTGATCCCATGAATTTGGAGCCGGATCAGCGCCCGGTGGGTGGGGGGGCCCCGGCGGCTTTCATGATCAAGTATCAGTCGGACCTTTTTGATTCCTGCTGACACCAAAATGAGCGTGAAGTCTATCTGGCCAGCTCAGGCTTCTCTCAGTGTCAAATACACACCCGAGTGTGTGAGGACAAAAAAACAAAACAAAGCTGGCTCGTGAATAATTGCTTGCAGGGATCCAGCGATTCCCTCTCCCGGCTGGCGGGAAAGGCTTCCGCCGCCCCGCTCCGTCCTGGAGAGGGCTTGTCTCGTCCCTGCCACGGCCCAGCCTGCTTTCCCACCGTTTTATTTACCTATTCCACGTCACAAACGCGGTCTTTACCAGCCTCCGACTCCCTCTCCACCTGACCCGGGACCTGCAGCGTCTGCCTGATGATGATGATGATGATGATGATGGGTGGCTGCGTCTCCAGACACCCGGAGCGTTGGGCTGTTTATCCCCCGTCGTGACACCTGACCGTATAAATGGAGCCTGTCTGTTTGCTTTATGGTCAGCAGAGCCCCCCCCAGGGACAAACAAAGGCTGGGCCGGCGAGACCGGGGCCACAGATGTGGCGGCAAGAGCGATGGACGCCGCCGTGGTCCCTCCGTCCCACGAGGCTGTGGCTCTTTCAAACCACCTTGTGTCCATTCGTTGTCCACCGAGCTCGGCAGCTGGCAGCCTGTGTTCTGCCCTTTCAGTGACCTTGGGCACATGTTGATGTTCCGATCCATCAAACACGCTGCGGAATCTCCTCTTCTGGATAGCAAACCGCAACTGATGCGTTTGCATGCAGGATGTAGCGTGTGTCAGCACTTTTCTCCTCTCCTTCAGGAGGAACCCCTCCCCTCCGCACACGAGCCTGGTCCTGCTCAAGGTTTCTCCCTGTTAAAAGCAGCCTTTTAGGAAGATGAACCGGTGAGAACAGTAGTCGTGGCGTGCGCTCGCGCCAGGAAGCAGAAAATACATTTTTGTTTTTGAGATTGTGGTAGAGGTTTGAAGTTTTTCCTGCTGCTTTTATAATGCATATATTTATAAATCATTCACGGTTGCGCTATCTACGCCTCCCACTGAAGTCTAGCGTTGGATTTCACATCGTTTATCCGCTGGATATCTGCGCTTTTCCATTCTGATAGAAGTGAACAAAACTGGCGTGTGTGTTTGGGGCGGTTTGAAGTGTCAGTCAGAGCAGCCGACCCCATCGCAAGGCCCATCTCCAGAGGCCCGCCTCTGCCAGGCTCTGAGCCCTCCATATCCTCCTTTTCTGCCCTTTCTCTCCATCCACCCTTTTATTTATCCCTCCCTCTTTTTGTGCTCTATACTTTGACCCCCGCCTCCACCGCCGGTCCTCGGCCTCTCGCCCCCTCCCTCCGGCCACGTTAGCGCCACCTCCCCTCACCAACAGGGGGAAATTGAGGCATTAATTAGCCAGCCCAGAGCTCGTTACCGGGTCTCCGGCCCATCAGCTCTCTGTCTTCCTCACTGACTCTGTAATTGTAATTCAGCTGGGGGCCTGAGACACAGGGGTAATAACACAGGGGTAATAACACAGGGTAGCCATCAGACAGGCGGTCGCTAGCTGATAGATGATCCAAATTCGACGACCTCCACTGATTGACGCGCAGCTCTGAGATTATATCTGAGAATAATAATTTACATCTTCCTCCTTCGGCCAGAATTGAGGATCGACCTCGGCGACGTGCCAATTTCTTGCTTGCGAGCATTAGCGTGGGTTGCCATCGCCGTAGAAACGACAAGGAGGATAGCGTTGGGGAAATGAGAAGCTAATGGGCTATATCATCAAGGGCATTTCTCAAATGAATAATAATGAACGTTTAGGGATGAAAAGTCCTCATGGATCAATATTTCTGCTTGTTACGGCACAAAGGAAGAGCGCGGCGTCATGCCCGCCGCCCGCCTCTCTGCTGTGATGTTTGTGTGCCGACGGATGGCGTGCCAGAGTCTCAGGAGTTGGACGCCTGTCAGCCTTTTGTGCTTTCATTTAGCCGCTACCGTGAAAGGAAACGTTGTTTCTGCGAGCCAGCCCGTTTACTGTCCATCCCCTGCAACATTTCCTTATCCTCCCCTGTTAAACGCTTTATCTGCTCTCTCCAATTTTCCCTCCGGCTCAGCGCTCTCCCCCATCCGCCCTCTCCTCCCTCTCTCTTTACTTTCTCCATTACCCCGCCCCCTTTTTTCTCCATCCGCTCTCTCTCTCCCATTCTCCTTCCCTCTCTGCACTCTGGAGCTATTGGCTCTCATTAAATTGATTGCAATGGTGATTCACTTGAATGGTTTCCTCTCCCGCCAGCGCCTTCCCGCTGCCGCAGCGGCGGCGGCGTCAGAGACCACACTGTTACAGCATGATGGCAGGTTCCAGTCACCAATATAAATATGAAATCAGTGAAAGTTTGAAGAGCGAATCAAATATGAAACAGTAAAACGTTTTAAAATCATTGCCTTGGCCCGCTAGCAGCAGCTGACGTGTTAACTCCAGAGTGAGACATTAAAAAGGTCTCACTGTATGTTGATAATTTAAATATCCCCCATGTTTCTACAGTAACCTTGAAAGAATTTAGTACTACAATCACTCAGTTTGCAAAATTTTTGTTGCTTCTGTTAAAATCTTCAACCCTGATGGGGTTCAAGATACAAACACGCAACCAAAAGGTAGTTAGCAGCGGTTAGCAACCTGGTCAACGGCTGCGGTGCCACATATTGTCGGTGCTGGAGAGGGTTAGTTCTGCGTTACACAGTGGTCCAGCACTTTGGAATCCAGCGGCAGGCAGACGGTTGCCGTCTTTTATTCCATATCCACTGACATCAGTCAGATATTGACTGGGCCCAGCTCCCTGTGGAGCCATAAAAGGCTTTTTCAGTGCTTCTCCACGTAAACAGGCCCTCAGCGGGTTCCCCTTAAAAGCCCAGTTTTATTCAACGTTTTCAGATGTCGTACATTAATGCCGGCTTGCTCCTCTTCATCAGGAACATCAAGTAGCTGCTTAGTGGTGAACCCAGCAGCATTAGCGCCTGGTTCTACATCTACAGCCTGAGAGATGACGGTTCCTCTGACGTCCACATGCTGCCCTGCCTCAATGACACAGACGCGTGAGGCTGCTGATTCGGACGCGATATCAAACATCTTTCCGTTGAATGCGCTCCGAGCTGCAGAAAAGGGCCTCAGTGGAACAACTGAACGTCCGTATAAGCGCTCCATTGTTCGGTTCAGTGAATTTCCCGGAGAGTCAGCTGTTTTACGAAGCTGAAATCACTCTGCTGAACTAAACGTCCAACTGAGTAAAAGCCCAGATTGTGATATAAAAGGCGGGAGACGGTAGGAAAGTTGTTTCTATTTTCATTTCCGTGTCGGTTACGTCACAGCGTAACAGTGCTGGGTTCTGATTCCAAAACCGGCTGCTTGTCGGTGGTGTTAGCACAGGAAAATGAAATTTATGAAGCGTATTTCTAAAAACATGTAAACAGATTCTGGGCTTTGTTTGCCTATCGATGAAAATCTAGCAGTCGTTTCTCAGAGATATGCTTTTTTTGTCTTTCAGATCGGTTGGATTTCATCTGCTGGTGATGCGAGCCGTGTGTTTGCTGAAGTCCTCGACCTCTTCAACCTTACGCCTTCTCCTCCATCCGTCTTCACGGTCAGTGGGATGAACTTTTCCAGTTGTTCTGAGTCTCTGTGCGTCTTTACCGTTGCGACGCTTTGGCTCGGTGGATGACTTTGTTGCTTTGCTGCAACATTTGCACAACGGTTTCACCCGGGTTTTTCTGAGTAACCTTCATCGCTCATTTCGTCACGTTTGCCTGGCCTGAGCAGCGTTCCGGGCAGCAGCAGAGATTGTTCAGAGATTCCCTCTCAAATGGCTGCAGTGCAAACGCGCTGTTGTCCAGTCTTGACCCGCCTTCCGGCTAAAAGTCAGACTCATCATCACGAGTCTCTGGCGCCTCAGAAACGTCTCCTTCCGGCACATCATTACCGCGGCCTTCGCTCGGAATACTTTATCACCCAGCTCAGCTCAGCTTAAAAGTAGAAACACTTTCAGGCATCGTTTAATGATAAAAACGTAGAATAATAATAAAAAGACAATTCAATACTGGCAGAAGTTCTCGTTTGTAATTTTGAGGAAACTTTAAGAGTTATGAGATAAAATTAAAAACAGACCAGTGGGAGTCGGTGACGCCCAGAGACACACTGATAATTTAACTGCAATCAAATGTGGCTGTAATTAATTTTCTGACGTGCAGCTGTGTTCCCCGTAATAGAAGCACGCTCTGAAACGGATCGCTCCGCGCTCCTGTTTGAATCAGAGCAGGTATCCGCAGCAAGGTGACCCTGAAGCAGACAAAACCCATCACAGCCTGATACCAGACGGGGCTGCGTGCTGCTAACGGCCAGAAGGCTGCAGGTTTGCGCCTCACATCCCCTCAGCAGGCGACGGCACTGATGAGTTCCTCCTCTACCTGGCGGCGCGCTAATTAGCCGGTCTGTGGGCAAGGCTAAGTACGGCGGCTCTGGCTTTGTGGGGAAACGCCAACAAGGGTAAATCAAACAGTGGTTTGCAGACATCTATCAACTCTTCTTCTGTGAAATCGGCTCGCCGTCACCTCCGACGTGGCTGAACGCTCCCGTTTTCCCTCTGTGTTTCTTTGGAAAGCAATTACGCCTTAAACCTACTCTGCAAAACACGGTAATAGATCCACATTAACAGTTATTTAACTTGGGTTTACCTATCATTAATTCTCTTGTTGCACTTTTTAATAAAATATCTAGCTTTTAGCTTCGATATCCTCCAAGTTACTTGCAGCCTCACATATTTCTACTAAACAGCTGATTCGAGATGTAAACGATGCTTGTTAATGTTGCCAAGAGTCAACCAAAGGCAAAGTGACCATAAACAGCTGAAAGACTTCATCAAAACCAGATTTAGCCGCCACCACCAACTCGACTGGCTGTGAGCAGCCTCACCAGCCGTGGGTGATCGGTTTGGCAACGGCTTGAAGGTATTAGTGCAACACAGAGCCGCACTCCATCTTCAACGCAAATAGAATGCATTTTCCGTAGCCAGCACAGCTGTTCAAATGAAATCACCTTTACCAAACCAGCGCTACGGGTGCACCGCGACGATAATGCTGCCTCTCCCGCTGGTGCCCTGAACAGGGTCTGCGCTCCACTGCCGATAATCCAAAACATACGATTTGATGGCACAAACGTGGGTGTTGCACCGCTGGCCGTGACTCAGAAGCATCCCTCAGGCCTGTAAACCAATCAGAAAGCTCCCACAGCTCCCAGCTGTAGAATCCTGGTTGCTGTTTGGGGACTATTTGTAGCACCTGCAGACGGGAGACGTTCTAGACCCCCTACAAACCCGTCCTGGGCCAACGCAGCCACCAGAGCTTCCAGGCCGGGACTTTGCCTTTCAGAACAGGGTGATTTGGTCTCTAGCAGATGTTCAAATTCCTGGAGTGCACGCTTTCCTCCGTCTTCCATCTGTTACTCCTACAGCGGCCCGGCCCTCCTCCTCCCTTGATTTTGCTCTTGTTAAAACACTCGAGCGTGAGCCCGGTGTGTGTCTGTAATCCCGGTAGTACTTGTTACTACAACACCCTTCATCTAACCACTCAGTACCGAGGCGTCTTACTGCTGCGGGACGCTTTCCGGCTGTTGTGGATAGTTACCGCTGCTGCTGCTGCTGCCCTGCAACATCAAACATTCAATTGTTTTCACACCTCGGTTAAAGGCAACGCTTCTTTCTGCTTCCCGCCCGGTCATCTCGTTTTTGGAGCGTATTTTTTGCAGTCAAAGCCGGTGTGAAGCTCGTCGTCAGGTCGCTGGTTTAAAGCAGAAACGGTAATCATCTTCGGGGGCGCCGCGCCGCTGTCGACGCGCTTTCAATCAAGCGTATCGCAGTTAGCCGCAGCCTCAAATTAAATTTGCCTGTTTGTTTGTTTGGCGTCTCACCTGACTCCTGCGCGTCTCCTCTCCGTCTGATCCGGCGGCCCCGCTCCGGCGAAGGATTTCATCTCGCCTAATTGGTTTTGATGGGCTCTCTGGGGAGAGGTGAGGCGGCGCTCGCCAGACGTGTTCAATATGGAGTTAGGAAGCACCACGTGGGATTAATGGAGAGTTCAATCAGCAGATGACGGTGGAGGGCAAAAGGTTCGAGCCAGCTGCATGACCCCAGTGAGTCTCCTCCTCCTCCTCCTGGAGGAAGAAGCCGAGGCTGCAGGGAGGCGGTGGCGCATCGCTGAATGTTGCCACGCTAACGTGGGTGCAGGCTTGTCTTTGTCTGTGGTGGCTCCTCCAGGTTGTTGTTCTGTGTGTGTGTGTGTGTGTGTGTGTGTGTGTGCAGGGTAGCATCTGCAGCACACGTCTGAGCGGACGACATCAAGGGCCCCGCTCCCCATTTTCCGTATGATTTCATCTCTGCGGTCGGGGCCACGAGGCTCTGATGGTCCCCCTCTCGCACACATTGGCCTGGTGCCCCTGCCCCCCCCACACGCCCCCCTTTCACCCGTTTATCTCCCCCCCTCTATCTGCATCCTCCTGCCACACCTGAGGTCTTCAGGTACAGGCAGCTTCTGTCAGGTTGTCAGGACGACTGTCTCCCGCTCATGTGTTTGATAATATTTCCATTCTTTTATTCAATATTTAAACAAGCGGCGCGCCGTCGGAGTGTGTCGCCGCGGCGCGCTCTCCCACATGTCTGTGATCACAAAGCTCTTCGATCTCCTAACCAAATATCAGCGAGACACCTGGGACGTGTGGCGAGGTGTTTTTCTCCATTTTGAAAATGTCATATTTTTATTTACGTCTCCTTCCTGCGCCGGCGTCCGTGCTAGTTATTCGAGGCTTTGCGTGACGAACGACCGCTCCCTCTGCCTCCCCGTCCACCTGTCTGTGCATCTGTAGGACTGTCCAGCCTGCCTGTCAGGCTGTCCGCGTTGCCATTCTCCCCCCCCCCGCCATGTTGCTGCTGCTTTCCAGGTTGACTCCTGCCACATGCGTCCGGAGCGATCCGTCTTCCTGAATTCATGCGACGCTGCGTCTGTGCCTGACCATTCGCATGTGGGCTTATAGGAAACGTGGACGCTTTTGTATGCACATGAGTTTGCCGCGCACCCGCGCACCTGTCAATCAAACGGCTGTCAGCAGGGTATTAGCTATCTGGAAAGGCAAGGTCACGGCGGCTCAGACGAGCAGGTAGAGCCCCCGCTGAGCCGACGAGGGAGGAAGCCTCGCACAGCTGGCGCACGCCGAGCATGTGCTCATCCTTAAACACCCGTTTAAAAAAAACCAACCCTAGCATAAACAGCATCTTTTCAAATTAAATTTCAGCATCGCGGCCAAAGAGAACTTGGATGGAGCCGTAGGAGCCAGTGGGTAGCTACGCTCAGCTGTAAAGCTGCTGCTCTGGCAACACAGATTAGCAAAGATGGGTGGAAATGCATAGAAAATGCCCACATTAGTCATGTTTATAAACAGCGTTTTAAACACAGAGTCACTCCGCCAACTGAGTAAACGTTTGCAGATTCTCGTCTGGATTTTACGCCCAAACTGGTCGAATCTGTTGATTATTGACGGATCGTTGTAGCGCTGATCTAATAGCAGACGTCTTCCGGTACTGGAGCATCTACCCCAACGTTTGGAACTTGAGCTGAACATTTGATTATTCTGGAAGTTTGACGCAGTTTCCGGCTGTAGGAGGAAGGCTGACGGTGATGGACGCCTGACAGTCAGTCAGTCGGGCTGAGCTCAGGACTGCAGCAGTTCGATAGAGATGCTCGCTCAAGTATCACATTAATGTTTTACACTCAAACACACACTTTTAGGTTTCTAATCAGATAACTCCCACGTGCACGTGCTCATTACCAGATGGCAGGGACGCTGCAGGAACACAAACAGATCCGACTACCTCAGCAGATGTGCACACAAGTAAACAGAAAGAGAGGCCTAGGAAGAGCCGCCATCTTGAAACGCTGTCAGAATGTGGGCAAACGCGCAGAAGGAACGGCGCCCAAACAGATGCGCCTCGGAAAAAACAGACCAAAAAAAAAAAAAAGAAAAAAAGGAGCAGTCGATGCGAGAGGTGAGAGGAGTCACCGATGGGAACCGGGGGAACCGCGTGTGGAAGTTGGATGACGACCACATGAAGCGCAGAGACGGCGACGGAGGTGGAGAGAGAGGGAGAGCAGATGGGTCAGCCATCTGGTGGATGGAAGAGAAGAAAAGGGAGATGAAAGAAAAAAGGTAAGAGAGAGAGAGAGAGAGAAAAAAAAAAAAGATGCGACTCAAGGTGCTCGTGTGTGAGGATGCAGCAGGAGTGAGAACTCAGGTGATGGAGCTCTGATATGCACTCTCACACACCTGTACGCACACACACACACCTGTACACAGCTATAATCCATGAGTGATGCGTTTCCAACACTGGAGATGCTAACTAGCACACTCTTCACTGCCTCTGTTGTAACAGATATTAAAAAGAAACAGTGATCAGTCTCTCTCTCCCTCTCTCCCTCTCCCTCTCTCCCTCTCCCTCTCTCCTTCTCCCCTTTCATTTTCATCTGACTCCAAACACTGTCCTGCTGCCAGACACACACTCAGCAGGATGCCGAATGTGTGTTTGTCACAGTCGGAGCGCCCACGTTACATCTTCCTTCCAAAGCCACATTATTTTCGCTTCGGCTGCGATCATTGGTGGGACGATCAGTTTCATCCTAACGATTCCGACCCCGCCGGTGGCCGACGGTAATAAGGGAGCCGGAGAACAGCCGCAGCATTCCAAGACTCTGGTGTTGCTGCCAGTTTACGCTTCGCTGAGGCGTCTGCGGCCGTGTGATGTTTCCTGCTTTTGCCAATTTCCTGCTTGAAATGATTTTTTGACCTGATTGAAGCGAAAACCCTCCTGGGTCAATTCTTTTTATTTCTGCGCCTTTCTGACGGTTTCATAACGGTGTTTGCAGGTAACCTGACACCAAATCTCAGCTTTTAAAGGGACCTTTGACCAGCAGGAAAACATACTTTGTGTTTTTTAAAGCCAGGTCCTCCCGCAGAGTAAGAAATAACATGAATATGGAGGGACGGTGAGACCGCAGCCTCAGTGTTCCATCGGCTCCCCAGGAAATGTTATTTTTCACCGGCGTTCTGGCCGAAATTTACATTTTGATGTGTAATATGAAATGAAACTGACCCACAGAGGTGAGGATAATTGCTGCGCTGTCTGGCTGCAAGCTGCGGCTGGGAGACATCAGAGCACCCACTCAGGTGCTTCTGCGTTCTGGATTTAAGAATTATCGATCTGAGCACGATTTGGTTGTTCTGATGCAGTTTTAGCGTTTAGATGCTGACGGCTGAACTGTAATCAAGTTAGACAAAAATGCCTTAAAAGTCAAATCCGATGAAAACCATAAATTAAAAGCGAGGACACCTTGTTCGCTTCAGTGCAAAGAAACAGCGAGGGCGAATCAAAGCGCCGCATAAGACAAAGGACAGGGGAGCGAAGAGAGGACGGGAGGAATAGGAGCAGGGCTTGATGAGACAGGAGGAGAGGTAAACAGCAGAAGAAGAAAGGGAGCGAACAGGAGGCAGAGAGGAGGATGATGTAAAGCCGAGTACCCTTGAATGTCTGGCGAGGCTGAAAAGATCAAAGAAATCACACATCCAAAAGCTGCGGCGTCGGAAAATGGAGCCCAATTTCGAGCGGGAGGCAGGAAGGCTGGATCCAGGTGTAAACGAGAGAAGGGAGCGGAGGAGTGACTGCACAGAGTCCATTAGCATCGCCGCGGGACACTCAGCGATGTAATAATTACTGCTAATACGGCGGCGGCGTTGGACCGTCGATCATGGCCGCCTGGCTCTCCTCTGCCTGCAGGTCAACGCCAGCAGCTCCTCTTTCCTACAAACGTCCTTTTCCTTCCCCTGCTTTTTCCTGAAGATTATCCTCATCATTCTGATCAAAGCTCACGTTGCTCTCATGTATGTTGTTCCACACAGGCTTGTTCCAGGGTTCCTGCACGTCCATCCGCGTGTGTGTGTGTGTTAGTATTCCACGCTGGTCGTTCACCTCCAGGGACACCCCGAGAGCGCTCGATCGGCTGGCAGCTTGACATTGAACCTGGGATCCTTGAAGATGAAAGGTGACACATGCCCTGTCTCTCTCTGTCACACACACACACACACACACACACACACACACACACACACACACACACATACGTGTGTGTTATCAAAGGCTGGAGACGGTTTCAAACATTTCACACATTAAAAATGGATACTAAGACAATTCTGTGAAATTCGCTTTGAACTGCTGAGCAGCTGTTGCCTTATTGATGGAGGACGGAGCTGCTGTTCCCATCGATGAGGTTTGTTTCTGCGCCTCACCTCTGAGACTCCGGTCAGGCTCAGACGTGGTGCAAAAACCATCACAAACGCAAATATTCGCCCCCGTGAGGACGCTGCTAGTAGTTTAACATCATTCTTACTATTAGCTACAAAACATGCCCCTCACCCCTGACCCTGACCCCCTGACCTCTACCTGACCCCCAACCCCACCTTAAAACCAGCTCCTAACCCTCAAACAATCCTTTGAATTTGCAAGTACAAGAACACACACCTTCATTTTTTGCGTGTGTTTCCACCTGTGTAGATTAGCTTTGGTCTGTTCAGTAGCAGCAAACAGGCCAGTTGAAAACGGCGTTTAAAGCAACGTTAAAGGCTAAAAAAAGCATTTAAACGACGTTAAAGCCTAATTTTGACGAAACGTGAAGTGCAGAAACGTGTTTTTGGAGGATTTAGCGAAGAAGTAAAGACAGACAGAAACTTCAGAAGGTCCATGGCTGCATTTCCTTTGATTTAATGAAGAAAACAGACGGTTTTAGTTCCCTTTTCATCAAAGATTTCAGTCTGAAGCTGAAAACAGCGTTTTTCAGCAGAGCCTGACGGCATGGAAGCGTGTTCCATCTGCAGCTGCATCTCCACAAAGCCTGGGCCCTCTGACAGGTCCTGGAGGCAGAGCTGTGAAGCCCCCCCATCCATCCGCCATCGCCACTGGAGCCGGTCGTGACTTGGCCAGAAGAGGAGGAAGAGGAGGAGGAGAAGGAGGAGGAGGAGGCGGTAGAAACAACAGTCGCAGCATCGCCAGGAGCCGCTGGAGGATCCAGAAGAGCAGGAACCCAAACAGACACGTGGAGCTTGAGCAGATCTTTGAAGGCCGAGCGGAGGAGCCATTTTAGGAAAATTGCTCTGAAGTTTTCAACGGAGAACAGGAATCATTCCAGCAACCTTGTAAAAATCTGCTGCTTAATTAACGAGACGCTAGGACGGGAGCGGAGACCTTGGACGCCGGAGAAGCGCGTTCAGGCTGCGCTTTCTTCAGACGCAGATGAAAGCGTAATGAGGACGCGAGTCTTTAACCGGTCCTCAAGGACGCGGAACGCACAAAAACCGACTCGGCACACGCGCGCGTCGTCAGGGGCAACAATTAGCAAGGAGCAGAGATGGGAGACGGTGGCGCGACGCCCATCCGGAGGCCCGGCTGAGGCGGGCGGATTCCAACAGCAGCTGTGGCGTTTTGAGGGCCTCTCTTTCCTTTTGTGGGCTTGTTTGGGAAACAGCTGGCAGGCGAACATCTGGGCACACTCAGCAGCTCGGCTGGGGCCGTTAGTGTCCATTAAGCTCTTCAAATGTGCTTTATTGACCAGGAAACTGTTGGTGTGTTGCTTTAAATCAACCCCACGTGAACACTCCGACCTGCTGATTGATCAGTGTGTGTTTGAGGCCCAGATTATTGTCAGGATGGTTTATTTAATGATTCTATTTTTAATAAACAGCACAGAAACCTGCCAGAATCCCAGATCACGATAGAACTTATTTGCCCATTAAGCGCAGCTTAAATATTTAATGGAAAAGTGTCTGAGGGCTGGAGAAAGCAACGCTTCCTCTGCTGCTTCTACTTTAAAACATCGAATTAAGTTTACACAATTTTCTATAAATCACAAACACGTCACCCCAACTCTAACCAGCCCAGTTATTTCCATCGATGTAGCCAATAAATTTAAGTGTTAACCCAAGAAACCAAAAATATAAACTAAAAGTACAACTTTAATCACTTTAATAAGACATTTTTGTGTATTTTGATAATACTTTCTTCTATTTGGGGTATGTGGATGGTTGTTGTTACAGCCGGGTGTCACTCTGCAGAGAGTTTTGAACACAGGGAACAAGATGTTGCACACTTTGGTTCCCCCCAGATTGACAATTGAAAGGGCAGACGAAGACAAAGGAGCCGTTTCAGAAGCCGAGAACAAAAGAACACGGTCCTATCTAAGAGTCACGACAGATTAAAGTAGGAGAAGCACAAATACAAGCATCCATCGAGTGTGACAAATTAGAGGAACCGAGAAAAATGCAATCCCTAATGTAAAAGGGCTCCACCGAGTTAGCACTATTAATCAAAATATGTATGACAGATGAGAGAGAGCAGAGTGCTTTTTCAAATGAAGCTGCAGCAGAGTTGCCTTTGTTTTGGAGCTGTGCAGATATCCAGGAGCTGAGCCGCAGGAAAACGCTTATCTGGTATTAAAACAAGACTCTGACTTAGGGTCAGAATTAGGTGCTTTTCTATTGAGCCATCGTAGAACTAATAGATCAGTAATGAATGAATCATTGTGATGGACAAAGGTTCTTTTTACACGTCCCAGAGTTCTCCGTGTGACCGTCATAGCGAGGCGAACCGCTGGTGAGCTGGAGCTTATCTCGATATTGATTCATCTGCCTAAAGTAGAAACAAAAGAGGCTTTTATAGAATATGCAACTTAATATTACCGAAACAAAACACAGCAAACGCAGTAGTTTTAAAAGCACGAAAGGGGCTTTTAAGGGGGTTTTTTAAGGGTTTTTAAGTTCTCAGTTCCTGCAGTTCGTCTTCTTACCACAAGATGTCACCAAATCACACAAACGCCAACAGCTAAACTACCTGCAAAATTAACGCGTTTAATTTGTTCTAATTAGATGGTGACTTTACCCTAGATGTTGGTGGTAATTCCGGGTCAAGGGTTTTTGTTTTTTTTTTTTTTAAAGGGGGTTTCTTCTTCTCTCTGTGCGCTCTTTATTCTCATGGAAAGACCTCACATCAGCCGAATTCATCAATACTGACAGAGAGTCCACTTTAATGTTTAGCCGGGAAGTGGTAGAGTTTAATTTGGACACAGCAGCATCAAGACTGCAGAATTTGGCAGATACAAGAAGGAAAAGACAGCTTATATAGCTGAGGGAGAGAAGAGACAATTAGATACAGGTGCAGAACATCAAGGTAATTAGGTGAGGGAGGCGAGGAGCAGGCGAGACAGAAACCCAGATCCTGACACCTCCTGGACGTATTTGCGCTTATCCGACAGTAATTCTGGAACCGGCACCAGCTCGTCCTCACGAGGAGGTCCAGCAGGAGACGCCAGTGATTAAGGTACAGATCACGTTTTCCTCAGCCGCCGGTCCGCGCTAATGAAACCCGGTCCCGGAGTCTCCGGGGGAGCCTGTGATGGAGGGGTGGCCACCCCGGAAACCAGCAGCAGATGGATCCCCTCACGGGTGCTGCTGATGAAATGATGAAGCGACCTGAAGACCGGGCTTCTTTTGGGGAGGTGGCCCAGGAAGGCGCACGCACGTTTCCAGGGCCTCGGAGTGACGCGCCAACATGCAGTCGGTGGGGATGGAAAACGCCACCAGCGCGCGCTCTCCGAGGAGAGGTGGAGGGCAAAGGAGGAGCGGACAAAAAGAGGAGATGACAGCGCCCGAGGGAGCGAGCATCACCTCCTGTCTGGCTCCCTGACAGGTGGAGAGGGGGAGGAGGACGCGCCGTTTGCGCGCGGAAAGAAGGGCATCTGTCCGTCTCTGCTCGACGTGGATGGAGCGTGGCAGCTGTCCGCGCGCGCCTCGGAGCTGCGTTATTAGACGTTCTACCTGGGCACATCTACAATGCGCGCACCTGTCCGGCCGTCTGGTAATCTCATGCTGCCTGTCAGTCGGCCTGCCTGTCCGCGCGTCTGGATATCCATGATGTTGCTGTGAGCGCGTCGTCTTTTTTCCCACCTGCTCGCCCATCAGGCTGTCACTCAGTATACCGGCGCCGGCGCGTGGATGTGCCTGCGCATATGCCTGTTTCTCTGTTCTTTGTGGAACTCATATCCTGATAGATGATGATAGATATAGTGAGATCAGAGCGAAGCCCCACCATCCTCATGACAGACCCGGCATCCTGCCGGCGCGTCCGCCGCACACACACTTCAGGGATGTGGGTGAATCATGTGCGTGAACGTCAAGAGCGTGCATGCTGACTGTGGGGTTCAGGGGATCAAAATGTGGGCGGTGGGGCCACCGCAGATCAGCGACCAAGACTGTTTTTTTCCGTTCTAAAAGGTTTTTCTTTTCCTTTTTTTCCAGGTCGATCCAGTTCTGGATTTGCTGCTCTGGTCTGACACAGGTATGCCAGTTTTGACAAACATTATTTGGATAAGATGGTTTTTCTGATCCAACAATACTATTTTTAATAACTAGAATGTATACCACTTTTAAATCTAGTCCTAGAAGGTCAAGTCCCAGCCGGGTTTTCTTTGCTACCAGGTAGGTGAACGGAAACCTCAGGTAAAAACTGGTAGGATGGAAAACACGGCTGGACTAGGGACCTGTAGGACTGCTGACCCCAGCTGGGTTGGAGTCCCACCCAGTTAGCGTTAGCATGGAAGGCTAATCCCGTGTCTGTGTCAGCTCCATGTGACGTGTGTGTGTTTTTGTATTTGCTAACAGTCGCCGCTGGCTTCTCCGGGGTCGACGACATCTCTGCTGCTCTGAACGCGGGACCGCGGCTATGCTAGTGGAAACATCCGGGCGCCACACAAAAGGTAGGGGAAAAAAACCAAAAGGGTTCAACCTCTCTGGCCGCCAACGGGCCGGCAAGGAGACATCGCCCTTGCTGAACGCGGCCCCTCCAGCTTGTTGTCCCCACAAAGGGCCCAAAAACCTGTTTCCTGCTGGTGTGCGCGCACAAGGCCCGGCCAGGTTGTGCGGCCCGGCCAAGCGACTCCCGCCTGCCAAACACATGGGCGGCGGAAACGAGTCTCCAGGGCAGCGTCAGAGCGGAGCACATGCAGCCAGACGATCGCAGAGCTCCGGGGGAGAGCGGAGGAAGGGAGCCGCAGACGGGTGTGGAAAATTTAGAGTTGCAGTCGGAGGGGAGGAGGAGGAGGGGGAGGGGGCTTTTAATCCCCCCTCTATCTCACAAACTCAAACACACAAGGTCTCCCCTTGATGGTTAAATCAGCCCTTTCATGTTCTTTCTTCTTTTCTACCTGGTTTTGTTCCTTTAATAGAGCGCGCACACACACACACACACACACACACACACACACACACACACACAAACAAACACACACACACACACACACACACACTGTAGAGTCTACCTACAACTGTGGGCTGGTGATCGTGGACTTGCATGCTACCTGCAGAGAGAAGCACGTGCGCGCGCTCACCTGTGTGAGACCCATAATAATTAGCTATCAGGTGATCAGGTGGCGCTTTTTGAGGACGGTCTGATTACCGGGAATATTCTAATGTCATCAGCCGGTAATCAGGCGGGGCTCGTCACGACGGCGGCGCGCCTGCCCGTGATCGCGACGCTCACACGCGTGGGCTTCTGGTCCACCGGAAGCAGGTGGGAGATGGCGAACGTGACATCGGGGGCTCCGAAATGGAGCCATGACCGGAACTTGGGGCTTTGCGCTTGATCTCTGATGGGGGGGTCCAAACACACGCGGCGTCTTCATCAAAGTGAAACAGAGATGAAGGTCAGCATCAGGACCAGAGGCGACTCTCCTCTTCATCACGCGCGTCGATGAGCCTTTCTGATCAGAGATCGATCCCGATCTCATTCGGTGATCACAAGTAAAACTCGATTTACGAGAGAGAGAGAGAGAGAGAGAGAGAGAGAGAGAGAGAGAGAGGGGACGTGTTTATGTGTGTGTGTGTGTGTGTGAGAGAAGAGAGAGGCTGGTTGGAGCGTTGGAGAGAGGCAAACCGATAAGACGAGGAGGAGGAGGAGGAGGAGAGAGCGACTCCGGATCGTGTTTGCGCTTCTTGGGCTCAGTTTGGCGACCGGCTGACGGGCAGAAGCGGCGGCGGCGGCGGAGGAAACTTGCTCGGATCCCGGAGCTGCTGCCACCTTCGGGGACGCCGCCAGGTAAACGGCCGCCTGTCACGCGCCCGTGCTCGCTGTCCCGCTCCTTGTCGTCGCCTCGTCTCGCCGCTCGGGCTGAGCGTTAGACCGACGCTCCGGCTGGTTGGCCACGCACGCGTGCGCGCGCGTAAAAGTGGATCTCGGCTCAGTGAAACATCGGCGTTGAAGTTGATCCCCGTGAGCAGGTGTTGCGTAATGAGCCACCCTTGGGAGACGCCGCTGATCAGGATCCTGGTCTGGTCCGTGCCGGACGGGTCCCCCGGCGCACGCACGCACGCACGCACGCCCCTCCGGCGCCACAGTTGTGGTCTGCGTCGATCGATTCCCACTTTGATCGATTCACTGATCTGTGGTCCGTGTTTTTGGTGAGGCAGAAAACGACGTGGTGTTTATTTCTTCTTCTTCTTCTTCCAAGGCGCAAAGCTGAACCGGCGCAGGCTTTTACGCGTGCGTGCGCGCACTCTTGAACGTCTGCAGCAGTTAACGAAAGAACGGGGTTGGGGGGGGGGGGGGGGGGGTAAAAAATTAAAACCAAAAAACTTTTTTTTTTTTTTTTTTTTTTCAACCCCAAATTTAACCCCCCAACTTTTTTAAATTGCGGGGGAAATTTTTAAAATCTTCCACAATTAAAAAAAAAGGGGGTGGGGGGGGGGGGGGGGGGGTGACAGACTGGAACGCAGACAGCCCCGGGTCTGGTGTTTTTACCTGCAGCGCGTGCGTGCGCGGGTTGTCCGCGCTCCAGGGCGCCGCTAATGAGCTTGATCGGCTCCGACTCGCCTCAAACCCTCCGCCTAATTGCGTCCATTTATTACGCGACCCCGCGAGTCTCGGATAATAACTATTTCCCGCGCATCCGCGGGGCTCGCGCTGGCCAGATCCGCGCACTCTCGTGATTGTGCGTGCGGAGTCTTCGGGGAAATGCATCCGCTCAGATTGATGCTCCTCCGAGGGCGCATCGATTCTTGGCCCCCCCCCCCGCGAACCGGACCAACGTTATTGCAGGAGCGCGGGAATCTGCGGCCGGGTCATGGCACGCGCGTGCGCGACGTCCCTAGAAACGATCGTCCATGTTTGATGGCGTGCGTCCGCCATCCTGAATAATTCACCCCAACAGACACCCAGATGTGGGAGGAGGAGAGAGGCGGAGGAAAAGAAACCAACGGGCAGAGGTGTGGACGCAGGAGGGACGGAGTTCCGGACAGGGGGAAGGGGGCAACATGGCTCCCTCCAGGAGTTCCGGGGCTCCTCGGCTGGTGCTCCCATGGCTGCCGGCGTGTTGGGGAACGCAGTAACAGGTAGAAGCAGCAGTTTGTTTCCCCACAAGCTCTGAAGGCTGAAGCTTAGCCGGGCTTAGCGCAAACACTCAGGATTGCAACAAAAGCCCATCAGAACCGGATTTCCATTAATCTCCAGACCAAAGCAGCACATCTTCCGATTAAACTGGCTGAACTGGGTCCTGGACCAGGACCTGCTGGTCTGGAACCCAAGGCCTTGGTTGGAAACCACCAACTTTAGTTGTGCGACGGCTAAGTTGCCGATCACCAGACGGCCCCCTGGGGGCCTCTCTCCAAAACTCAATCAAGCTCCGCCAGCCCCCCCCCCCGAGGGCCCCGCACGTGCTTTTAAACATGCAGATCACCCTTGGATGGTGAGAAATAAATGGCTCCACAGACGCCGACCCCTCTTATGGGAAACAGGCAGAAAGTGCTACCGAGCAGGCTGATTCTGCTCCTTTTGATTTCCTCCTAATGAAATTGGAGGGACCCCCAGACGGGGCCCCCATCGGGGCCCTCGTTTTTATTCCTTCCAGTTGAGCGTGGCGCTGGATGGACAAGAGCTATTCATTAGCTGACAGTTTGCTGAAATGAATCGGGCAACACGGCCTCCCCGGGATCCCGTGAAGAAGAAGGAGGAAACAAATGCGGAGTGCTGGGCGTTCCCCAGGGCCTGGGAGCTAATGCAGCGGCAGAATTCCCAGTCTGATTCCTTCAAACAGGAGAGGAAACGAGGAGCTTCCAGGATCTAATGTTGTCTCAGATCCCGCTTATTATTCCTCTTTTCTTGCTTTCCAGGCACGGGGGAGAAGGAGGGAGCCGCGCATGCCGCTCTTCTCCTCCGGTCTGGGTCTTTTGAACGCGACGCCTCTGCGGTGACTCTGAATTCCGACGGTATCGTCCCCAATTATCGACTCAAGGCGAGTGACTGCGGAGCGATCTCCCGCCCGCCCGCGATTCCGCCTTTAAATGCCGACCCCGATGCGAAGGATAAAGCTCCTCCTGGTGCCCTTTGATGGTGATGGTGCATCAAAGGAAGAGGAGACGCACTTTGCTGACACTGGCTTTTTGAGGCGGCGGATTAGCCGAAGGTTTCGAAACAAGCGTCTCTCAGGAAAACCGGTGCTGGGGGGAGGGGGGATTTAACCGGAACATCCTTCACACTGTTACCCATCATCCCCCTGCTGCGCCCCCGGGCTGGGGTCGGAGGTATGCACGCTGACCCCAGACAGCGCCGGGACGCGTGGAGGCGCATCCTCCGGTGATGGTTACGGAGGGGAGGAGAGAGAGGGAGAGAGGAGAGGCGCTCCTGTTGATGGGCTGCATCTGGCAGCGTTTTTTTCCTGAATGGATGCTTGTGGGACGCTGCTGCGGCGTCTGTCACGCTCTGATTGCTCTCAGGCCGTCGTGGAGCTTTATTTGCGATTCAGCGAGCGTGTTTTTTTTTTTTTTTATGACGTGCAAAATGTTGAATAATCGTTGTGTTCGGAGCGAGTGGTGATGGAGGCTAACTGGGGGTGGTGGAGGTGGAGCTGCCGGCCGTGGCGGTTCTTCCCCCGTCAGGGAGCGGTTGGTCCACTGGTTTGAACGTTGGAGTCATGATGATCTTTGCCGATTGGGCCAGGAATCGACACATCTTCCTCGTCTTTCTGCCATATCTTGGAAACAGGAAGCGCTAGCATGCGCCAGGTTCTTGCAGCGCTGCATGCACCAGAAAGACTTTGGAAAGGGTTGGATTCTAGTTACGTAACTGTGACATTTGTGGGGTTTTTTTGTGCTTTAAAAGGTTGTAATTTGATGACCTGCTGGCTGTTTCTCAGGAAGGTAATTTACAGTCAGCGCGTTAGCTTGTACATGTGATACATTTGTTGGTGCTCACCTCCTGGCTGGAGATCTTAATATGTTGAGGGTCTTTTTTCAATATCAAGTTTTGGGCAGCTTCACCTGCATTTGCTAATCAGTCCTTCCAGCGGTTCTGATGCTAAAAGGGCCAAATTAGCACTAGCTTCACCCATGGACTTGAAGAAATATTTAGACCTGGTGTTTATTTACACAATCACAGCCCAGTTTTTTGTACCCAAGCACGATACCCTGGTAGTTGTTCAAATTCGGCATTTGCATTTGTTTTAACTTAAAATATCTTAGCCACTAGTGCTAAGCTAATATTTTGCAGTTGATAATTTATTTCTTATGATGCTTAAATAAATGCTTCAGGTTCTCAGCTCATTTAGCTGGCTAATTAAGCCCTTAAGATGCAAATGTAATAAATTGTATTTTGTTTCTTTTGTAACTAAGAAAACTCGTGTGACCAGAGCTGCTGGTGATTCACCGGTTTAAGGCATGAAAATCTCCCATCCTTTCCAGTTAAAATTTGGAAGAATCCTGTGGTTTTCCTGCCAGAGACGCCAGTTTTATTCTCTAGAACTGTGACTCACGGTGGTAGGAGGACTGAGATACAAAAGTGGAGAACAGGATGAAGAAACAGGCATTGATCTCAGCCACACGGCCCGGCTCCATTACCTCCACGAGCGCCGATAAGAAAGTGCTCTCTGGAAGTGGAGACGAAGCTGAAATCATAGCAGCTAAAATTAGTGCTTGGCCACACCAGCCTCAAATATATGGCAAAATTAGGTTTTTTCTCGGGATCGGGCCAGCATGACTGAAAAAGTTGACCATCTACTACGCGTTAGGACGACTGTGGGGTCAGAGGTCACCGCTGTTTTCAGTTAGATGCAGTAACTCTCCGCGTTTAACTTGATCTACACTTGTGCGATGATCACGTCCAAGAACCGAAAGCACGGTAGCAACAGTCGTTAGCTGTCTCTCTTCACCCGCTCTGTGAGCTCTGGAGGTGCCAGCCACTTTGGAATTACACCCTGGGGAGTTTTTTGAAGGAAGACTTTTGAATGGGAATATCTGCCTGTGCAGAAAGTGGCAGATTTTCTTTTCGAGTTTTCATCACTTCTCGATTTGAGCTCATATTCCTCACTGTCAGTATTTTAAATAGATGCTGCACAGGTGCCTCAGGTGGAAGTAGCGCGTAGGCGTTAGCCAAGGCAGAGGCGCTCATCCGCAGGTTCCACGTGCGGCCGTGTCACAGTGGAAGCTCCAGGATGAGCTTCCACCTCTGACACAGGAGTCCCACAGGAAGGGAACAGATCCTGCTGTAAATTTGCCTCCTCCGTGTCGACCATTAGCTCACTCCTCGGCTAAACTGTCTCCTGCAGGATTTCGATTGGGCTCTTCGCGGTTCCTCCGCTTGTCTGGGCCTGAGGGCCACAGAGAGAGTGACAGTGAAGTGATATACGCAGGCTCACTCTGACACGTGCAAGGCCGCCGGGCTGGTTCCCACTAAGGGCGGTCCTGTTATAGCTTCTCCAGCTTGATGTATGAAGACGGCTTCCGGACGCGCCGGCTGAAGAACAATCTCCGTATCCAAGGCTGCGGAGCCGCGCTGCCTCGTTAAAGTGCCTCTCCGGGTTTTAGTAGTCGGCACAAGTGTTTTACCTGTCCACTCTGAGGATTCTCCCCTGGTGCCTGAAGGAAACAGTAAAAAAGGTGTGCAAAGGGCGAGCTCAGGCTAGGGGCGACTGTTTTCTGCCTGCTTTCACCCAGCCGGCGCTCCGGACAACCAGGAACAGCACTCCTCTCCGTCTCCTGGCCTCTGGGCAGCTGATCCAGTCACACACAAGTGGGGAGGAAAAGCTCTAAAGAGAGATGGATGAAATGTCAGACCGAGAGCGGCAGAAGCTAGCACGCACGATTCTGGGACACGACCGAAAACTGTCTCGTTAGAGCGCATCAGGAAATGGATGAAAGGGAGAATTCCCCGCACGAGATGGCGCGCGAAAGTCCCCATGTGTGCACGTCCTGCTGGTTGCTGAGCTGAACTGAGATGGTGAAGTGGCAGCAAAAAAAGAAGAAGAAAGGAAAAAAAACCCTCTGGGGGTGCACTTTGTAGCGTTTCCCAGCTGAAAAAACAAAATAGGAAGGAAAAGTTGTATCTCAGTACCTTAACATGTTGTTTACTTTCCATTTTTTAAATATACTCTCTAGGTTTTTTCAAATATTCCCTGATGTAGATCCGGCTCCCGTGCGTATGCAGCCCCTCTGGAATTCGGAGGGGTGAGCCGAGAAGCATGAAGTTCATCATCGGCGCAGTAAATGTAGTGCACTTGACTCGTCTTGCATGATCTTTCCGGGCCCAGATCTACTTGAGGAGGCTTTTTGATGAATGGCCAATTAGAAGCAGCCTCCTCAAGCCCGGTGGCTGACTGATCTCTTTTTAATGGCACTCTTCTTTCCTCTGATAAAATGCAAAATGAATCATCGATACTCTGGCCCCTGAAGAGCGCGGAGATGAGAATTTAACTGTGATTGGGAGCGCGGCGGCGCTGCGGGGCTGAAGCGCTAATGTCAGTGGCTTTCAGCCGCCCTCGGCTGCACGTGGATGACGTTTGGGACATGACGCAGGATATAATCGGCTCGTGCGCTTGTTTGGATTTATCCACGTTGATCTGCCAAGTTGTTGTGTTTTTTTTTTGTGTTTGACTCAAAGAAGACTTCACTGGTCCCTCCGATTAAACAACGCCGCTGCGTTTTTGATGCTTTAATCAAAAAACTGTAATTTTTATGCAAAATGGATGCGTCAGAGACAAAAAAAAAAGCCTTAAATGTTCAAGCGAACAAAAGGCTCTCTTCTCGTCCCTCTGAGATGGCTGAGCTGTGTTTGCTGTTTGCAGCAGAGGGGCTACTTAAAAAAAGAGACAGTGGAAAATCACTTACCAGCTAGGCTAGCAGCTAGCCAAGGCCCCGCCAGCAGCTTCTGGACCTCCCACCAAGCTTTATAGATCTTCGCTCCGGTCGGTGTTTTTCGCTGCGTCTTGGAGCAAACAGAAGCGGTTCCGAACGAGGCGTCGACTGAACGACCCCGCACCCCCTGCTGCAGTCGGAGGGCTGCGACGACGGTCTTTTCATTCAAAACTGTCGGAAATCTGCAGGTGTCTAAACGTGTTCTTCCTCCCCCTCCTCCTCCTCCTCCTCCTCTTCTGCCTTCTCCCTCAGCACAATACGGCACAACATCCTTGGCCGAAATTGCAAACCGGACCTTTCGCACTCCGGCACAATGGCGGCTTCCTGGGTGGGAAGGCCCTTGGAGCCGTACAGAGGGAATCTTATTTGTTGGCTTTGGACTTCATAAACATCATTATCCTCTCAGCTGCCCCAGAATCGCCGCGCGGCGTGGCGGCCAGAATGGCGGCTGCGCTCAGGTCCCTTCAGGTGCGCAGGCAATCCAGGCGATAAAGAGGAGTTTGGGAGTTTGGAACGCTGGCTCTCTGGATGTTCATCCGTGTACATGCTCTGATGTAATAATGGCTTATCTCCCCTGCTGGCTGGAACCTTCGGCGTCTTCCCTCTAAATGAAGTTTTTCTGACTGTGCCGCTGCCAAATATAAACTATGTAGAACATTAGTGTAACAGCCCACGCGCTTAGAATTTAGATTTGTTCTTGAGCGCACGCCAAATGGCCTCTATATTTTATGAGCCTTCTCTCTACGAACGTACCATCTTGAGACTAATTATCACAGTCGCTCTCAAACACAAAGCTAATTTTTTATGCCGCTGACATCACATTTGTTTTGGCTTGGCCTACATGGCGGGGCCTTTGGAGTAGTCCGCCGCCGGGCCGGTGTTCTCAGCCCGGCAGCGGCGCGACGGCCACACGCGGCAGAAAGGTTGTTCCCTGTCTTGTCGCTTGTTACTCTTGGAGTGGACTGGAAGTCTCCTCGCTCCTGTGAGCTGCTCGCTGGGGAGACACTTCTGATCCTCGGGAAGCAGTTTTCCTCTCTCGGCTGTGGCCTAGAAATGCCTTGATACTTTTATTATGGTAATACTTTTCCCCAAGCATATTGCATCTGGATGCTGTACCGGTTATTTTTACATCTGCTGAAAGACTATTAATAATAACTGAATATATATATCTTCTGTGTTCATGGGGTTTCTTCTTTGTGTTGGAATCAGTAAAGGCAGAGGAGGGAACCATGAAGAGATCAAGCGTTAATCACGCCGTACCTGCTCCGCGCCGGTGTTTCTCCATGACGACCAAACGCCGCCACGCTGTGCAGAACTGTAAGCGTCATTGTTGGAGATTATGTGACAGATACGCTGCAGGCGCTGAAATGGCAGACGGCATTTTGCAGGTTTTAATCATAATTGATGTCGGTGTCTGCAGAGACCTGCACGTGCGCGGTAATTAGCTGCGTCCTTTTTGTGCATCCGTTTTTGGCTGCCGTTCACCAGGAGGCCCAGAGCACACCAGCATTTACGGTAATAGATCAGTAACTGGTACAGCAGTTAACATGCTGCACACGCGCATTATCGCTATGCTAACTCTACCTGTTTACCGACTCAAAGAACTTAGAAAGGTTTCTTTACACGATGACATATTTGCATTTATTTAGACTCAGATGCTATGACTTCTGACGCTCCTGGTTTCCTTAATAGCCGACGAGATTGATGGTCCACAGTCCACTTTGCTGTTTCTGTGAAAATGGAATTTAGTGACTCCCACTAATGTAATCAGACACGATAAGTGATGACACCTGTGTGGGTGTGCTGCCTGTTGATGCTAATGCGTTGTGCTGCAAAACAGCTGAATATCATTGGTATTACTCAATGCCACCATTAGCCGAATTAATGTGTAATACCCACTGACAGACCTATTCCCGTCTGAGGATTTGACTAAGGATCATCACATTGTGGAGCGACGTAAAACGTTTCATCTTTCAGAAAAGGTCGGACCATGCAAATTGCATCTGGGAGTCATTAAGGGGGGATCTACCTATCTAAATAATTTAAACATGGCGAAACAATCAATGTGAGTAAATGGCACGGTGACGGGTGTTTGCCCCAAAAGCTGCAATCGGGAACCAAAGAAAATGTGCCCTCAGGGGATTCTGGGTGCGGGTGGGCTGACCCATTGTGACCTTTAGCCTCTGTTGTTCGTTGCCTCGCCCTTCACCCAACTACCACCAACAAACAACCGAACTACCACAGCCTCAACAATACCAGAGGCCCAGTCGTTGGAGCCAGGCGAATGCTAATAGGACACCTCAAACGACCAACAAGGTCAGGTATAACTTGGCTGTGAAAACCCTCCAAAGATGGACGCACAACATTGGAAGAAAGAAATCAGGCACTTGCAAGTTAAGTTAGTTCAAGTTTGTTTGTCGATCTTGAATTAATTTGGTTTCAGTCGCAAACAGTTCAAACCGCAGTTCACCATCTCAGAAAGAGTTTGGAGGGAAGAGAAAGTTCTCACGTTATCTCCACTGAGGATGTTTTCACGCCGGAATTGGCAGGAGTTTCCACTTCTGGATGCATTTCAATTAAACGTGAGCGGAGTGAGGGAGGTGGGGAAATTCCGGAAATTGAATTCAGGAACTGTAGCAGCTCCACCGAGTTATTCTCATCTTTACCGTCAGTCACACAATCACGCCTGATTCCCTGTTAGCGCGAGCGCCTCTTATCCTTCTGAAGCTTTCTCTTGCAAGATGGCAAACGTTAGCAGTGGTCGCATTACTCCACTGACCCCATCGTCAGATAGATCGTCGTGGGGGAAGCAGCTTTGTTAAGAGCGCGTGTGTGTGTGTGTGTGTGTTCTGGTTAGGCAGATCTGAGTGAAGTGTAGTGATGGGGTCCTGGCAGATAAGCGGCGTCTGAAATCCTGTTCCAGTTGCTCTTCGCCACGCTCCGGCTCCCTCCTCGGGCCTGGCAGGTCACCTGACGCTGGCCCGATAGCCTCGGCCGGGGACAGGTGAGGGTCCCGCAGAAGATGAAGGGCGGGAGATTAAAAGGACGCGGCACAAGGGCGTCTGGGAGCGGCTCGGTTGATGAAAGACGGCAGCGGCAGCAGCCTGCGACCACAGTGATGCCACCCAGGTCCTCGGGTAACACAAACCACCGCACCAAATTCCATTTCTGTTTCTTCTGCGACATGGCGCTCCAAGGTTACCAAATAAGTTCTGCTGAGGGCGTGAAATTCTTTGATTGTGTTGGCTTGCATGTTGGCTCACTAGCGTGTGCGTGTGTGTGTGTGTGTGTGTCTGTGGTGGTGGGCGCTCCCAGTGGGGATTGTATTTCGGTTAGTCAAGCCTGACAGATAACAGCCCACTGCGCTCGTCACATCTATTATTGAGGGGACAGGAAATTGATCGGCTCTAACGGTGAATGTTACCCTGCCTGCCTCCGAGCTCTCCCTCTTCCTCTCCCCTCTTCACTGCCGCGTTCCTCCCTCCGTGCTTTCATGCACCATTCGTCTCTCTCCGTTTTCGGCTCCCCGCTGCCCTTGTTTTCTGTCATCCGGCCATTCACTTTACTCCCCCCCCCTTACTCTGCCTCCCATCCCACAACCTTCGGGTCTGTCCCAGTTCCGATGCAGTGTCCTCCTCCACCTCCTCCTCCTGCTGTTCTTTGCTATTTAATATATCCAGGTGCGATGTCTAAGGGTCAGTCTTATTTCTGGGTGAAAGCTGAATGAATAAAAGCAACAACAGGGACCCTTCATCCAACGTGCTCATGTAATAGCAGGAAAACTTTCCACTTTTTATCCTTTTGGCTCTCAGTGCCTCCATTTTTTGCCAGTCTCCCCAACGGTTTATAACCGGTAAAAGTTTTCTGGTGCAGACAACTGGGTGAATAATTGGACTTGGAGTTTTCTGGCAGCCTCTTGTTCTTGTTGGAGTTGTTGCTCTGCTGTATATCAACACAGCCGTCTCCTCTTCCATCTTGGCTGAGTCGAAATCCCTTTCACCCGCCCTCGCGGTCTCCTCATTTACCCCTCGCCTCATCAGCGAGGCATCACGACTGCGGCTCGCCTTTGATCTAGCTCCCTGGGAGCTCTCCAGCGCGGAAAAGTCAAGTGTTTTATCTTTGTTGTGTGACAATTCAGCCCTGGAATAAGACCACGTGTTGCCCGCCAACACGGCGATTTGCACCCCTGAAAACGGCGTGCAGCAGAGAAAGCCTCATTTGAGCTCAATTCATGGCAGAAAGATTGCCCTGCATTTATTGATAATTGCTTTTTTCCGTTTAAAGGGACGGCGTTCAAACCGTCAGCCGTGTAAACACGAGCGGTGCAGCTGTTGCCGCAATTAACTTCTCACTTTCCCTAATGAAAGGATTAATCCGCCAGCAAATCTCTCGGCTTCCTTTCAAATGCCAAGCCTCCATTCAGCGAGATGCCAGGGGAAGAAAGGCGCCCCGTGTTGCACAAAATGGGGCTATCTATAACCAGAGCCACAAGTCGCACTCATCCGCTCAGCCTGGCGTCACATCATCCCTTCACCGCTGCCGAACAAGAGAGACCCTCAACCAACCGCTGTTTGAAGATTTCCTGAGCGGAGAGCGAGCGAGGAAGGCTCCGCAGGAAGGTCTCTCCAGGTCCAGGACCAGGACTGGGACCAGGACTGGGACCAGTGCGCTCTGCTGTTTCCCAGTGCTGCTCGGAATTGATGGGGCAGCGTTCCGCCTCCCACTGACGGCTAAAAGCCAGTAAGTGAGGAGCTTTTTCTTGCTGAAGGGAGACGTGCGGGCGGAAGGTGAAAAGCGGCCTGGTGGGAACCGAGCTGAGCTGGCGCTAAATCTTTGGAGCTATTGATTGGGGTTATTGATCAGTTATTTTTTTTTCTTTGCCCCTTACAGACGGGGATTAGACAGGTGTGGAAATGGCCAGATGGATCAAGTCTATAACAAATGTCAATCCTCCTCCCGTCTGCGGTTCAGACGTCCGTCAGAAAGAGCGAACGCTTCCAGTCGCGGTCGATATTCATTCAAACCTGAGCTTAGATGGTAGTTTAGATTGCGGGCTTCTTTTTAAACAGCGTAAGTCAATGTCGTGATGGGGAGTTAGTCTTCTATCTGCCTGCCTTCAGAGCCGAGACCAAACCGCCGTGAAAAATCACGTAAAAAGGCGATAATCCGGATCGCAAAGGTCGGGGAGGTAAGCTCCAGCTGCAGCGGAGGGCCACTGCGGTCACTCACTAGATGAGTCCAGCCAGTTTAAGCTTTTTCATCACACACAAAAAAATTCGCATAATTTCCAGATGGGTTCTGAAGGTTTAATCAGCGACTGATGGCGAACTTTAATACTTCCTGAGCAATTAGCATCTCATTCATCAGAACGGCAACGTCCAATCAGAGCCGCCGCAGTGTCCTCCAACCGCCGAGCCCGCGCGGCCTTTTCCCCTCCTGATTTATAGCCTTTTTTTGCTCCGAAAGTAACTTTGTATTCATTTACCAAAAGCGGCCGCCGCTTGGGCGCACGTGGCGGCGATGAAAGCCAAGTGGAACGCGCCACTTGACCATTCGGCTGTGTACAATGAGGACAGGATACCACAGAAGAAGTGCTGCAATCGAACAGTGGGAAGTTTCCCCGTTCCGTCAGTGAACAGCAGATTTAACGAGTTTTCTCCTAAAAAGTGGAGCCGTAACCTCCCCTCCCCCAAAATCCATCCTTTTATACGCCAACTGTCACCATTGATGACAGTTGGCGCATAATAAGTGGTGAAAATATGTAATTACTTTTATTTCCTCCCCATTTTCCTGTGAACAGCTGAAACTACAAATGCGACTGCTCCATAAAAAGGAACTTTACTTTTATGGATTTTTTTTTTTCACACTGTCATTAGATTAAATTGTTTTTGCCATCATTATTTCCCAAATGATAGTTTCATACCGTTTTGAGGAATGAACTATTTTCTAATTAACTCTTCATTCTTTTCGGAGCAGAAACCCTGTGATAGAATGTGTTGGCAACTAACTCAAGCATGACTTTGAGGTGCTCACAGTTAAATAAATACACATTCAGTCCATTTCAGAGGCCAGTATTTACGGCTCTAACTAATGGTTCTGTTATTCTGAAGTCAGGGGAATGTGTGAAATATTGATTTTAACTAGAAATTTCTTTTCAAAAACCTTTATGTGGTCGTTTTTCGTCTTTTTTCTGGTGGTTTTGCTGCAGCTCAAATCTCTGTGAGCAAAGTTCTGCTCTCAAAGTCACTCCGGTGACTGTGGCGGCTGCGGCGGTGACGGATCGCGCTGGTAATCGGTTACTTCGGGCTGAGGACGGAGGAGATGAATTGACGCTTCAGACTGAGTGCAGAGTAACTTTGTGCCTCGTCACCATCATTTGGGTTCCCCACATGGGCTCTTGTGAATGACTGACTGACTCTTTGCTCCATTAACTTCAGGCTGAGAGCTCTTGGTTTTGGTGCATCAAAAAAGAGAAAACTAACTAAGCCGCCATGTTCCAATAAAGCGTCAAAGTAAAAATGTAAATTTAGTGTATGTCCCTCTGAAATTCTTGTTCAGCAGTTCAGTTTTGTAGTTTAATTAAACCGGCTTCTGTGGCAGCAGACCCCCAACAACTCATTGTTTTTTTTATGGTTTGTGTTGCTATTTTGGGATTTGTAGCCTGCTTCTCTCATTTCGGTTTGATTTGCATGCATCAGCAAACGTGCACGCCGTCGCTCACCGAAGTGAGTGTTCCAGGGAAGGACTGTGAGACGGGTTCTCTACAGAGGTGCAGACGGAAAGCAGGACTTTTATCTGTGACAAACAGGCTGCTTTCATTTGTGCGTCTTGTGCACAGTTTGTTCTGCTTGAGCTAAATGGAGTGATACTTGAAGGGGGATTAAGTTACCGTCAGCATGTAGATTTATAAACAACCATCATCTTGATCCTCGGCCGGCGGACCTCTTTATCTTTTCCATTATTAGTCTCCGTTCCTCAGCAATCCCGTCCTGATAATCTGAATTTCTCGCAGCGGTAAACGACTCGCTCTTAAACCCAGGATTACACAACTGCCCTTCTCCGTATCGCAACCCCTTCATCACCCACTCTCGTCTCTGCTCTCTCTCTCTCTCTCTCTCTCTCTCTCTCTCTCTAATCCAAGAATCTTATTTTCCAGCTTTCCCAACTGTCCCCCTAATTCCCCCCCCACCCCTTTCTTTCAGTCAGAGGTTTTTTGGTTTGGCATGGAAGGTGGCTCATGTAAACTGGCCCTTAGAATGCTTCTGTGGAAAAATAGGGACTTTGGCAGCCAAAAGAAAAGAGTAAATTTAGTTTTGAGATTAGAGTTAAAAAATTGTAAAAAGAAAAAACCCCAAACCCTCCAGTATGAACGACTGGTGGTCATATAATAGCTGAACCGTAGAGCTTGATGTAACTGTATACAAAAGCTAGTGGAAAAGTGTAATTGGCACACACACACACACACACACACACACACACACACACACACACGGGCGCTCCGTTCACAACCGGCTGAGCTTCCCCCCCTTGTGTGCTCTCTGAGTCGGCGAATGTGCAGCGAGAGGAAAAAAGTGTCCGCAGAGAGAAGAAGCTAACGAGGGTCTGATTAATTCATCATCCCCACACTTTTGAGGGGTTTTATCACACGCCCTGCCCTCGTGCACGCTCTCCTCCTGACACGTGCTGCCTTCAAAGCCAGGCTGAATGTTGACCCTCGGCCTGCTCAGATCTGCCGGCTGTGATCGCCCAGGCAGGTCCGTCTTTAGGTGAGAATGAAACGGGACTTTTCGGCACATCACCGCCTGGGCTTTGAAGTCGGATCAAAGAGCAGCGGTCGTTTCGATCAGCATCGCATCCCGAGGTTGCTGGTTCTCTCTCCGCTCAGCGTAGTACCACTTTAGAGAACCGACACTCCCACAGCTTTGCTTAGTCACATGACTCTCCCATGGGGAAAAGCTCGTGAGGATCTTCTAGGCAGCCGCTTGTCTCCCAGAGCTTCATTATTTGCGGACTCGGGAGCAGCGGCAGGCTCCACGTCATGGCCTCTGCCGTCCCTCCGGATTTAAACAACTTAATCCCAGATTAAGTTGGCCCTGGGGTCTCCTTGATTTCTTGCTAAATATGCGAAGCCTGGCCGAGCGCCGCCAGGACCGGCGCTGTCGCTCTGAGGACGTTGGGTTAGGGCTCGTGTCATCTCGGTCATCTGTGGGAGGTCTGGACGGAGGGATGAGACAGAGGACGGAGGTGAAAACCAGCTACCCAGCTCTGCGCGGTGTTTTCTGCTCCCGTCTTTGGCGTTCCTTTAACCAATCAGTCATCCGTCTCTTATTCTCTCGCCCGCTGGGCCTCTTGTCTGTCACCGTGGCTGCGCCCCCCCCCACCTCCCCTCCTCCCCACCTCCTCTCCTCTGCCTGTCCTCGTCTCAGCTGCTGCCGCCGCACTCGCAGGCTATTTTAATAGAATTAGCCTGCTCTGGTTATCAGCGGAGCGGGTAGCCGGCGAGTGAGGCGAGATTGAAACAGCGATTTCCAATTTGAGATTGTGTCACACACGTCTCCTCGCGCCCAGATAGCATCAACGAATCACTGCCACCATCTCTCCTGCGCACTTTGTCTTTGCTTGGCCGCGCCTCTCCCGCTGGATGCCTTGGCCCCTCTCGGGCCCTGCAGCGCCAACGTCTAAATGCTCCTTCCTCTGTCGCTCCAGATCGGCCGCCTCCTTTTGACAGTTTATCTCCTTGTCTCTTCAGCTCTCGTCCTGCACGTCTCCCTCTGCTCAGGCCCAGTTCTGCCCCTCCGTCTCACTTAGTACCTCGAACGCAGCTCTGCTTTCGACTTTTCCCACTCGACGCTCGTGCGTTGCCCACTCCTCCCACACTTGTTCTTTCTCCAAACCTCCAACTTTTGCATCTCTCTCCCTTCCCACACCTCCTCCTCCTCTCTCTCCACCCGCCTTCACCAATTTCTGCCTCCTCTTTTTAATGTGCGACACCCTCTCTCCAACATTTCGCCTCGGTGGCCTCTCACGTCTACCTGGAGGCGTCGGATCCCTCTGACTTGTCCAGTCTTTGGATTCTCTTGCCCCTGGAGATGGATGTTCGTGCTGTACTCGCTCGCCAGCCGTAGATTTAGTTTCAAATCAGTGTTTGGGAGGCGAGGTTGCTGCTGCCGCTGCTGCTGCGTGTTGGCTCTTCTGTAGCCGTTCTCATGGCCTGGGGGTCTTTTCTCACCGTAAAGCCTCAACTTCACCTTAAAACATTAAAGGGAGGAGGGACTCCTGAACACAGACCTCTTTAATATTTAATTAGCAAAGCCAATTAAGCATCCTCAAGTTTCTTGAAAAAAATAAAAAGTCTCAAATCTACATTTTCATGCAGATAAAAGCAATTTGTCTGGTTCATTAAAAACGAACCCCTAATATGTCATTAGCCGTCTCCTCTCCTTCACGCCATGAATATCCATAAATAAACACCGACCATTTTAAATTTAGCTATAGTTTAAATTCTGTTTTGTTTATGCGAGAAAAATAAAAATGCAGCAGGACAACAGGTCTTAGGTCTCCTCCATCAAACCCAGAGAGCAGCTAAACGCAGCTCCATACAGCGAGAAGATCTGAATTATTCAAGATTTGCTCACGCGGGTTGTGAGTTCAGCGACGCGGGGCGGAAGGCTCCCAACCCTCTTCTATACCACGGGCACGGTCATGCTTCAAACACCCACACACACACACGCACGCACGCACGCACGCGTGCAGCTGCAGAGAGAGTGCTCTTTATTTTACCCGCCCGTGCTTGTGTTAAAGTCTGCTTCAGGCGCAAACTTTCACATCAAAAAAAGTCCCCCGAAGGTCTTTAGGAGAAACAGAAACAGTCAAACACCCATAAAAAGGTACACAGGAGCTCTGCTAATGCTTCTGTCAGCTTCTACTTTTTATAGTACAGCATGCTGGGCAAAACAATCTTCTTTTTGGAGTGTGTTTGTTAGTGTGTGTGTGTGTGTGTGTGTGCACGTGTGTGTGTTCTTGTACTTGCTAAATACTGCCTACAGAAACCCGATCGTCATAACTTCAGACAACTGAGTGAGGGTTAAGATGCGGTTTTACGGTTGGGGTTAGAAATGGGTTTAGGTCAAAGGTCGGGGTCAGGGGGTTAGTGGGCAGGTTAGGGTTAGGGTAATAAGTGTGTTTAAGTTTGTGATCGGAGGTAGAAAAGACAAGATGATCATTTCCTAATCCTCTACTGGACTGCTGAAGGAAGCTGGAAGAGGTTTCTAGTTGTCCGGTTGTTTTTCGCTACATGGTTATGAGCACACGGCTAATCTGCTTCCTCAGTGTGCTGCTAAGTTATAAATAGGACCTAACATCTCCTGAGGCTGCTCTGCGTTGTGTCGGTTTTTCCACGCCGACGGTGGTGTCTGCGGTGCACCTGCCTGCTGACATGTTACAAGAGCTGTATTATCAATTAACATAGAGATAAGAGATTCTTATTGATTGGTGCCGGTTGCCGGGCTGCAGCATCAGCACATGCTGCGCTGGAGAGCTAGCATGAAGCTAAGCAGCATCCCCAGGCTCCTGGCAGGTCCCGATGAAGTTCCAACGCCTTAATGTACTGAAGAGAGCTGTTTAGTCATGAGTGAGGAGCTTCTAACGGGAGTGATTTGATTACAGAGCTTGTTTGTCCTCAGATATCTTATCCGCTCCCCATTCCACCACTGTAATCCATTTCCTTCTGAAAGTGACACTTTAAAAGCCTGATAGCATTTTGGCTGAGTCTCGGGGATCGATGGCTGCTGGAGAGCAGCGTTGAGGCGCCGCCTGCATCTCGCCTCTGCAGACGCCGGCGCGAAGCCCTCAGGCAGAAAGCCGGTACCTCGTTCACGTCGCTGTCCACGCAGAGCACGTCGTTACAAATGTCTAATTACAGAGGACACGTTTAAGGGCGAAAACAAACTGCCTTGTCTGTTGTTTGCAAAAGAAGTCCCTCAAAACACCCTCCATTCTTTCCCTGATGTTTCCCATTGCTGTAAAATCCTCGTCCAATCAAAGCGATTTGCTCCTGTAACCAAAACTCATTTTTATTTTGGCAGAGATTACTGAGGTGTGCAGCTGATTGTTTGGAGCCGGAATGAAGAAGTTTAGCTGGATTCATCCAGCAGAGACTCATACGCTTAAAAAAAAAGAAAAAAAAAAAAAAGAAGCAAATGTTCTTTTCTAAAGTTTCCATACTGAGCTGTCGTTTTAGAACAATAGTGTTTAAAAAAGTAATTCCATTGATGTTACAGAAGTATTACATCAGCATCCCAGATTGGAAACTTTCTGCAAGAGTGTTCCTTGGCAGAACCCTCGGTGGTCCAGAAGCTTCTAGGAACCTGGATGACCTTAAAATCCCATAAAACTGCCCGAGTGGGCAGGGGCCAGTCGAAACCTGGCAATTAGAAAAGAGTCCTTTCTGTGGGGCTGCACTGGGTTTAGATAAAACCGGTGCTCTCGCACCCGGCGGCTACCAGTGGTACCACCACACCAACCACGGTTTATCTGCCCCCACACCAGCTTTCTTCTTTGCCCCCTTTAGCAGCTTGGCCTCGGTGTCCCTCCACAGCCAGCCTGGCCCCCCAGGAAGCAAAGCTACTGGAACCAGCGTCCGTGTGCGCCGCCCGCCCGGGGTAGCCAATCAGGAGGGGCGGCTGCCGGAGCGGCCAGCCAAGCCCGTTTCCACGCCGACTCAAGCTTCCTGAGGGTCGGTCGCGTGATTGCCGAGGAACAGGTTGGGCGTCCCTCTGCATGCGCCGGTCTCAGCAGCAGGAATACAGCATAAATATTCATCAGCCAGTGAGCAGCTCTGAAGAGGCTCAGTGGGGAAACAGGTTTTCGGCCCTGAATTACGGCCTGTGAACATTAGCGCCGCTGGGCTAAAAAAGGTCGTCTTTAAGTATAGGTTAAACCTGGAAACGGCGCCTGCTGCGAGGGCCAGGACTCTCCGAAATCACAGCCCAGCAGAGGGAGGACGGGCCTGGGCTCACTTTCATGCATCCCTCCCCCCCCCGCCGGTGGCCACCTGCAGGCGCTGGATTGCGACCTAGCAGGCGGGGCCCTCGGGGCCTCTCCTCTGTTCTCCTACCTTTGAGCTTACTCTCCGTATCTCCCCATCTCTCATAATCCTTATCGCCAAAACGCAGCACACCACATTTTAATCATGCCCCCGAAAAGGAGACACTTTTCCAATTAACGGAACCGCTGTTGTGATGCTCGGTGACTCCGCTGCGCGCATTAGGCCCAGTAAGCCGCTGCCACCGCTTGATGTATGATCGCCGCCTGCGTTTTGAATGAGAGCAGGATGATTTTTGAAATAGAGGAATCAGTATCGGACGAAGGCTCCCGGTGATGCGGCAAAGTGGCGAAGAAGTGAATGAGTAATGTTGCGGTGAAGCTGCTGAGTGGCCAACACCGGGGGTCCGCGGTGGAACGAGGAGGCTCTCTGGCACGAATATTTGGAATCGCATGAATGTGAAGCAGGTTGATACTGAGAGTGCACGCTCAGCAAAAAGCAGCTGCAGAAAAACAGCCCAGAGAATGAAACTCCAGACAGTCCCATTCAGTCTCTGCAGCCGGGTTCCCTGTTTTTTTTTAACGGGCACACGAAGGCACTGCACCACTCTGTATTGTCCTTTAAATTCACCCAAAGACGCTCGTCTGGATCCGCCTCCCCAGAACCTGGGGTGCTGCTCTGGAGGCCTTGTGAGTTCGAGGCCTGCGAGACTGCTGTAGTTCCCCTCCGTCTGCTGCTATTTATCAGGAGTGATGGCGTGGAGACAAGAAAAACTGAACACCTTCCTGCCTGAGCAATGGAGCTGTCTTATTAGCCCGTTAGGAAACCAACAGGGTGCTCACTGTGGCATTTTTTTTTTCTTTTAGGAGACAGGCAGGATAAATGCAGTCGGTTTTAGGCGCATTTTTTTGTGCATTAATTTTAAAGGTATTAGGCGGTGCGTAACAGAGATTTTAGAGCAAAGTGCAGATGTTGGATCTAATCTCGTGATGGAGCACGCTGACATTTAGGAAAGTCGTCTCACTTGAAACTTATTTTAGAAAATTACCATTACATGGAGTCTGACAGGAAAACGCTGGTGTGACCTTACGTGAAGGTCAGGATATTTCTGCACTTCTCCCTTCGGTACATTAAATACCACGCTCGGGACGCTTGCAAAAGATCAGAGGAAATTCGCAGGGTGATATAATAACGCTGGCTGCTCTGTAGTTACAGCTGGTGTCACACCCAGAGTCGACACCCCCCGAAAAAAGTGAAGCTGATCCTGATAGAGGCGAAAAGTGGGAACAAGCGGGAGTAAAGGGAGCAGAAAAGGAGACAATAGAGGTGGGGCGGAGGTCGGAGGGACGAAGATAGAGAGGAGGAGGAGGAGGAGGAGGAGGAGGAAGAGGAGCCACTTTCACGGGGCCACAAACTGAGCTAGTTTCCACCAATTATGTCCATGTCCGTCAGTGTGTGTCCTGGTTTCGAATCCCATCACAAAGCCTGCAGGGGCCTTCAGTCCCTGTGTACAATCAACACACACACATAAGCACACACACTGTAGTGTGTGTATTATACACTACAGTGTGCATAATAATCTCTTCAGTCCCTCTAGCTTTCACAGGCTTCATCTCTTTGTGTCACTCACTCACTCACTCACTCACTCACTCACTCACTCACTCACTCACTCACTCACTCATCCACCAGCACACTCTCTTTCCTCCCTCCATGGTCTTCCACTACCATCTCTCACTCTCTCCTCCTCAGGCTCTACATCTATCCATCCACCCCCTCCTTGTCTTATTCGGTCTACACACACACACACACACACACAACTGCTTGCCTGTATACTGTGTGTGTGTGTGTGTGTGTGCCCTCCTCTCCTCTCAGATGATAGTAATAATGCTGCTGATTGCTGCAGACGGAGATGAGGGACGGCTCGTCTTGATGGCCGAGCCTGTGACAGCCGGGCAGCGAGCTGGGTGCAGCCCGACATTATTAGTGATAACAATAACAGCAACTCTCAGCTCCTAATTGAATGAAAACGGCCTCTGGCAGCCGGGCTCACAATACGGAGGTGGGAGGGGGTTGTCGGTCGGACGGGGAAAGAGTGATGGCAAAGGAGGCATGAACACAGAGTTGCTGGACGTATGGAGGCATGGAAAGATGCATGTGGCGATTCCCCCGTATCACTTTATTCACGCAGAGACACAACAGCCTGGTGACTACCGCTGCCTCCGCATCAGGCAGACGGCTTTAATGGTTGTGAGAGTGGATTTGGAGATCAAGGAATGATGTGGGAAAGTGAACGACAGCACTCGTCCGGGTATTTGTATAATTGTTATTGCAGCTAGCCTGTGTGGAAAAACCCAAACTGCCTAAAAAACCAAAATTTTCAGGTTTTTGATATTTAAGTGCGTTGATATTCGGTGCAACAGCTTTTAATAGTAGGGATGATTGATTCTTCAAGCTGCTGTCAGATCAGTGCGTGTTAGCGCTGTTAGCACAGACCTTTTAATTTATGAGTCAACACGTGGCAGCGCTTCATCTGCGCCCTGCCCTACGTGACAGACTTGATTTAGCGGCGCCGCAGCGTCATGTTGCAAAACTGCTAATCAAATTGTCTCGGTGCGTCGCGAACATGCTAGCAATGCGATGAGACGAGTTCAGGGGAATTGCACTAATGACATCATCACTCTTCTTAATAACTCAACATGCTTTTCCGGCGCCTTTTCTTTTTCTTTTGGAGTTAAAAGGACCTTAACCAAGCGGAAAAGAAATCAATTTTTTTTTAACATCTGCACCTTCTTTCTGCACCATTGTGGCAGATGGAATTTATTAATCAGGGTCAAATCACGCTCTGTCTGGCATGGGGGAAAAAAATATTCCGTGTGTATTATACACTACAGTGTGCATAATAATCTCTTCAGTCCCTCTAGCTTTACGGGCTTCATCTCTTTGGGTCACTCACTCACTCACTCACTCATCCACCAGCACACTCTCTTTCCTCCCTCCATGGTCTTCCACTACCATCTCTCACTCTCTCCTCCTCAGGCTCTACATCTATCCATCCACCCCCTCCTTGTCTTATTCGGTCTACACACACACACACACACAACTGCTTGCCTGTATACTGTGTGTGTGTGTGTGTGTGTGCCCTCCTCTCCTCTCAGATTGATAGTAATAATGCTGCTGATTGCTGCAGACGGAGATGAGGGACGGCTCGTCTTGATGGCCGAGCCTGTGACAGCCGGGCAGCGAGCTGGGTGCAGCCCGACATTATTAGTGATAACAATAACAGCAACTCTCAGCTCCTAATTGAATGAAAACGGCCTCTGGCAGCCGGGCTCACAATACGGAGGTGCGAGGGGTTGTCGGTCGGACGGGGAAAGAGTGATGGCAAAGGAGGCATGAACACAGAGTTGCTGGACGTATGGAGGCATGGAAAGATGCATGTGGCGATTCCCCCGTATCACTTTATTCACGCGGAGCCACAACAGCCTGGTGACTACCGCTGCCTCCGCGTCAGGCAGACGGCTTTAATGGTTGTGAGAGTGGATTTGGAGATCAAGGAATAATGTGGGAAAGTGAACGACAGCACTCGTCCGGGTATTTGTATACCGTAAAAACCGGACTATAGAGCGCACCTGATTATAAGCCGCACCCACTACATTTTTAGAGGAAAATCGATTTTGTACATACACAAGCCGCACCTGTATATAAGCCGCATGTGCCCACATTAAAACATGTAAACATATTTACAAAGAAAGACGGTACACAGAGAGAGTTTTCAAAGTTTTAAGAATATACCTTAGCTTTTCTTTCCAAACAGTGCCTGTGACGCGGCAGTAACACAGCAGGAATACGGTAGCACAGCACTAACAGGGCTGGTTAAAAAAAAACGGTAAAAGTCACTGAAAGCCAGCTCGACTGCTTTTAACTTGAAAGCTGCGTCATATGCATTTCTTCTTGCATTTTCCTTGATGAGGGTCTGTTCATGCTAATTTTATTCACGGACAAAGCGCGAGGTTACGTTAAACTTGCATCTTCCTCGACACATATATTCCACCGGTCTCACTCTTACCTTTTCTGCTCGAGCGCCCCTGGCGGCCGTTAGAAAAAATGCATACATTAGCCGCATCATTGCATAAGCCGCAGGGTTGAAAGTTTGGGAAAAAAGTAGCGGCTTATAGTCCGGAATTTACGGTAATTGTTATTGCAGCTAGCCTGTGTGGAAAAACCCAAACTGCCTAAAAAACCAAAATTTTCAGGTTTTTGATATTTAAGTGCGTTGATATTCGGTGCAACAGCTTTTAATAGTAGGGATGATTGATTCTTCAAGCTGCTGTCAGATCAGTGCGTGTTAGCGCTGTTAGCACAGACCTTTTAATTTATGAGTCAACACGTGGCAGCGCTTCATCTGCGCCCTGCCCTACGTGACAGACTTGATTTAGCGGCGCCGCAGCGTCATGTTGCAAAACTGCTAATCAAATTGTCTCGGTGCGTCGCGAACATGCTAGCAATGCGATGAGACGAGTTCAGGGGAATTGCACTAATGACATCATCACTCTTCTTAATAACTCAACATGCTTTTCCGGCGCCTTTTCTTTTTCTTTTGGAGTTAAAAGGACCTTAACCAAGCGGAAAAGAAATCAATTTTTTTTAACATCTGCACCTTCTTTCTGCACCATTGTGGCAGATGGAATTTATTAATCAGGGTCAAATCACGCTCTGTCTGGCATGGGGGAAAAAAAAGAAAAAAACATGAAGGGGAGGAAGAAGGAAATGGAAATGAGGAAATTGGAAAAGAGAGCCGGGCAGAGGTGTTGGGCTGAATATTGACAAGGTGGTGATAAAGTCTGAAAGTGCGGACTGGGAGGGGAACAAAGCTCCAAGAACCAGCATAATGACAGAAGGGGAGCTCTGCCGTGGTGATGGCAGCAGCTGCCCTGAATTTTTTATAGCGGACTTGGCGGCGTGACGGCTAAGATCATTGGGATATCTCTCACCCGTGTTCCTCCGAGACCAGCCTTTTATTAGCCGTCTCCCCGGCCGGTGTGGAAGCACAGACTTGGGAGGAAATAAAAGTGGCAAGAAAAAGTTAGTGTCCAGGAAGTTGTGTGTATTTATGGCCCTGTGGAAAGTGTTGTTGCTGCTGTTATGATGGATGTTTGGTAATGGAGTTTTGATAGACGAGACTTGTCGTCCGACGCTGGCGTCTGATTAATTCCGGAGTGTGCCACATTAGCTGCGCTTAAACGCGCTTTGTTCAGGTAACATTTCAGCAGCCTTCACTTCAGCCAGGTTGGATGAATTACTTTCAGTCTTTAGCACCTTCTGACATTTTGTTTCTGTCAGTCCGTTTCTCTGATCTGGTTTCGGTGGCTGGTCTGAGGGCACATTCCTATATGCTGTGCAGGTCCTTTGCCTTCAGGGCTACGCCATGGAAAGGAGGGACCTCAGCTGAACGCAGCTCCCAGAACAGTTTCAGCCTCTTCTGTGATCACTGGTCCTCCCTATATTTAGTCTCCCATAACTCTTCAGAAGTGGTGTAAAATGACTGGAACCCCCGTGAGACGAACCCACAGGGGCACCTGTGAAAGCGACTCTTCGTGATCTCAAACAGACAGAAATTCCCCTCTGGACCCCCCCTCCTTTAAAGACCTTAATTAGACGAGGTAAAGTAACACTTTTCGTATTTAGCGTCCCATCGGTAAACACTGCCGTTAGGATCAATTAACCAGCGGCTAATGAGCAAAGTGGGGGTCTGCCTCCGTATTGCGCCATTGTTGGGTGGCAATTTTCAAATTAATGGGTTTTTGAAGTAAAAATCGCGAAAGTTTTTAATTGTTTTTCTTTTTGGGTGAGGGGAAGGAGGGCGAGATCAGAGTGTTAATTATAAAGTAGGGGCTTTAAAGTGAGAAGGATTTAGACTTTTAATTAAAGAGGAATTTGATGCGACCAACAGACTGAGTTCAATTGCCACACAATCCTCTCTTATTTCCCCTCACCCCTCGTCTCTCTATCTGCAGGCCCTCCCCTCTGTTTAACAAGCCTTCCATCTTCTGCCACTCTTCTCTGTCTCACTCTCTCTCACTCTCTCTCTCGCCCCTGCATGGTGTTCATGTCTCCCTCCTTGCCGGCCGTAGATGTATCAGAAGCCGGATTAGGGACTTTGAGAGCTCTGCGCTCGAGTGATGAAGATGAAGCCTGGGCAGGAGGATGAGGAGAGACGAAGACGGCAGGGAGACGCGGGTGGGCGCTTGGCTTGGCCCCTCTGCTGGGCTTCCAAAACCGAATTAGGGAGCTTTGGACAAATCACGGCCCTTCTTTCTCTCTCTCGTTCTCCTCTCTTCCTTCTCATCTGTTCTTCCTCAATAGCGCAAAGGATTGTTTTCATGGCGGTGATAAATTAGGCTGAAGTGATTAGCATGGTGTGAAATGTGATTACATACTGCTGATTTGTTTAACAGATGCCCTCTACCAGCTCCTCTTTGCTGGGTTACGGTGGTAAAGTCAGTCTCCCCCACAGCAGGAGGTCCCGGCGGACGCATTCAGGTTAATTGGTTTGATGGTGGATACAGCCTCATCGCGTCCCGCCGGGGTTGCGGCCGAGCCGCGCATTTGCGCACAGGAGCGCCTGTTTCCCGCCCACGCGTGCACACATTAACGTGTGTTTGCCGTCCAGTCTTTAAGTAACTGAGCGTTATGAAACAGCCTCGGCTCGCAGGCAGCGATGACTTGCTCTGTTTGGGTGCTGAGTCATGACGCCTCCAACTGTGCCTTCCAAAACGTGACGACAAAGTTGTTAAAATTAGCGACACAACGCTGGCCGATTAGCCTTCGGAGAGCGCGCTCGGATCTCTCGGAGGAGCCGCATCAGCAGGAGTGGAGCCACATCGGAGAATATTAACGAGATGCGCAGCTGACCTCCCGTCGTCTCAACCCTTCCGCCCATGTTGCCGTGATTACGCCAATCACCGTCATTAGCATTCTCTGCGATTAGTGTGATTTCTCATGCTTTGTTGCCTGCATGCAAATGACTCTTACCCGACTTCCCCTCCCATCGCAGCAGCGGCAGCTCAAACCTCTCCAGGCTGCTCGGTTCCGACCGTAGTAGCACGTGCCTTGCAGCAGCCTGCAAATCCACTCCTGTCTGAGGAAACATCCTGACCCAGCGTTCATCTGCGCTGTAATCAGCCCTTATCCATTTTAGCTTTATGTGATCCTCATCTCTCTTCTATCTTTTACTCACCTCCCTCCAGTGGGATTACCAAATGCCAATCTTTCCCCTCATCCTTACATCTTTATACCTCTCATTTCCTCTCATCACAGGCGCGCCCACCTTATCTGTTTATCCCACGCTCACTGATCTTGCTTTTTTGACTCCTTCCTTCTATTCCTTGCCCCCCTCCATTACTGCCTTTTGTGGCTTTTATCGTCCTCTCCCACTCATGTGTGTTCTTTGTCTTTGCTCAAGGTTGCGCTTCAACAATAAAGCCTGTTTTCTGTAAAGGAGGCTGAGAGAAGCTAAGGCTACCAGCTGGTTTTTCAGCAACTATTAAGGTTTCAGGGAAAAAATTATGACACAAACAAGGTCTGAAAAATGCATGTGAGTAAAAGCAGCCGGTGAAAACTCCGTTTATGTTGTGTATCGTGTAATCGCCGGTGGTCTGCGCAGACCTTAGGGTCCTGCATGTTTGTGATATTAATGAAATTCGCTCCTACTGTTGTAATTTATCTCTATATTATTGTTCTTGAGGGAGGAATCGAGCCCGTCACCATTTTTTAATGCTCAGCATGTGTTTGTAGCATCTGGACTGGAAGCAGAAGTTTTGTGGGCGTGGACACAAGCTTGTTGCTCCCGGTTTGGCAGCAAAGGTGATTCCAATGTCGCAGGTTTTTCTTCTCCTACATACTTGCTTTCTTGACAATCATCACAGTATTGTCTTAAAAGCTGCTAGCTAACAGTAGCTGCTTCTCGTTTTTCTACCCTGAGGTCTCTCCACGTGGGGTTCCATTCATCATGATTATGTCACGCTGATAATGAGAAAAAGCCAGATTAATATTCAGTTGTTGTTCGTCCACAGGGACTCTAAGATGTAAATGGCTGGTTTCTCAACTGGCACGCATAATTATCCAATCAGAGGTTCACAAATAAATTCCTTAGGAAGTAGCAATTGAAAATCTTTACGTTGACCTTTGTGCAATAAAAGTGTAATTATTAGTGCCACATTTATTTGATGCCACTATTGCAGGATTTGCTGTGAGTGGAGCCATAAATGCTGTTTAACAGCACAAAAATCTTGCGAAAATAGGAAAACATTTAGATTTTTAAAAGCACCTAATTATGCTGGTGGCTGCTCATGCGTCGCATTCATTGCCGCGCTCCTCCCGAGAGCACTCGGTGCTTTTAATAAAATGTTCCGGTGGGGTTCTGCCGCTGAAAATAACATCAGGTGTGCATTGGACAAAATGATTGCTTCTCCCAGAGATCGCTCTGACATTGAGCCCTGTGCATGGTGGAAAATTAGAACAAGATGCATTTTTTAACAACGTAGTCTCAGTAAATGGTGCATAACTACCACAACACACGTTTTTACGCTGCTTTTCGTGTGACAATTAGTACCAGCTGACTTCTTCGCTCTTTTTCTCTTTAGCTGCAGCAGCGAAAATGTTCTAACGGAGAATATCTGTTAGCAGATGTGACTTTGAAAAATTCAATATCTGTTTGACATTGGAAAAATACCTCTTTGCTAAAGCGTAATTATCAGTGAAAATAACAGTTGAAAGAGTAAAGTGACTCTTTGGACGTGTCCGTTGTTCAGTTGTTTCACAAATCCAAAATGATCAAAGATCAGATTTGAAGAGTCACCCTGAAGCGGACACTTGAGCCAGGTAGTGTGACGGTAGCCTGTTAGCGTCCATTGGCAGCGAAAATGGCGGAGCTAGTTTAAAATCTGTAAATTCTTACCCAGCTAAGTGTTTCCTGCCTCTGCAAATAAAGCTGTGCGTGAGCTGCGCTGAATAAAATATGAACCAGGTGAAATGACACAAATGTCCTTTTTGCAGAGGAAATGTTTTATATTTTTGGATTTGTGAGGTGATGTGCTGAAAGGGAATCTTTCCATTCCCGGCCTTTGACATGGCAGTTTATTAATTCCACTCCGCCTACCAGCAGCGAGCACCAGTGCCTCCGTAGATGATGGTGAAAAGTGCTCTGTGAGCTCGGAAAACTGGAGAGGTTGAGGGGGAGTCTGAGTGCAATCGAGCACAATAAGAAAAACTCATCAAAACACGAAAGCCAGAAAGGTGGAAAAATAAAAAAGTCGCTTTTTGAGAAAAAAAGGGGACAAAAGTAGAATGGCGACGCCAAAAGCTGCTTTCCAACCTTAGGCCAGGAGGCGCGGCCCGGGGTCAACGAGTCCAAAGAGCAAAAGAAAGAGAGGGGGCACGACCAAGATGGCCTCTTGGAAGCGAAGGGTAGAAGAAAAAATAAAAAGAACTGAGCAAGAAGGAGGATTTAAAAAGAGCAGTTGGTGAGGATGATCTGGAGAGGGGAGAAAAGAGGGAACCGAGGAGAAAGAAGGGAGTAAAAGAAGACAGGGAGGTGCAAGAGAGTGATCAGAGAGAGAGAGAGAGAAACTAATTCTCACTTTACTCTGGGCTGGAAGATTAAGGAAGATTAGAGAGATAGAATGATGAGGGTAGAGATGGAGCGATAACTTGTAGCACAGAAAGATCTTTAAATGCTTAATGCAGAGGGAGAGAGAGAAAGAGAGGGAGAGAGAGAGAGAGAGAGAGAGCATTTGTAAAACAGTGTGAAGTTGAAATGTGGAGTGGATGTGCAGGAGGAGAGACAAAGAGCAGGACTGACAGGGGGATGGATAGATCAGGACGGAGCAAATCAGGCTCAGAGGGAGTCCTAATAGAGCGATCCCAGGACACATAAACGCTCCGTCTATGAGAGGTCAGCAGCAGCGCTCGGCAGACGAGAGCAGACAGAAAATCCAGGTCATCTACACACCGCTCCGGCGTTCGTACCGCTCAGACTTCCCACCGGGATTCATTCTGTTGCTCTGTGCAAATCTTTTGCATTCAGTTCCTCCGAGGCCAGAAACCCATTTTCCTGCTCGGCCGCCGCCTTCTCTGTTCAGCCTCTCCAATCTTGGTGCGACGATTCAGCGACAATAGACGCGCTTAAAGGCGAAAGGAGCACTCTTGGGAGGAACATGGGGTGTTTTTTAGTGAGTGGTTAGTTCCAAGCTTGCCATCTTCCACGTGATCGAAACATCTCATAGCTATTACGCAAATTGTCCACAGTGGTGGCAGTGATGGAGTCCAACCAGCACCAGCCGAGCCGGTGGTGACGGAGTCCAACCTGAGCGCAGTGTTGGTTGACGGCACACCCTTCCGGTGGAGGCGGAGCCAAACCCCTGGGCTGCTGGGCCGCTCCGCTCCAGGCCGGTCGTCCGTTCTTAAACAGGCTGCCGCCTCTGAAGTTTTCAGCAAAAAAGGAAGAAAGACAAAGAAAGAAAAGAAGAGGGAGGGCGGCGCAGGGCAGACTCAATCTGTCATGCAGGATTACAGTGTAAGCTTCTCCACAGCCGGAGATGTGGTTTTTTTATGAAGGGGGGGAAAAAAAACAAAGCTTCTCTAAATGCCGTGACCCCTGCCATCCCCACGCTCCACTGCAGACGAAGACGGTGTGTGTGTGTGTGTGTGTGTGTGTGTGTGTGTGTGTGTGTGTGTGTTGGCGGGGCAGGTTGCCCCTGCAGCATTTGCTGTCTGATAGTGGCTGTTTTACCCCAAGGGACAGCTTAGATGGCAACCCTGAGCTGCAGGACGGATGGCCACAGCACCTCCGCTGTGAAGGTGACCTTGGCAGGAGGCCAGTCGCCGCGCCTTCGGTGCAGGTCCTTCAGCCTTCCGTGTGGGTCAGCGCGCCCCGATGCTAACAGAATTTATACTTCCAGAGATGCAGCCGTGCCAGAAGAAAGCTGATGCATTTTCATTAGCATTAGGCTAAATGAGGCATCAATCCCATCATCCTTTATCCGACCCGAGGTGACCTCTGACCCGCCAGAGTGGGCGACTTACAGGCGCCTCGGTTTGCCGCTTCTCCCCGAGCCTCCGACGAACAAACAAACTGACCCAAATACAGAGACAAAAGAGAAAAGAAGATTGGAGCAACATCATAGGAATTAGAAATACACACTCTCAGATGCTCCCGGCAGCGTGGAAGTCAAACAGAGGGGTGGGGGTAGGAGGGGAGTGTATGCAGCACACGCTAATAAGAGCGGGACCTTGGAGGGGGGGGGGTCCACATACATCCACTCCCACATCAGTGTCCTCGGGTTGGAACTAGTGCTGCAGAGGCGCCGATGCAGCGGGCGAGGAGGAGGCAGCAGGACAACAACCTCGGGATACGTCTTCCTGACAAAACACGGATAATGAGGCGCCGCCGAACAGACGGGAACACTCCGTTCTAGTCTTTGATTGTGAAGAGCAGCGGTCCTGGCAAGGCTGGACCAGCGGCTCTCCAACGGGAAAAGAACAAATGTGGAGATGAGTAGTGGCAGCAGGGTCGATCGGTCCTCACCGGAAGCACCAGGACACGACCCAGCTGGAATCAGAGTGCACATCTGGCGCCGCCCGGATCAAGGTTTTGGATCAGGACTCTGAAATGGAGCTCAGTTCCTGATGTCGCTGTAGAGCCGCTGCTTATATTCGGCGCAGGTAAAGCAGAGGCTGCGCCTTTCGTCTCGGTTTGTTTGAAGTCGGCGTGTTCTTCTCATCCGGGAAGTGAATCCAGTGGAAGAATGTAAATGTGAAGGAAGAAACAGCGTCTGAGGCGGCGCGTCGAGCGTGGTTATTCACCGGCCTCCGTGGCCGCTTACCTCTCCGCGATGCTCTTCCCCCGCTACACCTCATATGAAGGCTAACCTTGGTCCTGTCGTGTTTGCTCCCCTCTGAAACGACCCCCCCTCACCTCGGTGCCCTCTCTCAGCGAGCTCCAGTTCTCTGATTTAAATGTCCAGACAAACCGTTTTCAAGGTGTGCAGAGGGCAACACTTAAAGAGGAACTGATTAACCCGCTATACTCTCCAGACGGGAGGGGAGTATTAATTAGTGTTATTCTTCCTTCTGACACTTTACACAGTAGAAAAAGCTTCTCTCATTGTCTCGCCCGACACATGTTCATTAGGTCCATCCGGGCTGCGGCCTGGTGGAGCCCGAGTCCGTCTGCAGCTCCTCTCCTGAGGACCCTTCTGAAATGTCAGCCGCAGAGATGAAAAGATCAGGACGTTTTCTGATGTTCCGCGCGCAGCCGGGCGGAAGGAGAACAGAGGCAGGCTTGATGGGCATCAGGTGTAATTTCGCTAACTGCCCTGGCAGCTGATGACTCACTGTTTGGGAGAGACGCGCCGAGCATGTACCCAGACAGACGGCGTCTGGTGCCAGATGAGCGACCTGCCACAACCCCCCGCCCCCCGACCTTGGTGCGTGAAAGTCATTGAAGCTGAGTGGCCTCGTCGACCTTTCACAATCAGCAGCATCTTGGTCTAAAGGTGGAGGTGGAGTGGCAGAATTGAATTATCAGCTATTATATGGATCCTGAATTAGGATTATTTACCCTGGAAATGACGTAACCCAGTACTTTACCTGGCTGTGAGGTTCATAAACCATAAACGTTCTCCTTTTGGTCGTTTGGATGTGGATTGTGATGCGAATGTTCCTACAAAGTCATTTTCTCATCAATTATTAACCATGGCTGGACCTTTAGTGGGTCTTTATTGCCTATTTGTGTTACTTTCATCAGCTTCCCTCAGACTCTGCGTGTCTTTTGTCGTTAACCTCAGTCCCTGGAAGGTCAGCTTAGCTCTAGGGTACTTCCTTTCTATGCTCTGTGTTTTCCTGGGTCTGGTGGTCTGAATTATCACTCTAAGCCTGGATTACGTGATCTGAATCAACGAGTGCTCATTTAACATAGCTTCAGTGTCGCCTTTGGCTAATTTGCATTTGACACAACCTGTTCATTCTAATTTGAGAAAAGACCGGGAACCCGATAGGATCAACCGTGTTTATTATTTTCTAAATGCTAAAAATTGTCTGATGCAACCTGAAGCAAATCAGCTAGAAAGGAGAAAAGAAACGGTCTCTTCAGCTTTGCAGCAGGATTAAGGAATTAGTAATCAAGTCTTCCCCCAGGTTGTCTTGTACCTGACAAAAAATACCTTATTACCGCAATAATTTGTGTCTTCTTGCATGTAACAATAACAGGTATTTAGGTAGTAGACATCGATGCACTCGACGTTACATAAGCGCTTATTCAGCAGCGTTGGTGATACTTTGGAATAATTAGGTTGTTTATTATAAATTAAATGAATGAAGACGGTGACCGATTTCCAAATAGCAAAAAATATGATGCAACTGGATGCAAATCTGTTCAAAAGTCTCATCGGATGCCCCCTGAGATGAAATAACTCGGGTATTGTAATCACCTTAATGATTTCCTTATCTACAAACATCAATACCAAAGATTTTAGCATTTCGAGACATTACGCTAGCGGCTAGTGTAAAGCTCAGGATGTTTTACCTTTGGCTAATAAAACATTTTAGACGCATTTTTCCTGATTGTGTTAGCTTTCGGCCTTGGACCCTGGCCTGTCTTCCTTTGACGTGGCTTTATTCACTTAATCAGTCCCTAATGGTTCCTTATTTGTCCTCTATTCATTTTCAATCATCTGTGATCTTTTCTTGGCTTATACAGTGAAGCTAAGTGGTTTGTCTTTTATTAGCTGCCGTATGTCATTCCCCGCCGTGCGCAGCCGATCGTTAATGCGGTACGAACCTTCCTCTTTGCATTTGTGCATAATTCATTGCTTTGAGAGGCCTGACTGATGAGCGGAATATAGCGGTAGCTGACAGGCGTTCGGAGGATCAGCGCCGCCACCGTTGGGTTATTCAGCCTCTTCAACTCGTCACAGCGATGGGAGCCGAGCGCTTGGACCTTCGCCAGGGCGGGAAAGCATAGGCCACAAACGCCGCCCCTGCTGTGACCTGGCAGCACCTTTTCTGGCATCGTGATCTCCTGAAACGCGCCCCATCAAACTTTATTTTATCTTTATGGGGGTGATAGACTGTCGCCTAGAAGAGCCGTTCTGAGTATGAGGAATACACAGCAGCTGCTGCCACCTGCTAGATCTTCTGGCTCAAAAGTATTCTGGTTCAGGAGGTGCTGAGAGGAGATTTATGGAGCTCCAGACAAATAATTTAGAGACGTCTACAAGTGATTTGACTTGACTGCGGCCTGTTTGAAGTATTGACATAAATAAAGATGGATGGCGCGTCGCCGCTTCGTCGCTGTCTGCAGAGACAAAGCGCCGTAACCACGCGCTTCCATTCTGAGCTGCGGGCAAAGCCGGGGAGTCTTTCTTCTGGCCCAGCGGTGATTAGACATCAACCGCCAATCATCAATCTCAGTTTCACGTCCTCTTTGCATCATTTTTCATGCACACGACACAAAACGACAAACAGCAACGCCGTTTTGACCCAGGATTAATGGGGAAGGTGTGTGTGTGTGTGAGCGATACAGCAGCCGGCCACCAGGGGCTGCAGTTGATCTCTTTTGCTGTCCTTCGGGTCTGGAATCTCATCTGCAGCTCTTATTTTAACGAGCAGCACAGCCGGCTGTCGTAACCGGCTCTGATACAGTCCGAGGCCTGGTGGTATTTTCCATAAATAAAACAGCCCAGGATTGCTGCTCTAAAAGCCCCAAACGCTTGACAAATGCACAACCAGACCTTTCACATCAGCCTCTGTGTTTCCCATCTGTCTGAGCTAATGAGGAAAGACGGAAGTTCATCTAGTTTCCGGTTGAACCCGCTTTGGGTGCAGACAAACCAGATGTGTGATTTCTGTGTTGGCAGCTTTTGGAATTCAGCAAAGCTAAAGCTGATCTATCACTGGATCCGCCAGCTGGTTGTGGAAACCATCATTCTGTCCTGGTTGATGCACATTAAAAGCTCCAGATGAGGCTGATTCTGTCGCTTTCTCTACATCTGATCAGCTCAATAACAACCCTGACAGAACCTCATCATTAACATCGCTAAACCTTGTTAAAAACATCCCTTTTCACGCTGTCGCCATCATAGCAGTTATCATTCATTCCCACTGGTCCATTTGTAGTCCAGTAATATTAATAAAGCTTATAATAAGTTTTTTGTTAGCGAGCTGTTTTTCTTCTCAAGAGGATCCAAATGAGGAGTGTTATTTTCTAATCTGGCTTCCCATAATGCTGAAACTGTCCAATAAGTAAAGGTTACATGCTCACTGTCTCATTTAAATGGTCTTTTTATGGTTTATCTGAAAGGGACACAGCAGAAATTGGATTTATCTGCTCATTTAATTCTTTTTTATATTCTTTGACCACTAAAGACTTGCACATGTGGAGCTGTGAGAACAGAAACATGCTCGTATCGAGCGAGGAGGTCTTCAACGTTGCTCGCTTCAGCCCTCGCTGGCGTTCTGCCTGCTTCACTTTGTTCTGTCTGTTCTGATTTACCTGCCTGGATTGTGACGGCCCAAAGGAGCGAGCCTGACTGAACTCTGGTGTGATTTGGGCCACTGCGTTATACTCTGCAGGATTAACACTGAGCTAAATCGTGCAAAGCCTTACAGGTTTGATGATTAGCGCAAGCAGCCTTCTGGCAAACAGAATGCTGTTTTTTTGAACATTTACAAGCTAAAGTATTTGGTGTGAGCAATCCATGATGCCTGAATCACCAATGGGTGCTCACCACTTGTGCACGCTGCGGATCCACTCACCAAGCGCATCAGAGCAGATGGACAAAGGCGTGAAGTCTGCCCAAACTTGCACACACACTCGTCTGCTAGCGCCGCTGTTGCTTGGTGACAGTTTTCAGCCCGACTGTTGACTCTTTCCCAATTTTCAGGCCTGTATTGTGTTTGAAACGCTCTCTTTACAACTGCGCGCTCCACAAGCGTCTGACTCTTGCCATTCAGTGCAACCCCCATTGATCTCACTGAAAGCCCAGCAAATCCAAAGCCCCTTGCCGCTGTTCGGTTACACTGAGTCTTTTTAGTCTTAATCTCACCAACAGGCAGCCACCCATAAGCGGGCTGAATTTCACAGCAGAGCAAAATGCAGATTCATTCCACTTTTCCCCAAAACTGGCCAGTTTTTACCGATTTTACCTTCTTCTTGTCCTCCGTAGACCTCCCTGCCTGTTGTCGGTAGGCTGATGTTGTGTGCTCTGAGGAGGTAAGCAGGCACTGTCAGGGTGTCAGTGACGCTGATAGAAACATGGCCGGGGACACAGGTGGAGGTGTACTCACGCTGTCGCTCCGACGCCTCGACTGGTCGGCTTCTGGTGTTTACCACTTCAGAACGTGCCCAGTCGCCCTCTGCCGTCTTCTCCCTCCACCATACCAGCTCGCTACTGCTCCTCATCTATCTCTCTTCTGGAGCTCACCGTTGTTGCTCCATGCATAATTCTTTTGGTGTGGCTGCTTGTTCTCCTCCCTCCTGGTGGGGCTGCGAGCGCCGGCTTTCTTCTCTTTGACTTTGCTGTGTCCAGAAAGGCAATCCCCAGAGCTTTCTTTATTTTCCTTCCCAGCAGAAATGCAAGTATTAAGAGAAAAGTTCCTATTGATGTTTTGGGCTTGTGTGAAAAATTCAAGGTGTTTTTTTCCACGCCAGTGAGATGACTTTTATGAGCGCGCCGTTGGAGAGGTCGGATCGATGCGGCTTTGAGTCCCAAGCTTTTTTATATGCATAAAATAGATAAAAAACATTTCCAGGATGTTCAACAAGGCTTGAAAGCAGCTGCATTGTGTGTTATTTTGTGTCGTCGGAGAGAAGGTGCAGCTTTTTTAGGTGAGGCAGAACATCTCTCATGACAGAAGAGATGAATTCAGCAAAAAAAAAGCGTGAGAGTAAAAACGGGTATATTTATGCACATAGGTGCAGGAGCTGCAGCCTCACCAGTATGTTAGGTTGATGTATTTTCCTCAGACTTGTTTCTGAGCGCACAGACCAACGATTGGCCGGCTGTCAGCATTGTTGTGGCCTCCACTACATCTTCGCCCTGTCGTGGCCTCTGTAATCGAGGTCTTTTTTTTTACATAAAAGAACAGCTCCATGCAGAACATAGCAGCTGTAAATCCAGCCTTTCTAGGAATCTTAATGCCATGTTTTCATCCTATAATGGTGAGATGACCCCACTCCTGCACCTCTGACTTTGTCAAAGCTTAATAATCGATCCGAGCATCTGAGAACTTTGCAGTATTTTCAGTTAAATAGAAGCGTTTCAGATGAATCAGGTCACAGAGGAAACCTTGCTGAAATGAGGTGAAATCACATGGTTTGAATTCCTTGGTGTATACCTCAGCCATACGTTCTCATAAGACTCATTAAGAATTGAGAGCTCCCTGAAGCTCCCTAACTGTGGCCGCCCTATCTCTGTTTATTCCTGAAGACAACACGCTGCTGCGCACAAGTGGAATAAACATCCTGATCTTCACTGCTTCGTGCGAAGATTAAAAACAACAATTCGCTGTATTGCACTACATGAAGCTCTAATGAGGAGGTATGTGTTCCCCACCTGAGCATCCAATTATCTTCACTTACCAGCACACAGGCCGATGCATCCTGGAGAAAGGTGGAAGAGCCGCTGTTCCCTGAGGTGCTGGATTCCAGAAGCACCTCATATATGTTATGAGTTAAATAAGGCTTAAGCTCCTCTTCCAGTGATGACAACAGAATCCTTTTCTCCTCTTCTCATTCTATGTGGGTGAAGGAAGAATGAACAGGCAGGTAAACAGCTGTCAGGACGAAGACCTTTTTTTAATGACACCGGAACAGTTTTAGGAGCAATTTGTGCTCAGCCCTTCTAAGGAAGCTTGTGTTGACAGAGGTTTCCTCCTGAAAAATGCTGAAAAAAAGGTGGTTCAGGCAGTGACAGTGTCATGTTTGTATTCTCCACTGCCTCCTGCCAACTGCCCCAGGCTGCTTAACAAGGTGCCTGTGGCAATGATTGCTTGGCCATCACACTCCTGACTGATAAGTCTCTCTGGGGGCGAGAAGCGCTCTGTCATTGAATTCACCCCGATCGCCTCCCCGTGCTGTACATCCGAGATAACGCGGGCCGGCCCGGCCTTATAACCTCCCATAACGGCTGCTCTGATGGTTCTGTATGAAATATTCTGCAAAAACAAACAAAAACCTGTCTGACATTTTACCACCTAGTAGTTCCTCAGATGTTTATTTAGTCCTCCAACCCCAGTTTAACCAGTTCATTACCATCAAATGCAGCTTTTATTTCAGAGTTGAGTTTTTCTGTCCCTCTTTAAGCGTAACGTAGCATCAGGCTAATCAAGAAAAGTAAAAAAATATTAGTGTTTTGTCAAACTGGCATCACCTCCACCTCACGTGCATTCTAGGAGGTGTTTGGCGTCAGTGATTAAGATTCACGCAGCCGCAGTGATGCTGAGACATTTTTCACCCAAGTGGGTTTGGGGTCGCAGGCCGTCGCTGCCTTTGAGGCTGAATGTTTTTGTGTTGTAACGCGGGACTGCAGATGCATTAATGTATACTTACTAATTAAAGTACAAATTACCAGAAATTACTTTAATTTCATTAACGTGATCGGACATAATTTATCCCCCCCCCCCCCGATGCATTTTTATGATGTGACTGATTTACGCAGCCAATTATGCTGGTGTAGCCTGTTGTCAAGATGGCAGGCAGCGAGACGCCTGTCACTTCTAATGCAGCGAGGCCGAGCCAGAGGGCCGCCTGATTGATTGAAACTTAAGAGTGCACGGAGGGTGAGGGACAAAGTGACAGGCCTGTGATTGACACAGATGAGAGAGAGGAGACCAGAAGAGTGGATACTGAAACAATAGCGAGTTAAAGAGAGGGGATAGAAAGAGATTTAGAGAGATATATAAGGCTGAGGAGGAGACAGGTGGTGAGTGGGAGAAGTGGGAAAAGCGAGCGCGGGGGAGGGGTGGATAATCTTTTTTTCCCCTCTTTGCTGTAAATCAAAAGGCTTTGCTGGGAGAAAGCGTGGCAGAGGAGGAGGTAGCTGGGATGTCGGGAAGGAGATGAGAGAGGGAGAAAGTATTCCTGGAGGGCCGTCCCAACTTCAGTCATGGCCCGCTGAATGTGCTGACAGGGTCTGCGCGTCGCAGCAGAGCAAGTGTCATGCAGCCCGACAAAGATGGATTTTCATGAAATATGTAGCATCAACATGTAGAAAAACAGGGTTGCTTACTATATTGACAAGAAATTGTGTTACAACTTCTGTGTGAAACACAAAATAAACACCAACAAAGCCGATCTGACCTGTCAGAACCCAGAGACACCTGAGGACATCCAGGGGAAGGTTGTCCAGCATCCAGCGGATGCACGGTTGGGAAGTGCACGTAGCCTGTGGTAACCGTGTTCTGTGCTGACTCTGAAGGTGGCCATGCCAAGACCCAGCTTCCAGGCAGAACTTTAAAACTGTGCAACCTAACGTGAGCTGTTCTTACAGCGCCGCCGCCCAGCGAAGCCGCTCAGTTTGCTTTCTAAAAGTGACGAAAGCCGAGGAACCGCAACCGCAGCCCAAGGCACCACGCATCCGTATCCGAGCTTCGCATCTGTATTGACATTCTAACTGGATGATCAAAGCGGAAGTTAATTTACTTAATTAATCACGCATCAAAGTGGTATGAAGCTAGCGCCGTATCATAACTAAAACCTCTGACAATTGTTCCTCAAGGTGATTGGAGCCTTTTTCTTATCTTCTTTTCCACTGCAGAATAGAGGGCTGATAGCTTTGTTTTGGCTAATAGATGGAAGACTTGTGCCACTATAAATGCATTTTTAAAGCTCTTTTTGCATTCAAAAATGTTTGCTGTGTTTCTCTTCTAATCATTCCACCTACCGTATTGTGCTGTGTTTTTAATTAAAGCTGTGTGACAATTGTATTTTGAGCCTAATTATCCTTATCTTTTTCTCACAGGGTTCAACACTTCACAAAACCAACAGAGACAGTTTCGTTTAGGTAGAAGAAGATACAAGACTGTGGAGGAGGAGGACAGCCAGAGTGAATGACATCTCTGTGAATGGTGCATGATGAAAAAGTGAAAAAAAGGACATGAAAAGCTGCAGAACAGAAAAGAGAATGAAGACAACTGGAAAACAAGGCCTCCCTCCTCATTCAAACTAGAACGTCATGCTCAAAGATAAGATGATTACAAGTAATCTGCTCCTATTGGTTTTCCTGTGTCTGTGGGAGGGGCTTACAGCAGGCGCCGCAACAGGGAAGATTGTCCGGAGGAAAGGAGTAGGCACATCGCACTTGGGGAAGCTTGGCGAGAAGGACGGGAGCATGGATGCCAAAGCTCTTCCCGTGGTTACCCTCAGGAACCTGATCAGTTACGAGCAGACGGCCGACGCTGGCGCCTTTTCCTATCCTAAATTATTGCAGAGTCGTGCAACTCAACCGGCAGCAAACAGGGAAGAGGGGCGGGTAAAGGAGAGGAAAGCCTTCAAGCCCAAGCGCGAGGTCGACTCTGTCGATAAAAAAGAAACCGCTCTGCACGCCAGCAACAGAGGCTTGGTCCAAGAAGCAAAGAAAGTTAAGAACAATACCAAGAATTTAGAGAGCAAAACTGGAAAATCAGACAAATCTGGTCATCATAAGTCCGAACTGCACGCCAACAGAACCAGATTTGTGTGTAGGGCCAGGTGCAGAGCCGATCCAGGTATTCACACTACAGGTGTGCCAGGAAAAAGTTTCAGCACAGATGCCGTCCGAAAGCTTAACCTCACTGGCAGCTACGGCGTTCTGAAGCTGCTGTCGAAAGAAAATCTGGTCAGGATTGTCAATTCCCAAATGCAGAGCGTCCCCAGCCGAACCGGTCCCAGCAAAGGCGGCCGGAGCAGGAAAAGAGACTTGATTGACGTGAACCACGGACAGGTGGAGGCTCAGAAAGTACAGAGGCAGGATCTAGCCATCACTCAGTTACACTCGGGCTCGGATAATCAAACCGCTTTACCTTATGTAAGCCCAGCCACGGCTCCAGGTCCTGATCAAGACCAGGACCAGAGTGCTCCCGATAATCCCCATACTGGAGGGCAGGCCAGAGTGGAACTGCAGGGTTCTGAGAGCGGGGATAGCAGGAGCAAACACCTTACCCGCGTACTGTCAACACCCCGCAGCGAGGTCAGTCTTGGCCCCGAAAAGGCAGCGCTAACAAGTCAAACAGAACCGCCATTACCATCGACAAAACATTTCCCGCCGCATGTTCTCGCTGCAACAAATGATGCACCACCGTCTGTGCTGACAACGCAGCCCCTGGGAGCGAGAGGCGGTGCAGCAGATTCCCACGGAGACCCATTAGCAGAGTCAGTTCACTCTGCTCAAACAGAAGTCGGCACAGCTCAGTACCCTCCAGATGAAGACAACCAACTTGTCAACAGCAGTCACGTCCTGAAGCTCCAGCCGGCTCCCGAGTGGAGCCGCGCTGCCGAAGAACCCGCGACACAGGTCGGCAGGTCGCGAAACGGGAAGGGCCTCGTCTTTGAGGAAGCGGAGGAGGACACGGAGAGGGCGGAGCCGACGGGGCCGCGATCTCGCAGCAGGAGGAGCTGGATCTGGAACCAGTTCTTTGTCATCGAAGAGTACGCCGGACCCGAACCTGTGCTGATCGGACGGGTAAGTGAAAGGCCAAACTTCATGCATCATTTACAAAGGCTGTGAACTCTACTATGAATTTTTAAGACCCGGCTACAAATCTTTCACAAGGCTTATTTAATCTCCGGTCCTCCTCTCAGGTAGCCGACACATTTTATCCAGAAACTAATTTGTGTAATTTAATGTTAAAGTCCAGCTTCTTTTTTTTTTTTTCCTTTTTTCGGCAGTTCTATAAATCTGCAGTTGGAATTGATTAACATTGCTTCGGTGTGATGTGGTGCCTTCCAGGTAGTCGTAAAGGTTTAATGAATCAATGGAGTATTGAGGTGCAACAAAATCCCCAGATCCCATTAGCCCAAGGGGCTAGTCATGATCACTACCAATCTGAACCCACCAACGGAAATTGACATATCCAGGAGAATTAATAGCTTTACTTTTTCATCTAGCATTGATTCCCGCCCAAAGGCCGAAAGCGAGAGCAGTGTGTCTGTCTTACTTCCCTGTTGGTGCGACCTGTCAGCTGTCCTCCCTCATGGTCAGGGGTCTTCAAGGTCCTGCTAATGCTGGTTCAGACTGATTTAAACTCTCGTGGATGGGATTTATTCCCTGTCAGAGCATCACACGGGGCTGGGCGGTAGTGCTTAGCTCTGTAATTTATCGCAATCACTGAATTGGCACATGTGACCCTCGCTGCCCAAGGGCCAGCCCCTCTCTCATCCTCTCACCCCACGGGCGTGCGACTGGAGGGGAGGTCAGGTGCAGCGGACAGAAGGTGTCTTGAAGTCTAAAATGGCTGCGCTCTCGTCTGCTTGGCGAGCGCCAGCCGCATTTAGTCCCCAGCTGCAGTAGATGAGCTAATTTATAGGCCTGTGTGGTCGGTTTGCTGAGTAAATGAATAGTAATGATCCCTGTGTTAGCTCTGCAGCCGGTGGGAAACCCCTGAAGTCATGTGATGCCAGCAATTGATGTTAAGTTACTGAGCTCAGGCACAGACGTCAACACGGTTGGTAGGACACAGTTTGGCCAAAATGGCTAAAATTACCCACAAAATCATCACGTGTTGTTCTTTTCTCACGAATTACTCAGACCAAAACATTTCATTTCTTATTTCATTTTGACTCAGCATTCAGTCGGCAAAGTAACCAGCAAGTTATTGACTAAATGTAATGAAGTAAATGCAATAAGTTTACTCAGTCTTCATCACCGCAAATCAACTCTGGCGCTTTTAGATTTCGGAGCCGAGCTCTTTAGCACCTGCGGCGCCGGCAATCAGGCCGCTAACACCTCATTTGGCTCTCCTATCCTCGTGAGGGATGGAGGTCCAAAGCCAACGCTAGGGAGTAGCGTTGGAGTGCCCAGAGACGCAGAAGATGCAGAAGCTAAGGGCCCAACTTACAGATGGTGCCGTGTGTAAAGCCATTAGTGCCAATCTGCTGTGTCAAGCAGGTATTTATGCCAGCACATTGTATGGTCTTCAAGGAGGGAACAAAGCCAGGACACACACATGCCCATATGATAGCGCTGACACTTGGAAGACCACCAAAGTGCCATTGTGACTCTGTGTGTGTGCATGATTAGTACCCTGGTGTATTAGACTGTGGTGGCACACATGAATAATGCTCTTATAGATCTAAATACGCTTATGAATTTTTAATCCCCTTCTCTGCTCCGGTGCAGGCCGGCTCTATAGGTAGATGGATCAATACACGCTGCACTTGATTTTTTTTCCTCCAAACGGGCCCCGACGGTGCTTTAATAGACAGCAGAACGACAGTGATTGCAAAGAAATGAAGCACCTTTATCAGGTCTGTGCACTCCATGACACACACAGGGGATGCGCATTCAAACCTGCAATTTTGTATTTAATTGTGTGCCTTCTAAAGTGGCCCCTAACACTGATTCACGCTGGTTTTCTGTGTGATCTCTGGCTTTTCTGTCAGAATAAATCCGCCGTAAAGCTGGAAACAAGAGCCAGTGCTCTAATCTGTGGTGCTAAAGGGAGACAAAAGGCTCTGCCGCTTAACCGATAATGAATCAAAGGCCACGTTTTTTGGACACAGTAAACCCCTGTGGATATTTATACGCACAGTCTCTCATTTAAAATGGCTAAAAAAAACATTTATGGAGAAGCAGCAGCCGGTGTCGCCACATGTCCGCTTACCCGTAAAATGTCTGATTATTGTCAAAGGATGAGTTTTGTTTTATTTATTTTTTTAACCAAGAATCTTATTTTTAGAGTTGTTGAAGGTTCACAGGAGTTGCTAAAAAGGGCATGAAGCATTCCAAGCTGTGAATTGTCTGACACATCCACGCTCACAGTCGCTGCAGCGTTACTATATTTTCTGTCTCAGCCTCATAATAATTGTGAATTTAATTGATGCTGTCACATGGTCTGTAATGGGCTTTCAAGTGATTGCAGAGCCAGTGTGAAAGAAACAGAATTTGTTAGGGAGAAACAGGCACCTCAGCAGAACTGGGATTAAGGGGAAAAAAACAGCAGTCTGATTAGCTTTTCTTCCTGGGTCTCCTCTTGAAATGCAAACACACCAGCGCTTCATGCGGTGGGAAAACGTGACACATGGTCGTTTGGTGGTTCTACATTCCAATACGTTCATGCTGGTTTTAATCCAAGCGCATGAGCTACCTCAGCCTTTACCGGGGCAACAGGAAAAGTACAGAGGCTATCTCCATTAGCATCTCATTAACATCAGCATGAGCATGCATAATTCACAGTCAGTGAAACATGCCTGTTTTACACAATAATACCATTGTCTGCGCTGCGCAGGACATGCTCGTTACAACGCGGCTCACTTTTGAAACAAGTAATTAATAAAAGGTGTTGTGACACATAGTCATCATTTACTGCTGAAGGCTGCTCTGCAACACGTGTTTACCAGGTTCACACAACCCAGGAGCAGCAGGAGATGTGTAAAAAAGCCAGTTATCCACCGCTGCGTTCTCCGTGACGCCTCCACCTCGGAGCCCGACGTGCAGGTGTGAGGCGGTTGTTCTTTGATGCTCCCGCGTTTATAACATACCAGGGAAATAAAATTCAGTGCTCAGGAGCAGTTTTCTGAACCTTTACTTTTTGTGATTTCTGGACCTCTGCAGACTCTGTTACACATGTGCTTCGGCAGCTCCTGAAATGCTACATTTTCTTAGCTTGTAGCTCAGTAATGAAACTTTGTGCCTAACTGCTGTTTCTCACCTTTTGCTACTGGTTTAATGCTTTAGTTCCATTTTTGAGCTGCTGAAACTGGAGCAGTAATCTGCTCATGGAGTCTTTCTGCAAGACAGAATTAAAAATGAAGGAAAAAGGAGGGGAAAAAACCTGTGTACCACCATTAGAAAAGAACAAAAAAAGAGAGTGCAGAGTCAACAAAAACTTGAAAACTCAGAATCAGCTGTTAAATTCAGGATTTTAGCTTAGAGCCTATTTGATTTACAAAATATAAAGTATCTTCAAATGTTTTAGGATCATAAACTAACACTGGGTATTAACATTAGATGGCATAGTTGTGCAAATTCACAGTTAAGAGCATCATTTTATAGTAAAATGGTGATTGCATTTATAGATCTATAGGTATTGCATTCATACATATTGTTGTGTAATTATTAAAACTGGCTCGCCGTCTCCACAGCTGGATTCACAACAATCTCAATTTATTTTAGAACTTCTAAAATATTTGGCAGGTTGCATCATGGGAAGTGTAGTGTCCTGGTCTGTGAGCTACATCAAGGCAGAATTCCAGCTCTTTTCTCAGGCAATCTTGTTATTTTTTTTCTTTCCTGAATCTTGAGTAACCCTCTCAAAATCTGCCCCATTTGTTCGGCTTATTAGTTTAATTAATACCATTTCTACGCTGCGTGTAATTTGTATCTTTATGAGCTTATCTCATGATAGCGTTATCTGCCAAAAACAGCCAAAATAGAGTGGCGCGTGTCGTTTCTGCAGCAGCTCAAATTAGTTTTCTGTACCGATTTTATTAACTAATGTTTGATTTTTACGGTGTCCATAGTTGCATAAAATGTCTGATCCTCTGAAATATTCATATTGTAGAATAAAAGATCTCAACATCACTGATAAACGCAGCATCAAACAAGGATAACAAGCAACGTTCATGCTAACCGGCGCAGATTAGCATGACATCGAACGGCTCAGGCTCTGACTTGTACACAAGTTGTGTGATGCTGCTGCTGTGTCGCCGTGCACAGTAAATTATTAAAGAGCGTGATGAGGAGAAAAACAGAAAGCCACAAATTACACATTGAGCTCTGTTCCGTTTTTCTCCGGCGAGAGGCGCAGAGGTGACCAAAGTGTCGATAAAATCGGCAGCGTGTCTGGCACCACCATTCCTCCTCCTCCAGCAGCAGTCTGACAATTACAGAAGAGTGTGGAGAGGATATTTTGGTCACCCATCAATAGAAAAGTGGAAAAACTGCCCCAAAAAAGGAACAAAGCAAAAGCTAAAAGTAGGTTCTGCAGTGTTCCTACAGCAGTCCAGAACCTGCCCGCTTACCTCCTTAAAAGTTCCAAGAGTGTCGACCATCCATATCCTGGTGGCCTCCACATCAGGAGTCTTTGTCTGGATCACTCCTGCACAGATAACGACTGCGCAGATCAACATAAGCGGCAAAAGGCTGCAGTGTAAATGTCCTGGAATTCAGTTTTTCGCCCGATAAGAAACTGATGTATTGTACATCTTTATTCATTCCAATGGTAAGCACACATCTGCTGACAGGGAACTTATGAATAATGATACAAAAACATTGCAATCTTGCAGCAATCTTTGTCATTTCTGGGGCTCCCACTCTGCTCTCAGCACTCCACAGTCAACGTTTAGCCTCTAGGCCTTGCGCAGCAGGGGGGAGATAGAAATTACAGAGCGAATGTGGCATTGGAAGGAGCCGGAGACACGGGAAAGAGAGATTAACATGCAGGAAGAGGCAAAAGAACAAGGTCACAGAAGAGAGGGTACGCGCGGCGCTTTGAGGGAGGCTTCAATGGTGCGCCGAAGAAGTGAGAATGGCGGAAAGTGTGGAAAAGGTTAATGGCTTACAACTGGTGGCGGGGAGGAACGAGTAAAGCGGAGCAGAGATCACACACGTCTGTGATGCTGACCTCTCAGCCCTGAGGGTCCTGATGAGAGGACAGACGCAGGGACAGAAAGAAAAGGTTGCAGAAGGAGGCAACCGGGACAGACGGGGTTCACAGAGAGGAAAATGTTAGCAGCTACATATCATTTTAAAACCCTGTGGAGGCCACATAAAAATAGGACCGCGAGCGCAGGATCACATAGAGAAAAATAATAGATGGGAAAGGCAGAGAACAAAGCTATGAGAGAAGAAGAATAAGAGGCAGGGAGCCCATTCAGGCTGGAATTCAAAGGAAACACACAGAACGCCTTTACTTCCAATCACCCTTCGCTCTTACAGCTCATGTTTCATCTCAGGATAATGCTGAACAAATCAGCAAAGTCAGGCTGTGAATTTAAATCAGCTGCCCGCTCATGTGGAAACAGCGGCAGACTAGATGTTCTTTGAGGAGAAATTTAGCATCAGTCTCAATCACCACTTTAACAATGTTTTTGTTAGCATGTCTTAGCTAAACATTCTCTCTTCTCGTGATCTATTTCACCCCTTTTTACCTGGATGATCTGTGTGGAAGAGCCGAACAGTCAGTGCATCTGGCTGTTCTTTTTTCAGGATCCTGAGAAGAGGAGAGAAACTCTCCCATATTCTCTCTGAAGTTGTGAGGTCCTCCACAGATGTCACCTGTCTGTAGGAGAAGCAGTTCTAGGGACACACACGCGCGCATGTGCACAAAGCACATGCTGTACAAACACACGCTTGCAGGCTGTTTGTTGCTTCTTTTTTAGTCAGTAAGTTGATTTCAGTAAAAGTAGGTTTAGCGCCACACAAACCAGAGCAGGAAGGTAAAGCAGACCACCGGGTGAGACACGTGTGACGGCTTCGCCGCACCGTGAAGCGTGCCGAGCCGTGTCTCCGCCTCAAACCGCATGTCTGTTGGGACACGACTCATCCCCCGTAGCCTCGCCGTCTACAGACAGCTTTCCTGGGTATAAAATGGAAACTGCATCTCAAAAACATCGCCCTCGGTATGAGACAGCCTGAGAAAAAGCCTCCCCCCCCTTTTTTTTTTTTGCACTCTAACATAGTACAAGAAGAAAACCTGAGCCAGAACGGGAGGACTGCCAAGGTTAGCGGTGTCAGGAAGCCTAACAGGGCCACTGGGAGGTGACAGGGAGGGCGTGGAGACCGTGGAAGAGTTTAATTTATGCACAGCCCAGCGTGACCTTGGGCTAATATTCATGCACCAGCCCGGACCGCACTCTCCACTTTTCCCCGTGGCCCAGGACCAGCCCGCATGTCAGAGTGAGGCGCGCAGCAGGAGAAAAAAGAGTCACATGTCAGCACGAGGAGAGCTGGTTAGAGGAAGGAGGCAGGATGGAGCTGACACACATCACCCTCAGGCTGCTGCAGCAGAAAATAGATCCGCTCAGTCAGTCATCACTGGCTCCAAACTCATCAACAATCGACCAGTTCTGTTGATTCCCTATTCACAGCTTGATTATATCCAACTGTAGATTAATTTAAAGTGACCACACGTGCAGAAGTGGATTCTTTTGAAACGAGTTAGTGTCTGGATGGAGGAAAGTGCTCGCGTCCCTCCCTCCAGGTTTCGCTTTGACTGTGTTCCCTCTTTGGACCATTTTTAATTTGTTTTTCTGATAATGTGAAACTGGGGTGAAAAGCCAAGACTGGAATCCAGCGCGTGTTCGCGCAGGCAGCTGGAAGTAAAGCTGAAGGTCGACGCCGCAGCGGCTCGCTGCTGCCCGCATGCTTTGTACGACGGCCGTGCCGTCTCTTTATTTCCTGTGCAACGGATAAAAATGTTGCTTTATAATGGTAACAGTTTCCTATCGGATCATTGGATTTAACGGAAGCATGAAACTTTAAAAAAAAAAACAAGCTTTAAACTGACCAAGAGGTTGACAGCATGTAGTAAAAAAAGCCAAACTGTTGATTTGCGTGCGTTTTGGAGACTTTTCTCTTCGACGAATCCACCATTTGCTGCTCCAAACCCCGACCAGAGCGTCACCCTTCTGGACTTGGCCGACCTTTTCTCTCCTCGTGCAACAAATGCGTCTGTGCGTCGTGGCCGCAAAAGTTGCACAAACTTTTAAAAAGCGTGGCTGATTTTTAGTTCTTTTTTTTATTTTTTGTGGGGTTTTTTTCCAGCCAGCTGCAAAGGCTGAACCACAAAGGCAAAACAGAGCTGCTGGAAATCTATCAACAACGTGATAAAATGTCAATAATTTGATGCTTCTGAATGCTTATTTATTTTGAAAGCGAGCAGCTTTGTGCACGGCTGTGGGTGTACGTTTGTATAACAGAGGCCATGGAGGAAGCTGAAGGGGAAGGTGCAGATGAGGGGAGGTCAAATGAAGAGGTCGGGGTCAAACCGAGCCAAGCAGGAGGCCAAGGGGAAGGCAGAGGTGATGCTGGATGGGAGAAGGCGAAAGAGGTGAAGAAGTGGGATGCTGGAAGCTGGGAGAGAACGACATCTTTAGCTCGGCTGCCTCAGACACGCAGATTAATGCATCAATTTACTCTGCCGCCATAATTCAGCTGTGAGCATCGCATGTCTTCCTGGACTTTTACAGCTTAATTGTCCAAAATGTGAAGCATCAGCCTACTAACCATCCTTCCTGTGGAAAAAAAGGAGAAATTAGAAAGACTTTTCCAAGTATTGCCTTGAGAATATATCTCAAAAATATATCCCAGATTTCATGACTGTTAAATGGGCATAAATTCTTTAAAACAATCAAATCAGGCAAACAAACTGTTCTCCAAAGTTTGGAGTCATTTTCTAAAACAAGGGAAAAAAACCAGCAAAACTCATTTCATTCCACGTAAACCGGCCAGTGCCCCGTCGGCGGCGGCGATGCCCGTGGCGGCAGCACACGGTGGCCCCTGCGTGGGCGATCTGCCCTTTAAATGTACAGCAGAGGCTGAGTGTAGCCTCCAGTGGCCTTTTCCAAGCTCGTCTCCCTCCGATCCGAAAGATCTGATGTGAAGTGCACCCCATCCAAGTGGAACACCGGAGCAGTAAACCACAAACAATCACACACACAGATATGCACGGATGGTCCCGCTCCTACATCAGCTGGTTATGATAATCACAGCAGGATTTGCATACCGCCGAGCTAAAAGCGCATTTTTGTTGTGAATAATGCATCGCGGAGGATGGGACCAGCGGTGGGAGGCATCGGGCAGCTTTTGGTGCTAAAGGAAAAGTCTAATATTGATTAATAATAAATGTTCTGTTCGGAAGTGCGTGAGTGGGAGGAAGCGGCTGATGCAGGGGCTTAGTGTGTTCCTGTGTACGCCAAGGTGGAGCCACACGTGGTGCCCCGCGGAGCCGGACTGGATTAGATCAGGACCAGGAGAAGTGGGCGTGGCAACCCGATTTAAGGGGCAGTAAACGCCGAGCATCCTGGTGGCGTCAGTGCTGGATCGATGCTAAACAACTAACCCGCACGGCCATCAGATTAAAGCCAGGGAGCAGGGACAGGCCTTTGGCATCGTCACACACGCACTCACACACACTCACACACTCACCGTCACCGTCAGAAAGGTGTTGTATTAAAAGTTCCATTGGAATGTGAAAGTTGTCATGGAGCAGCGGTCCGTCCACGAACCTCAACGCTGTTTTATAAGATATTTTTCTTCCTTTGTTAAACAACGTGGAGCTGCAAACGCGCACAGGTGTGTGTGCGTGTGCGTGTGTGTGTGAAATCCTATTTGTGTTTTTTTTTTGTGGCCCTGCTTTTCTGGGATTGTTAAAATTGTTTGTTTTCACCAAATATTCACCAAACTGCCTCTTTACTGCACCAGACTTGCATTATAGCATTTTTTTCAATATTAAAATGCATTTTTTTTTAAAAGTCAACCTAATCCCAGGCACTTAGTGCAGCTGTTAAATGTGTCCATTTCAGTTTTCCTGTTTATTGCTAATTTTAATGTGCTTATTTGCTTTTGCTAACATCATTTGTTGCACAATTTAGTCTGGCAAACAATATATCCCCTAAAACTAATAATCAGAATTTAAAAACCCCAGACAGGAGCCTTCATATTGGTTTCCCATTTCCAGAAGCAGCTCCTATTATCGTCTCATTCAATCTCTTCAGGAAAATTGCAGCGAGGCAGTTAATCAAAGTAAATCCCAGCCTTGAGCTCGACAGACATCACACACATACACGTGCAGAGGCGAAGGTGTGTGTGCTGGCTCCAGATGGGCGATGCTATGCTCTCCAGATGGAAGAGAGCTTGAAGATGTGTGATGGCGGCAGAGCCGATCAGACACTTGTTGGCTTTAATTATTCGGCGTGGTATCGACTCGGGCCTCCGCTGCGCGCTCCCTGCACACTTCTTGGCTTTCTCTCAACTCATTCTTCACTTTCCAGGTCAGGGACCACACACACACGCACACACACTCATTCCCTCTCACACCTTGGCTTCCTGTCCGCCCTGTGCAACGACTGTGCCAAATGAAGTGAGTGCAGACGGAGCCTCAGAGTCATTTAGCGCTTCCTTTAGTCTGCTGTCCAACATGGACTCTCACCTGAAAACACTCTCACACTTACACACACGCAGTGAAGTGTGTGGTAACATCAACTCCAGACTGGCGTGTCAGCCAACAGGCACTTGAACAACCAAGTTCCCCTTCTTGCATTTCAGATATCATCTATTACCTCATTTCTTTTTGTATTTACATATGTCACCCTTTCTGTTTGCTAAGCTAGCATAGGCTGGCTAACTTTCAGGCCCCCCTGAGCACAAATGGGCCCCGTCCCAAATTCATTCTGCTGAAAGTTTTCCCTCAGCTGACCTCTCTCTTCAAACACCCTTCCGAAACGGCACCAAATCGATTAGCGGCGCTGCCTGGCTCTGCTCTGTTTGACAGTCTCCGGCTGATATGAAAGAGCCGGTTCGGCCTCGGTCCCAGGTGAGACCTGCATGGCGTCTTTTCCCGGAGCCGTCGGGACCAGCGGGGTTTCGGAGACCCGTGCTGCTGCGGTCTTCGCTCAGGTCGCCGCACAGGCAGGAGATACAAAGCCGGCCCTCCTCTGCTGGTGTGTGGAGGTGATTAGGGATGTTCTCACACCTGCCCACTCGAGCATTCCCCCTGACGTGATGGTGGAATTGAAGCTGGCGCTCAGCGGTGCTACTGCTGTGTGATTGCTGGCCTTTCACGTCAGCCACCAGCTCATATCCCACAGTTTGTAATTTTTGCTGCTGCTGCTGTGACTTGACTCGCCTCAGAGTCTCACATGGCAACCAAACACATGCACATATACACACACACACACACACACACACACACACACACAATGCGGCTGAATTTCTAGGGAAACACATTCTCATTCATTAGGCAAATGCACAGCTGTTGGGGAAAAGGCACACTTTCCCAGTGTTTCCTGATTTATTGTGCAGCAGAGATGTGAAATGGTGTGTATGGTAAATTAGTTATGTGTGTGATTTAGAGGACGGCGGAGTTTTCTTCCTCGCGTCATGATTTATGATTATTGCAAAAAAATGTGAACTTGAGTGGATGAGAATAAGCGTATTACCTTATGATAATATAAGTAATTGAGGAGATTTAGGAGTCTACAAAGGCTGCGTGTTGCATCTGGAGTCAGGGAAAATGGAAATGGCAGCTTATCAAGCTGAAATCACTCTCAGAGCAGAGGTGACACGTCGGTAAATTTGAGTTTTGTGGTCTTGGTATTATTTGGCGCTCGATATATTTGATGGTATATCAGGGGGATATGAAATACAGGAGTTATGAGATGTCATATTACTCAAGTTAAGCAGATGTGATATATGGTGATAACCAGTTGCGTTCTGATATTGTTTGGATGATTTTTTTTTTAATGCGCTGGCAGGTGGCGGAAAGATTTTCCAAAGCTTTGCTACCTCTCTGGCCATAAAATATGGCCAGAGAGGTGGTTAAGTGCCTTTTCTTTATTATGCTTTCCTATTAATCTAGGGGGAGCAGATAAGGTTGAGGGGTCAGCTTTAAATGGATCGGGTTTCCTTACGCCTTGCCTTCTTGCTCCAGAATGACTCTGAGCAGCGCTTTCAATCAGGGCCGCCACCACTCACTGTGGTAATGATGGCCCGGGCTTCATTAAGAAGCTCGTTAAGTCCCCTCGTTAAGCTCCAGGGCTGTGAAGACTGTGATTGTTAATGGCTCTTCGTTATAGCGAGAAGCCAGGCTCCCGTGGCGGTCCTGACCAGTCGGCCATTTGGTCCAATTGGCCCCAGTTGCCCTGCAGGGTAAGGGACAGGCTAAATACGAAGAGCTAAAACAAACAATTTGTCCCCACTTTCCAAAAACTTTGGCTGATTGAGGTTGAGCGCAACAGCTAAAACACAACTGTAACATTAGCATCATTAGCACCCAGATAGCCGCTGGACCACAGTCATTCATTAACATGCGTTTCATGCTATGAAATGTCAGCGTATGCCTGATGTGTTAGAGACAGAGTGCAATTAATACCCGCCAATGATGTAGCGGAAAACAATAAATCACTGTCCGATGAGGTTCTCCACCTTCCAACAAACATCAGGACACGTCTGGAAGCTGTCGTGTGGCAGGATGCTCCGCAGAGGAAACCACTTCTGGAAGCTGCCAAACAAAACATCAACTTGAATAGCACGTAGCTGCTCAAGTCGGCGGCGGCGGTGCTTGCTAGCTCGAATGGTTTTCTTCCCGTGTTTTAGTAAATGAGCAGTCATCAATCTAATGACAGTTTGCTAAGCTCATCCCGCTCTGTGTCATTTTTGGATTTTCTGCTACCGTAAAGAAGGAAAGAACTTTAGCTTTCATTTCCGAGGCGGTCTGAATTGATGATTTCTTTTTAGCCATAAACAACACCGTCAACATCCACACTTATCATCAACCCCCCGTAAAGCCGGCGTATCAACTCCATTTCCCCTTGAAAAATGCCAATCATCAAAGGCAATGAACGTTTGGAATAGCACTGTTTTCCCATTTTATTCCCTCTGATATGCTTAGCTGTTGCCATGCAACAATGGCTTTCCGAGACAACCCCCATCCCCTCAGCCGCCGACCCGGCTCGTCCTCCCCTCTAAAGTCACATTGTCTGGCTCTCCTGCAGGCGTGGGTCTAATTTAGGGTCCTCCCTGTAATCACAGTTGATATTCTTCCCACGTAGGTGCAGAGTAATAAGCTTGACTCCCGGTGCTGGGCTCTTCCTGCTGGCACGCCGCTGTGGTCAGACACGGAGGACAGCGCGAATCCAACCGTATTGGCTTCTGGCGGCGTGAGAGGATGCTGACCGCTCTGCTTGCCATCCCTGCAGGAGCTGATCCAATAAAGCTCCAGAGGAGATCGATACAGCCGTCCCGCCGCTGCACACCCATCCACTGCCCTTCATACGCACCTATTAGTTAGGGAATAATTGAAAGGCCTGCTGTTCATTATTCCTTTGTTTTGGTGCTTTATTAAATATCCCGGGCTGTGCGAGGGACCGGTGAGCACGGCGGCCACAGCTGCTGCCAGGAATAAGAGGAGGCTTTGAGAGAGGAGAGTTGTGGGAACCCAGACAGGAGCCTGGAATGTCTGAAGGCCCAGCTGGACCTTGGAGACCAGCCACTGTCCGAAATCAGCTGTAATCTACATTGTTATTATAGGAACTAGCATAGTCGTTGCAGGATCGGAGAGCCGCTGCAGAGTAAAGGTTGAGAACGGTTGTTCCTGCTATCTGAATTCTAACCACTAGATGCTGTCAGATCATATCTGCTGTCCTTTAAATGTCATCAGGCAGAAACACTGCCTTCATATTGACTTCTGACATTGATCTGATATACGAGCACTTGGAATAATAATAAAAAATAAAAATCATATCGACATTTTAAAACTGACTGACGTGCATTCAGAATGGCTGATTTGTGTTGTAGCAGTTTATACGATTAAACTAAAAACTCTGTAATGCTCACACTGCTAGCTACATTAGCTGTGTAAGGCTAACGGTAGAGCTGTGATAAAACAGCCTGATAAAAGATTCATAAATCCCTCCTGGGTGGATGGTTGACTCTCTGCAGCACCAAGGGAACTTTCTGTGGTTGCACAGCTGAAGATGAAGCTGAACGTTGGTTAAATGTTTGCGTTTCCCTTCTGAAACATATTTCCCGAAGGCTGGAACTGTATGCGGTGGTAAATGCTTCCACCTGAAAAACAGCCCTTCTGAGCAGAGTTCAGTGCTGCTACGTGGGAAATGTATGTGAGAGTTCTTGTAGGAGGCATTGTTCCAGTTCTTTGTGTGTGAGTTCAATATCCCGGGGCTATGCAGAGGATAAACAGTGTGTTCTCTCTTCATTCTATAATGCAGCTCTTTGCTGTTGTCTTTTCCAATCTTTCCTGTCAAATATATTTTTAATATTCATATTTTCCTCTTTTTTTTCCCTCTACTTCCCAACCCCAAATTTCCGCTCCTTTCATCTTCTGCAGCTCCACACCGACATGGACAGAAATGATGGACGCACTAAATATGTTCTCCGAGGCGAGGGAGCCGGCTCGGTCTTTGTGATAGATGAGAAGACAGGTAACATCCACGTCACCAAGCCGCTGGACCGCGAAGAGAAGGATGAGTACCGACTCATAGCCACGGCCACCGACAGGCTGACGGACCGCGCCCTGGAGCCTTCATCACAGTTCATCATTCGAGTGCAAGACATCAACGACAACCCGCCCGTCTTTGACGAAGGGCCCTACAGCGCCACCGTGCCTGAAATGGCCAACATAGGTACTGCTAGAAAGAGAAAGAGATTGTGTGTGTGTGTGTGTGTGTGTGTTGAGGGGGTCGGGTCTCTGTGTGCTATGATGTGACTGTAAAACCCCACTTTCCTCCGACACCTGAAGCAGTCGCCATTTTCTGCCCTGTCACGCTGCCACCGCTGCTCCCCCCCTCCCCGTTACTCTTTTACAAAGGCAATTTGCTGCTGTTGCTGCCTCTGTTGGCGTCTCACAGGCAGAAAAACATCGACTTCCCATTATGCCGCCGTGTCAGAGGCGAGTCCCAAAACACTGTAGGGCCGACACCGTTACAGTGGCTGCAGCCATTAAAAGATATATTATGATATTATGAGTTTAACACCCACATGGATGATTTATTTAACCTCTGGAACAAATGGAGGTGACAGATGGCTTCTGACCATTTCATTCTTCCACCAACGTGTCTGCAATTGAATTTTTATAGATTGAAAAGTCGGGTTGAGGTGTCAGGTAGCCGAGTCGCCTGAACTCTTTTCAGTCCAGATTAGGTTGCTAGAAAGGATAAATCAGATTACAAACGGATGTCTGCCACATGTTTCCTGCATCTTTTTCAGTGGTTGGTAAGTAGAGAACTTGGAATATTCCCAGCATCTAGAAGAAGAACTTTTACCATTTGCTTGTTTGTGGGCTGTAACACCTTTTTTTTTTACTGGTAAATAAGGATAAAACACGAGCAAGTCGCTGCTGTCAAGCTCTGCAGGAAGATGGATGTCCGCTCTGACCATGGCCAGACGCCGTGCTTTACTATTTCCATCTCAGAGGGCCGAGTCTGAAGGTGTTTTATTCAGCGTCTCTAAAATCACAGTGACAGCTTTGAGTGGGAAGACCGTGACGCTCCGAACGGTGCAGAAAATGAATCAGGTCGCAGGTCTTTGTAGCAGAGGTGCTGGAACGTTATCAAAAACAGCGTTTAAGCAGCACTTTGGCGTGAAAATAAGGAAAGAGCAGTTTCTGTTTTCACTGTGGGCCGTTTAAAATGGCTCCATCCGTGCCCGTTAGCATTCCGCTCACGCCGCATCACACTTGATCAGAATGGAGACGCAAATGGATGTTTTATGTAAAAAAAAAAAAAAACAGCTCCATTTCAGTCAGTTCGATACATGTTGGATGGATGGATGGTTTCTAGAATACAAAGTGGAGCATGCGAGTAAGTGGTGAGTAAATAAATCTGACAACAGGAGAGAAAGGTAGTCGCGCCTCTCAACGCCATCCGCCGCGGTTCAAGGTTGTTCTGGCTAAAGGAAACGCCGCGTTGAGGTGTTCTCTGAGGTGTTCCCTGACCTGCTGCAACCATAAACACCTTCTTCTTTCTGGACCATTTAGTTTCACTGTTGCTCATTCAGACAGTTATTAAAAAAAAACACCGTTTTCAGGGTTACTGGTTGAGAAATAGACAGTAAAAAAGAACAAGGACAGTATTAAATAACCTAGTAAAGAGCAGAGTGTCGACATCCAGAGCCATTCAGCTTTAATCCCCCCACACTTCCAGACTGTAGCGTCTTTAATTTTATTTTACAAACTAATAGCGTATTCAGCCCAAGTCCCCTTTTTGCTTCAAGCATTTTCCAAATGACAGCAGCTAATAAACAGAAATGTAATAAAGTAAAAGAGAGTCAAACCTGTTCAGGGTTTACGAGGATCATCCATTTGACATGTTAATAAAAAGCCTCTCGGGTGGCCTCTCCTTCCGAGAGACTCTCATTCTCACACCTTTACTGCCCCTCTAGGAATAGCGCCTGACCGCTGGGAAGTGCTGACAATTTCTAGGAAAAACGGAAAAAGAGGGGATGCAGAACATTACCAGACCTTTTATAAACAGAGTTATGGCGTCCTTGGGTGCTAACCACAAAAAAAAAGAACAAATAATCGAATCACCACTAAAGTAGATCATTTTAGCCTCTCTGGAGGGCAAAGAAATGAAATGGTTCCTCTCTGCTAAGAGCTGCAGACTAGATGTAGTCAGCCAGAACCTCCCCCAGCACAGCTTCTGCTCGGGTTGCTTTATATTTAGGCCTCTGTCTTCCTGTAAATGTGCCACGTCCACACTCTGGGTGTCAGGAAGAGGCCGGCCAGGCGGCACTTTTCACTTCTATTATTCTTTTGGCATGAAATTGCATCCCCGTGCGCTTGGAGCAGACAGAGGGAATTTCACGGAGGATGCGAGCGTGCGGAAACCCACCAAAATGGGATGTAGATGAAGATGCAGTGCCGGCAAGAACTGTTCTAGTGGAGAGGAGCGGATGAGTTGAAATATTACTGTCACAGATGGAGGTAGGAGCCATGAAAACTTTCCCTCTTCTTGATGAAACACCTGTCGGAGCAGTGCGGCAGCGGAGCAGGATGCAGGCTGTAATTATGCAGTTCGAGTTAATATTACAGCGATAATATGATTATGATTATCGTCATTATGCAGAAGGTTCTGCCAGAGAACAGATGTTTTATTGACGTTTCCGTTTTCAGCCTCCGTGCATCATCCTCCCCAGTGAGACGCAAGCAGAAACCAACGCACCTCTCTTGGCTCTCCAAGTGTTCCAGGAATAATTATACTTGTTATTATTCAAATTTGACAGCTTTTCCACTCAAGCAGCATTTAGTTTATGGAGTCAAAGTTTAAAATACTTGCAGCCAAATTTCTAAATCTAATGAATTGCAATTTGATCACAACAATCTTAATTTCACAACAATCTTAAGTCAGAAGTGACTGAGGGTCGTCCTCGTTTCTGTGGATCGTAACGCCGGTTCGCTTTCGCCGCCTCCCGAGATGCAAGTCAAAGAGAAACATTGTTCTTTCTACGGGGGCATGCATGACATTTTAAGAACCCGGCTGGGCAGAGAGCGCCGGGCCCTTCGGCTGGTTTCACATCGTTTGCCCCTCTGACAGCTACAGGAGGAATCTGCTCCTTGGCCTGGAGCTGGTATCCCGCTCTGGAGGCACATCTGGTGATGATGTTAGATCGGAGCAGAGCTGAGATGTTCCCTCAGTTCCTTTTGGAAGCGTTTGTAATCTGAGGATTTTAAGATGCCTGTATTTTCCCCAGTGCCCTTTTTCCCCGTCTAGAAAAATAATCCCAGAATGCACGGATAACTCTCATTTAGATGTTCTAGAGTTTGTTACATCATAATTTAATGTAACTGGAGCGCTTTGGATTGTGTAACTCCACACAAAGACATTTAATCACTCGAGCACAAAAAGAAGCAGATTCCAGACCAGCTGAGAGAAAAACAGCTCTCATTTCTGAGAGCGGGAAGGAAATTTTTCATTCATATTCATGGCGTGCACGCCGTGTCGCTTCCGTGGGACTCTCTCCAATGAAGAGCGTTTTTCTTTGCTCGTTAGGAAAATGTTTGCTGCTTGTAAACAGGACGAGGCGCTGACATGATTGACCATAACGGAAACCTGCCCCTGACTCCACCTGAGTCGCTGCGCCGCATGCTAAAAGGCTCCTTTCCATACTCTGCTGCAGTCTTTTTTCCCTCCTCGTAATTAGCTGTTCAAACTCACCTGCACCTTCACGCCGCGCCCGTGCACCCACACTTGGCAGGAGGGAGTCCCTAGCTGGAGCCGTAGAGTAGAGGCTCCAAAACAAATACCTCATATCCACAGCAGATGTCTAGAGCCGAACCTTCCAGAGGTTTCGAGGTGAAAATGTAAACCGGTCACGTCCCATCCGAAGATAAATGTAAAACAAGCTGATAAAACAGGATCCCCCAGAGGAGGAATGATTTTGCATCGGCCACACACGTACACAGGTTTCAGCATTCGCAGACAGGAAAAAGGCCGTAAATAGAAGCATCTGTCACTGTTTACTATCTGTTTATGCAGTGGTGTTTACCTTTCAAGGTTTTCTGATTTAGCTTAACTTAGCATCACTGATAGCTTCAGCAGCCGTTAGCATGAACCCATAGTTAGACGTGAACTGTTGCAGATGAATATAAAACTTGAAAATGTTGCTTTTTTTAGTTAGTTTAAATATATGACGAGAACAGAATGAACATGAGCAGGTGTCAGAAGCAGAGGTGGTCTGGAAATACATTTTACACTCATAATTCATTCAAATCTCAGCAGGTCTGAGTCTTTTGTAATTCAGAGCACGTCTGCAGAGCGGTTGAAGGAGGAAGTCTGTAAGAAGTGTAAACCAGGTTCCATTTAAACCCCCCCCTCTGCCCCTCCAGAGTGGGTCCCACCTTCAAGAGCACTTTTGAATTTTAGAAGTACTAAATGCTGCTTTTAGGAAACGTCTTTATTAGGTAAAATCCTTTGAAATAATCCAGCCCCAAACTGGCTGGAAGCTTTGCACTGGTCTGAGGTCAGATGCTGAGAACTTTCTGTGAATAAATAATGACCTCTGTGGAGGAGGGTGGAGGAGGGTGGCGGCGAGCCTGCTGCTCCACAAGCATCGTCTTCACACCCTCGTGCTCCTCGGATCTGCCGTCATCCCCAACATCTCTCCAAATGTTCGTCTAAAGTTTCACCTTGAGAGTCAACCTTAAATGTCAGATTGACTTTTTTATCTCCGTTGGCTCGCTCACAGGCTGAAGCGCGTGTCTGACAGAGGGAGCAGCGGCTCAGACGGGCGCGCGGCGCTCTGAATATTTGATCCACGCCTGCTAACGTGGCTGACGGGGGGCATACCAATGCTGTTGCTTCATCCTCGTACTTGTTGCGTCAAGCTCGGAGCCGCAGCGCTTGATCCCTGGGCTGTGATTCCTTTCTCGCTGTAGTCAAAGCAACACTTTTCTCCACTTATCGCGTATGTGCGACCTGTGTCCTCTGCTCTCATCTGCTCAAACGGAGCAGAGGAAGGTTCAAGAGGAAGGTTCCAGAGGGAGGTTCTGGGTTAGGTTAGCCCCGGTTCAGGGCCTGGAACCACAGACAGAAAGTCCTGTGACGCATTTGTTTTTGTGACATTGACAAAGGCGCCCATGGCGTCAAATCCAAGGATAAAAGATCAGGTCTTCCTTTCCTATCAAAGCCCCACCCGCTGCCTCACCTCTCCTCTCTGTAACAATTTTGCCATGGCTTTGATTGGAAATAAAGTTCCTGCCGGCCCATAAATCCTCCTGTTTTTTCATCCTATCTGACTGATTCCATTTGGAAAATTCCTTCCACGACTGCACCTTCACATCAGCATTGACAAATGTGAAAACCCTGCCTACAGAATGTGTTTCCTCCACCCGCTGCTCAAATTTTTCCCCAACAATTTAAAACCAAACGCCTCCTCAGACATCGTGGAGGGACGTGGAGGCCAATGAAGAGGCAGCTGGTCCCACTGAGACGGCGCTGAAGGGGAGCGGAGAGAGGGAGAGGAATGAAGTCAGTCAGGAAATTCAGAGAGGTGGGGGCTGAGGAAGGTGAGTGGCAGGAGAGGAGTGGGCTGGAGCCGAGAGGGTGGTGAATAAAATATTAGTCACACGGTCGTCAGAAGGAGATTGAACGTGGAGAGTTTGACGTGATCTAAAGCGTCTTAACCCTCTTAAAGTGCTGCTTCTTCCTGTTGCTGCCTGACTCCTGATTTTTCTCTTTTTTCACCCTCCCTGTCTATCTATTACTCTCTCTTCCTTCCTTCTACTTCTATTTCCTTTAGGCACGTCTATAATCCAGGTGACGGCGACGGACGCCGACGACCCGACGTACGGAAACAGCGCCAAGCTGGTGTACACGCTGGTGCAGGGCCAGCAGTACTTTTCCGTGGACCCGCAGACGGGTGAGTGTTGGCCTCCACCTCCCCCAGCGACTCCCTTCAGCCAGTATGACCTTGAGACGAATCAAAAACCAGAAAAAGAGGTTTTATATGGAGGGTTGAACTGAGTCTTTTTTTTTCTAGTTTTTTTAAATGTCCAATGTCCGTTTTATTTTGACTGCCATTATTTTCTGGGATTAAAGTTGTTTCTGTTTGTGTGTTCCTGCGCTGGTTCGGCCCACGCGGGTCACGGGTGGTCGCCACTTGTGCTTTGCTCGCCCAGCCTCAGTAATTGATTGCGTGGACGCACAAGGACCTTTGCAGCGAGCCAAAGGAGACGCGGAGTTTCTGAAATGTTAATTGGGATGAATGATCCCAGCCTGTTTTCCTCTACTCCGCTGACTGGCTAAACATGTCTGCTCCCTGTTTTCAATCACCCACCTTCTCAGTGCCTCCATCACCTAAGGGCTCTATCTGACTACACATGCAGCATTTTGTCTGCTCGCTTGTTCGTTAACATTCAGGACAGCCAGCGCTCGGCGTGACTCACGGGGCAAACCGCAGCTCCGGATCAGGTAAGGCTGAACCAGGTCGTTTACACAGAGGAGGTGGTCGCTGTTCGATGGCTGGAAGCGGTGCGTTTGGGTGCTGGTGATGAGTAAGAGAGGCAAAATGGGATTTTATGCTCCGTCAGCATGTCTGCCTGTCAGCGGAGGGTGATTTATCTTTGTGTGTGTGTGTGTGTGTGTGTGTGTCACGAGGACATTAAGTAATAAATTTCAGCTGTCAAATGGAATCTGAGTGTCTCCCAAAACGTCAGAAAAGCTGTCAGATTATCAGCGGAAGCAGTCATGTCTCCAGCCGGATGAGGCTGTGGGCCCACGCCGTCCCGCAGGCTTTAGAAGGGATTGGAGGGCCTCTGCGGTCTGAGAAGAGGCTGATCTGTCAATTAGACGTGAAAGATTTTCCTTTATAAAAGCCAGAGGTTTGCCGAGCGCCAACAACTTGATTTTTTGTCTTGGCCTCCGATGGTGAGTGATGAGCTACGACAGCTTTATGACAGTCTGCAGCAGCCGTTTATGTTGAGGCAATAGCAACAGTTCCATCATCGCCATGAAGATGCCTGGACTGCCACTGCTACGGTTGTTTTTAAATTATGGGACTTTTGTACTCTGCAGTTGTTGTTTTTTTCCTCCATAAAACTCCACCTCTTCATCGCTGTTGCCATGGTCACGGAATATCAACGACATAACATGCCCTAAAAGTTTTTCAACAGGATTGAATATTCAAGTATTTATTTCTATTACTATCAATAAGAATGCTGTGACAAAGTTGTTTATTGGTAATGATATCAGTGATCATGTATTAAAACAACGGAAAGCTGAGTATATTCAGAAAACCACCTAATTGAAGCCAACCCAGATTTCTGTCTGTGAGCATCAGTTATTCTGGTCCAGTGCTGAATAGCTTAAAATTACTTGCAATCTGGCACAAAATAACACAATATAGCAGTTATGGTCCTTCTTGTATCCATAATACAACACAAAACACACAAAACTCCATTTACATGAAATTATTTTCCATAATTTGCCCTATAACCCGTTTTAGCCGTTAGCGTCTAAATGACGGGTGGGAAATATTCTCCTGGAGGGAAAAAAAAACCCCAAAAATGTGCATACTGTAATAGAATGCTAATGTAGTTCAGATTGTCACCCTCAACTTTTTCAGTCAGGTTTTCTGGTTGCTGTTGTGGTAAAATATCTATATAAACAATATAAATGTGGAGAACGTTCGATTTCAGTATGTAGAAATTTTAAAATGCACTGTTTTACTAGCTAAACGCCTCGTCTTTCTCTCAGGTATTCTGCGCACGGCTGTGCCTGACATGGACAGGGAGACCCAGGACCAGTACTTGGTGCTCCTGCAGGCCAAGGACATGGGGGGACACCTGGGTGGACTGTCCGGGACCACCACCGTCACCGTCAAACTCAGCGACGTCAACGATAACCCTCCACGCTTCACCCAGAGTAAGTGTCATTCCACCGGGGTGGCCATGGCGGAGGGTGGGGGATCAAGAGGAGGCGGGACAGAACAGGAGTTATTCTGTGACATGGTGCGATAATGCTCTGCTGATGGGGGCCGTCGGTGGGTCCAGCAGGGGCTTTTACTTCTTGACTGTGTGCCTTTGAGCTCTCGGATTTTCCGGCCGAGAGAAAACAAACTTAAGCGTAGCAAAAACCGGGAGTTTGTTTTTGCACCATCAGGCAGAGGCATTCGCAGACCTCTCAGACCTGCAGGCCCTGTCAGGATTTTTGCAGCTGCAATTTGGCAGCTGAGACTCCTGCGGGGCTGCAAAGTGCCTCATCAAACATTCAGCCTGGGATTTCTCTGCTCCCCAGCGATCTATCAGCTGCTGCCAATTCCAGCGGTGCGTTCGGATTACGGGACATAATCCGTCGGGGCCAACCTAATTGGCCTCCTAAATAAGTCCGTGATAATGTTGAGCTTCTTTATTCTTTGTCTTCTTAGGTGAACTTATTTCAGAGCAGCGGCGGAGGGGAGGAGCATCTGCCAGTGTTGATGTCTCCTGTTGCATTCGGCCGAACTCTGGTTTAACTCTGTCAGATCAGTAGAAACAAAACTTGAATCTAATGACTCATTTGCATAACGGCTGCTGCTTAGTGGGAATATTATACAAGCTAGATGAATTATGAGATGTGATTGTTCTATCTCAATACAAATGAGCGGCTTCTTTGTGCACGTGCGCTGCTCTTGTTACATAAAGCTGTAGAATCCTCTAAAATCGGTGGCTTTGTCCTTCGCCTTCTTGTTGCAAAAGAGCTGCGGTGATTTCTGTAAAAGCTGAATTTTAACGCGTTTTATCGAAATAAGCCCGTTAGGCTTCTGTCATTAACGCTTGTTTGTGAATGAGGAGGAGAAAATCCACCAAATGTGTGATTACTGGAGGCCAGAGGTGCAGATCACAGAATGTAATTTCCACTGGATCGGAGGGTCCCGCTGATGTCTATGATAGAAGCTGGGTGTGGTGAATTCAGTCCTACCCTCACACAAGAGTTTTGTTTCCAGACGTGCACACTGTCTTCTGCTTTAGCACCGATACTCTCGCCGCTGAGATCAGACTCATCACGGGCTAACTGAGGCTTAATCCTGATCATCTATTCATTGTAGCGGAAATTAAATTTGCAATACAATTAACCAGATGTGGCGCAACGTTTCAAGGTACCTCAGACTCACGGTGCTTCTGTGACACCAAAACTACCCCCTGCTTCTGCTTCATTAAAGTCCCCTTGTTTTTCCTCCTTGAGTGACCCAGCAGGGGGAGCTTGTTGTATTTTATATACCAGCTAGCGAATTTGTTTCCCACTTTGTTATGTCCGCTAGCGTTGCTGCGCTGCTGCTCACGTATGTCTCCTCTCGCGTGTTTGTCTCCCGGCTGGGCTACGTCTGCCCCTTCCTGTCTCTATCCCTGGTGTGCGCACGATCAAAGCCGACCACCCTGCTGCTCAACTCAATTACACGCTGAGGTTTCTAGAAAGGCTTTCTCCAAATCCAGCCTCCCAAGGTCAGCGCTGCTCTTTCTTCGTGGCACTTAGCAGAGAGAGCAGATTACAGCGCGGGAGGCAGGTACATTACCTCCACATTACAGCTCAAGCGGGGGCCCAGCGGTCCTGCTGCGCGGGCCGGTCTTTCACGGTGCCCCAGAATTCTCTCTGCCCAAACATGATTCCAGGACCTAAGTGGGTTTGTTGCATGTATGATTTTGAATCCTGTCAAGGGATTTCTGCTCCCCCGGAGGAGGAAGTGCAGCCTGCAGCGGAGGGAAAGTAGGCTGCTGTGCCGATTGTAGCGTTGTGGTTAAATGATGAAGAGTGGGGCGGGGAAGGGGGGGGGGGGGTGGGGGGGTGAAATATTATCGTGCCGCAGTAACCACGCGTCCCTTTGGGTGTCATTATCAAATGGCATAGCTGTATTGTGATCCAAATGTATCTGAAATGCATCATTTCTGCCGTCCAGCCCTGCCAACGCTCCAGGAACGGCTGCCATTTCAGTCTCATGCATATGAAATTGGCTTTCCAAAGGTGGCAGCTTTTGGGACATCTGGAGATGTCAGATATTTGCACACAATATTGTGCAGGCGCTTGTGATTATGGATTTTTGTCATCCAGGGGGAATTGGTGCTTTTCCTGTTACATTAACGTGCCAGGTTGTGAGTCAATTCAATTTTGTCCTTCGCCTAACAAAACGACAAGATTCCATAGCTTCCATGGGAATCTCCTGATTTAGCTCCCAATTATGACCAGGCATTGTGGAATATGAGGCTGGCTAATTGCCTGAACCATAAACAAGTGTGGAAAGAATCAAATTACATCTGGAATTATCCACTTCCCGTTGCAAAGCTCCGGGAACGGCGTAGCTGACCGCCTTCCTCTAAAGTAATCCAGGGGGACACAGAGACGGTGGTATTTTCACATCACATACAGCATCCTAATACGGCTGATATGGAATTTCATACCCTTGATTCCGTGTCATTTATTCATCCATATTTTCCATCTTTACTGTAGCTGAATAATTTATGGCTGTCTGAACTCTGAGATGAATTCTCTTTGGAATAAACACCGGAGCTTCAGCTCCACTGTACCTAAAAATAAGAGCCAGTTAATATAACAGCAAGAATTCCCTCTCATGTGTGAAGTAGGTTTGGGAATTACAGGCAGGTAGAGAGACACAGGATAAATGAGGATGATTACATCTAAGTAAAGGATCTCTGTTGTCGCCCAGATGATATTTTCTGTTAACTTCCTTTGCAATAAAAGCAGCTAACACGTCAGTTAATTTCCCCTCCAATGTGGCTTCTTCGGCTCTCAGCCGGAACAAAACAGAATACAAATAACACCTTTTAATTTCCAAGCTGCTGCCAAAAGAAACGCTAGGCAAGTCATTTTAAATGAGAACAAGAGTGAAGATGAACAGAAAACAACCCTAAAAAAGTAAAAAGGGCAGTAGTTCCAGAGTCCACAGGCCGTCTTTTGGTTTTTTTGCATCATTGTTTAAAACAAAGCGGTTGGATCCTTTAACCATCCGACCTTCACGAACGCGCTGATGCATTTTTGACCTGGTCAAATTGGAAACTGGTCTCAGGACTTTTGTGGTTTTATGTGCATTAGAAACAATGTATCCATGGCAACTGCCCTGCACGTGTGAAGACGATGGCGTGTAATAGACAGTGGGAACAGTTCTTCATCTTCTTCGTCTTTGAAAAGTGTGGTTTTCTATGCTGCATTCGCCAAGCTCTTTGTCGCGCTAAACAACCTAAAGTGCCCTTATTTCTTTTCAATGCTGCCTTTCACTTTTTTCTTTTCAGAAAATGACATTTTATACATTCTTTTCATCTGAAAAAAACACATTAAGGTTTTGGAAAAAAAAAAAAATTATAACAACTGCAGAGAGAGTCTGCATTTTTACATTCAGTCTGTTGATTATTCCCACAGTAACATTCTTTAAAAGTCCTTGCCTGCGATGCACGTTGTGGACCTCTCTGTCTACATGCAGAACCACACTAATATCAGTCAGGGTGGTTTGGTTTCCTGGTCCGGTCGAGGAGCAGACGCAGATACTCGTCCTCGTCTTTTTAATGTCCTCCCCAAACAACCTTGGTTCGCCAATAAAACCGCTGCAGGAGCCATCAGTCCACGGAGATGGATGGGCTGACAGATGACTTGTTAATAAGACTGGCGTCATTTCCGACATCACGGAGATGAAACAGCAGCCAGTCGGGGAGACACAGAGGAGGTAGCAGAGAGGAGACGGTTGTAAATATTATTAATTCATTTCTCTGAAGAGTGAAGCCTTTGCTCTGAGCGTGACTGTACAGCAGTAGATAAACAGATGTATGCTCATTTTACGCTTTAGTAAATGTATTTTTGTAGTTGCTCAGTGATATTTTGCTGCTCTTCAATGGTACCAAACCCACAGGAATGTTTCCTACGTCAGCTCTTTTAATTAGCTTTAGGCGCAGTCACGTTTTAAGCACCAACTGCGACTTCCTGTGTTGGATTTAGTGGAAAATGGTCCACAGCTGGAAACTTAATGAAATGTTGGGATGGATAAATGAAGTAATACCTCCTTAATGGAGAATGAGAGGAAAAACATCAGTGTGAGATGAGCGGCTGAGCTGACATGCTTGCTTTCGAGATTTCATTTCAGTTTTGCCTCTGAGACACGAATCAGGAGTCAGAGGTGAGGCAGACAGATGACAGACTTCACCTTTTCCACACACACACACACACACACACACACACACACACACACACACACACACACACACACACCCACACAGGATCTCACTTTTATTCAGGCTTAATGAGAAATCTCACATCCCACCCCAGCATGACCCTAAACCAGGTGATAATTGACAAATTCAATTTAGCAATAACATTATAAATGAGTCAGATTACCTCACTGTATAAAATAGAAAAAGGTGTTAGATATAAGTGTGTTTCGGCTGAGTGGACACCAGTGTTTTTTGTCTCTGATACGTCCTAGTTAACAGTCGCATCACATTCAGTAAAACTGAATGGATATTGAAAGTAGCTTACGTCCCTTCAACAGGCCATTGATGACGCCTTCAGTTAAATGGCACGCATAATGTGCATTAGCAGACTTCTAATAGATTCATCCGAGTTAGGGGACACAGGCAGAGGCCCATCTCATCTGCCCACATCCCATCGTCCCGTGCAACGATCGCCACCCACGCGCCCACGCTCCCCATTGTTCGGACAGGCACGGCGGAGCAGGGAAGCCGAGCGCTCTTTAGAATGCATGAAAGCAAGTCCTGGGGGCAAGTTCAGTAAAGCGTGAAGGAGGGAGATGAGAGGATGCAGGGATAGAAACTGGGCAGGCTGATGGGGGGGGGCAAAAAAAGGAGAGTGTAAAGTTAATGGCTTCACGGCGGCGGTGATAATCAGGCACGATGAAAATGGCCTGGTACGGAGCTGATGGGATGCTGGGGAATGATTTAAGGCAGGTTCAGGCTGCGATGCAGCGAGATGTGTCTATTTCTCTTAATATATTCAGAAATGTTTCTGTGTCGAACATGAAAGAGACAAGTTTACAGGCGAAAATACTGAGTCTGTCCTGATCTGTGTGTAAAGACAGAATTTACAGCATATTCCCTCTAACATGGGCCAAATAAATCCTAAATTAAGCTGTACATTTTAATACCAAACAAGAGATTAAAGCAGACTGAACGTTCACTGATCTTTTTATTCTGTTCTCGGTATTTTTAAACTCTTTGGAGTTTGTGTTTTCATTCATTCACTGATCTACAGAAGAGCAGGAATAAAGCTTGGAGGGGTCAGCAGCCCGTCCCAGGGTTCCCTTTACTGTTTAAACCACCTTTTTTAAAGCTGCCTCATGAAACAACCCAGTATTTCACTTTGACCATTTGCATTTTAATAAATATTATATTTGGGTCTGCTATATTCTTCCACAAATGTTTGTCAGATATCCAGCCTCATAACAAGCAGATCAGCACATAGGAAAATGTGATGCTGTGATGATGATTCTTCAGAGAAATGAGGGAAAAAGTCCCCAGAGAAACAAGCTTGGACAGAAAAAAGGTCACTCAGCATCCAGAGATCATAAGATGGTCTGACATGAACACAGAAACATTACTTTGGTCTAGAATCAGTCAGAAAAAGTTTTTAGCTGGGAGAAGTTAATACTCTTCCAGCCTTTCAATTTAAAATGCAGTAAAGCCGATTTCCTGTCATTTTAAATGACCAAATACACACAGACAGGCTTCTAATGGAATGTTCCACGTGTTGTTGCTGTGATTACTGGTTTTAGACATAAACTGTGTTTGTTTTTGTTGTGAATACAGTAAATATGCAATAAAAGTATGGATGGCCTACCCAGGGGTGGGCTGCAGCTCTGAGGCATGAAAAGCATTTGCTGAAATGACCCTCTTATGCGCCACAACACAATCAGGCTTTGCCCAAGGGCCAGTGGTGGCGCAGAGTGCTGCTTGGATTGATTCTTCCAGGCTTTTACTCTGTCGGAGTGTTGCCGCTGCCCGATAGCGATGTTGGTTTTTGTCCGTCCGACTGGTGCGTGACTGCTAAAGCAGCAGGCTCGTTCTCTGTCATGGCATTTGTTCTCATCCCTCTTTCACTCTCTTTCCCTAGCACAAACACACACAAAGACAAATGAAGCTTTGCCTGGATATTAAAACCACAATGGCGTCCTGTGAGGGATCTGCACCAGCAGCTCTCCGTTTTACTGGCTTGTACGAGCAAAACAGCCAGACAGAGAGTCCATCAGGCTGTAATCATCCCGCACAAGATACATGTTGTCGGCACATCTACATGCCGGGCTGAAAACCCCAGGCGCTCCTGAAATTTCCACACTTCTCCTGCGTTTCTATTCTCATGTCATGGCAGGGAAATTTAAAACTTCATTAAACAGCAACAGCTTTTTCCCCCCGTCTCTGTAATAAAAGGCGTCAGTGAGTATTGGGTGAATCTATCAGGCTTTCTGAGGAGACGCTCGAGTCCTTTGCCCAGAGAACAGCCGAGGAGACTGTGCACAAAATGTCCCTCTTTCTTTTTTTCCTTTCCCTTGGTGCGTTCTCATCTGACCTGGCACTGTGCCCCCTCACACAGAATAATAGGAGCTGGAGCCTTTTCTCTTTTTGCCAAGCCATCAGTCAGCCGTGGAGAGTTTGGGAGGAGGAAGCGATTTCCATGTTAATAGGTGCCTCCTTGCTGGTGTCTATACCTCCCTCTCTCCGCCCGATGCTCTTTTCCCGGCATTGTGTCTTTTTCGCGCTCACCTTCCTCTACCTGCTGTCGCATCCCCAAACGTTCAGTCTCATTGCTGTTGTCTTGCAACACTCCCTTTCCCTTCTCAGCCTCTGTTTACTTCTGCGCTCTTTCCTCCCTCTCTTTCTCTCTTTCTGTCTGGTTTGATGAATGGAGTCACTGGACTGTGAGCAGCACATCCTCGGCGGGGCGTGGCAACCCATCATCGGCTCTCTCACATCAGAGCCAGCTTTTGGGTTTTTTTTTTTTTTTTCTGTTGTTTTCGTTCACTTAGGCCGCTCACCATGTCGCGAGTTCGGTCTCAAATCCATCAAAATTCAGCCCAGAAATCAGGACACCAGCCGTCTTCTGAGGTCACATTGGCAACGGTCAGTGCAAATGCAGCCGTGACCTGACGATGTTACGCATCTTTTGCATCAGAGCCATCGTTTTACTTGCATCCGTCCAGATGCAGACTTGGGCGACAGGAAAGTTCTGTGCAGCATTCAGCGCTAAAGACCGGCGACAAACACAGGAGTCACCCAGCAAAGTTGCTGCAGTTTTGTCGCACACGCATCCCCTTTGCTTCAGAGAAAAGCTGCGAGCCTTTCTGCCTGCATAATCGCCCAAAAGTTAGCAAAATCCTGAAGCGACTTAGCGAAATCCCCCTTTCCCTTCCGCTCAGATACCGCACCAGTGTCCACTTGGCTGAACATGTGCAATTCCTACCTAAGTCTCCGAGGATCCCTGAGCAGCCGGCTGAACACCCTCCCCGAGGTTTTTGCCATTCCCCTCCTGCGCTCTCTGCACTCTCGACCCTCTTCTTTCCAGACTCCTCACAGCACAGCTGGAAACGGGCCAGAACGCCATTTTTCCTGCGATATGCTCGGCAGGAGATAGGCCCTCCGTCAAGGGAATGGCAGTGGGTGAACTACTCAGCCACAGGGTGCAACAGGAATCGCTCCCACCCTGCATTTTCATTCCTTATACATAAGGACTGGCGAGGCCAAACCGAGTGCTTCTCTGAGTTCCTTTAAATCATGAATACGTATTTACTAAGCAGACGGTCGTACCGTGAGCAGCACAGGTAAAAGTCCAGGTCGGATCCTTTCAAAGAACTTCCAGTTCCAAGCTGTTGAATTGCTTGCAGTGTGCAGTGCTTGTTTTTCATGTGCACTCATTTTCCTTTCTGAAGTGAGAAAAACAAATGCAGAGAGCCCAGGAAGGCCCATCCTGAACATTAGCTCCTATAGCAACTCTAAGAAACAAACAAATTCTTATCGTCGCTCCAAACTATTCTTTGTTTTGAGAAAAACGCCCACATTCTAGCCTCAAATAAAACTGTCTGTGTAGGAAGCGTTTTGCTCCCCTCTGTTATTTTTGAAGACTCGCACCTGTACCGTCGCTGTTTTCCTGGAAGCGAGCAAAGCCTCTCGAGTGCTTCACTGTGTTGTTATTGCTGCACTTGCAATTACGAGCTCGGTTCACAGCTGGCTCTTTCTACTAGCGTGTTGCGCTGCAGCCTGGCGCATGTAACGCGTCAAACAGCAGAAAATGGAACCCTCGATCCGAAAAATAATCAGTTACATAGAAAATAGTGACGATAAACGTGTCAGTGTCAGTGCGAATCTTGTGATTATCCCCATCACAGTCAGGGCTCGTAGCAGCCAGTTCTGACTTTTTCTCTTATCTGTCACAGAACAATTCAATTTGTCAGGAGACTCAATTTTCCAATTTTTGCCTCACTTCTCTTTAGAGCTGGTCTTATCCTCCGACACTTTGATTCAAAGATAATTAGGCTTCTATCCACATTAACAAATACTCTTTCTCCTCTGATATTGTCAAATGTTCCTTTTATGCTGAATATCTGCTTTAAAAAGCAACGACAGAATAATAAAAGGTGCAGCAAGTCTGGCTGGTTTACTGGCAGAGTGCTTGTGTCATTTTAACAAGCTTAGTTTTCTGTCATTAATAATAGAATCAAATACGAGGCCTTAATTAAACGGGCGGTGAATCAATGCGGCTCTTCTGCCTCCTGGCCCCGGCAGAAAAGGTCGCAGCACCGGCGCAGCCTCACGCTTGCACGGCGAGATGATGCATCATCCTTTCTGCTCGATGCAGATGAGTGTTAGTGAAGATGCTGCTGGGAATCAGGTGACCCTCGTCTCCTGTGTCTGTGGAGATAACGGCTCCTCCGTGTCCTGTCTGCTGCAGCCTCCTGCAGGCGCCGAAAGGTGGACATGCAGCTTGTTCCTCCTTACAAATACCTTTATCCCTCGGAGGCCCTCACATCTGGAGCTGCACGTCAGCTGAACACCTGCGGAATAATAATTCCCTCCATGTGGGCCTGGTTGGTCTCCACAGGTTGCCGAAGACCGCGCCGCCTGTTGGTGTGACCTGCTCTCTGTTTGACTGATGACTGGCAGCCTGCCGGTCACCTCTTCCTCGGCATCCAGGTGCCCACCTGCTCAGCTGTGGCCCCAGACACTTTAGCCTTTAAACGCTTTATAAATTCATCTTTGGTTCACACCAATCAGATGCAGCTTCAGTATATTTTTTCCACATTGACTTGTCTATTTTGTGATTGATTATTTGATCTTAATTGAAAATTTTAGGCATTTAGGGCGTGGATATCTCAGAATCTGCACAAGCAGTTGGATGGTCAATTACCAGCCAATGAAAGTGTTCTGATAAGCATGAGGAAAGATTCAGATGAGCACCAGAATTCCATGTGGATGTTCAAAAAACTCCAAACCAAAGCCTTAAAAATAAAACAACAAAAAAAAAACAGCCGATGGATGTTTAAAGCAAAACTACTCACTCAATTCCTTTTTAATTGATGTCTGTTCATCTTTGGCACCAACAGAGGAGCCCAGGCTTTGATTCCTGGCCAGTGTGTGGAATCTCTCACTCGTGTGTGTGGCTTTTCCCTCGGCACGCCGTTCCCCTGGCAGCGACGTCCACATTAAGCTGGGTGGTTGTGCGGATTGATCAGATCAGAGTAGATCCCTGGCTCTCCATCTTCTCTGGGAGGGGCTCCAACAGGCACCAGCTCAGGAGGAGGTGTGAGGATCCAGCTGTCCGTGGAGCAGAACAGCACCCGCCATCTTTTTGTGTTTTAACTGGTCTTCTTGAACTCGGCTGGTTTTCCAACGACCATATCCTCTATGTCCGTCTGACATGAGCCCTTCGATCCTCGATAAGCTCCACTCGTAAACACCTGAATCACCCTTGTGCAGGCGAGTCTGAAAGCTGTCGTTCTTTTCCATTTAGTTCCGAGTTGTGCCTCGTGGGGAAGCGCAATTCCATCCCAGTTCAATCCAAGTCAGGGCTCCTGTAAATTGAGGCCAACCTCTGGATTTTCTGCGTGGCAGTGTTGCATTATGGGGGTTTGACGCACGTGGATGCAATTTTCCACTGCGGCTGTGAAGAGTATTAATGATTACAGCGATAACCTAAACAATTAGGTAACAGGCAATAATTTCCAATAATTGTTATTCTCTAATTAAGTTTTACATCTCCAGAGCTAAGATTGGAGCTCAAGGAATTGAAATGAAAGGAGGAACTAATTAAAATGGCGGTTTCTTATCCATTTATTTTCCCCATCCACCTGTTTTTCCTGCTGGTATTATTATTTCATTTAAAGTTTAGTGTTTTCTGCTCCAGCGGACAGTAAAATCACTGCTGAATCCTTGTTCTCAGTCCCATCTTTCTGCTCTCTCCTTTTCAGCCACTCATTTTCTCCCCTTCTATCGGTCTTTTCCTCTGCTCCAACACATTAGCTCACAGGTGGAGGCAAATATTGGTGACAGATTCTAACCGGTTTGAAAAACCACACCTGTCAGCCAGACGTTCCACCCTTCTCTGATCTCCACTTCATTTGAAGATTTTCAGTGCTTGTTATTAAACACCGGCGGGATTCAGGAATCTATTAGACTTTTCAATGTTTTTTGTAGTCAGAATTGTAGCTCTTTTTTAGGACACTGACCTTTGTATTTTATCATTTCAAAAAAGAAGTAAACAAAAGCAGTAATAAAGACACCTCCTCCAGTAGACACACTTATTTATAAGCAGTCCAATGCCTGAATGTGGCTTGTTGGGGGGGGGGGGGGGAAGCTCTGTGGGTGACCCTCGTAGACAGACCACTCACACACTTCTTTAGTTGTGTGTGTGTGTCTGTGTGTGTGTGTGTGTGTACAGAGAGGGTTTAACAAGGTGCCTCAGCCATTTAAACAAGTTAGCAGCACATTTCTGCTGTACTTTATCCTGCCCTGAAAGGATCCCCATTCATTTGGCTGCACTTAGCTACCTGCACCCACGCTAGCGTGTAAGCACAGGTGTGCTAATGGACTAATGTCCCCCCCACACACACACATACACGCGCACTCAGTCCTTTTTTTTTACCCTACTTCATATGGCACTAGAACAGAGCTCAGGAATGGCTAATGGCCTATCTTTGAGCAAGGCGAGTTAAACAGCAACGGGCGGCGTTTCATGCGACTTGCCCTGCAGCCTGCACTAGAAAGGATCTTCACTGTTTCATTATTAAGCTCATCAAATGCTGTGATAGAAAGCGAACTTCCACGTCACTTCACCCAGCGGTGGGCAGATAAGAATAGATGTTCTTGCTTCGACAGCGAGTGGTGGCTCTCTGGGCTTCCATTGCGACGATGCATGAATCACGCCTTCTCTCCTGCCTTGATCGTCCCGTCTGTCTCTAGCTTTTATTCCAATTCTCCCGAGTCCGAGGGCCTGCGCTCCGGACTTTAAACAGATGCAGATTTTATTCATGGTATTTTCAAAACTGTGCTCAAGTTTTGGCTAGCAGGACATTTTTTTTAATGTTTCCTCCACTTCAGCACCTTCTGCCATCACAGGAAACCCTCTGATCAAATGTGGCTTAGTTACACGGCCCGCTCTCCTGCGTTAATAAGACACACTCTGATCTTCCCTCGTCTTCCCTCGAGAAGCGGTTCCTCACGGTTCCTCTTCCTCCCGCAGCCCCACCCTTCTGACAGCCACTAATATCCACAGCTACTTGGCCAAAACACAAAGATCTAAATCAGGGAAGTTCGGCTGCGTAGCATCATCAGTGTTGTTAGCGGGCCTCTGCTGTCTGTACTCTCGTCTCTCCCATCTGTCTGATTGTCTGATTGTGTTCGCCTGATGCTTCCTCCTGTTTTGTACAAATATCCTCCCCCCTCTTCCTCTGTTTTGCTGCCAGAACATCTTTTGTCTCAGCCAAGTTTCAGACTTTGAGTCGTAACTCTCGTCTGGAATCTGTCCTCGCGCTCTCACCGGTTTGGAGCACTTGTGCCAAGGTTAGATCTTGTTTTCTGTGATTGTGCACGTATTTTTGTATTTGCATTTGCATTCTGTAAGTGTTTCAGTAAAACTTCCATGGTCATAAACTTGTCAAAGAAAAGAAATGACAGCCACAGGTTTGCTCCCAATGAATGTAGACGAAGGAGCAGCAAACAATCATACCGTTTCCCAAAAATACATAAAATGAAATGGTAAAAAAAAAAGCACACCATCTTTTCCACACATACTGGTGGACTTCTGGGGACATTGATTAATGAATTTTCAAGCTTTGATACAGAACACGGTACAGAAACACGCCCCTGTGGGGAAATATTCCTGGTGGAGCCTCCAGATGCAGCTGGTTTCTGCAAGCATGGTCTTATAATCTCCTGGCAGGGGTTTTTCTTGACAACGGTAAAGTTATTTTAAAAATGCTGGCATTGCAGCAGCACACCTCTGGTGGACGTACGGTATGCGTGCCCATAAGTATGGTTTAATTAATTCTGTTTTGACTTTTATCACTATTTTGGGTTCTTTTTGTAGCGTTGGCCAATCGTCATTATGATTACCCTAATATCTGCTGCAAGCAGCATCTGCAGGTCCTCGGCAACAACAACCAGGTTTAAAACAAACATGTTCTTAGCCACAACGACGTTTCAAAGACAGCAGAGGAGGGCTGTCAATCCCATCTTTGTCACAAACCGGTGGGAAGCTGCAGCCTCAGACAGAGAGGCGGTATTGAGCCGGCGCCCGCCTGCTGCGTCCTCACCGCCGTTTCGAGTGGTTTTACCTGGGTGAACAAAGATTTTGGGCAGAGCCATTCACTCTCTATTTTCTTCTGAGATGGGCTTTTTATTTATCTCTTATTCCACACATATTTTATCAGCGTCTGTTGTAGCATTGCCATTCAGAGCTGAAGGAGACGGGAGTCCCTGACCAGCGTCCCTTCGGCTCTCGTCCCCATCTTTGCCTCCGAATGTTCTCTTTTTCCATCACAGGTGGAAATGATGTACGACTTGTGTAGCGGGCGGTTTTCTCACGGGAGCAGAAAGCTGATAATGACTTGGAGTTTCCTATTTTTGCCAGCATGACACCCCTCCCGTGTCCCACTCCTCGGTGTTTCAGTGCGAAGCTGGAGGACACTGCGATGCGTCAGACAGGGTTTCAGGCTGCTGCAAAGCTCCTTCAGCGGCTAGTTTACGGTAGCATATGTCAATAATGAAACCTCCTCACTTGTAAATAACTGATCTAATCTGCTGTCTCATTAGCAACATCCCAGTTTATGCTCTGTTCTGTCTTCTTTGCAGCCTTCTGGTGCTCCGTCACTCCCAGATGGTTGGGATGGCAATTGTGGCGCTTAAACCGACATTTAGTGCCGATTCCCTGGCACCTGTTGTCCTTTTAGTGGGCGGACCCCTGCGGGGCCTCGTGGGTCTTATCCCACTAAAGCGCAGTTATTTCTAAACCGTTCTGTAAGGTTTTTTAAGGTCGTTTCATGGTATGAAAACACACAACAGCGGCTGCTGCTGGTTGGAATCAAAGCCTGGCATAAAGGAGATATTGGGTCTCACTGTCGTCATGGACTCAGAATTAACAGCCTTGTCTCATCGTCTGTCACCAGGAGCAGAGTTAAGCAACTAGCATCTACACAGACATGCATGAAAAGCTGGTGAAACATTTCTAATTTTACCATCAATGGCACAGGTCAAAGGTCACCTGAGAGGAAAGCTAATTATCCCGTTCATAAAACTCCAGAAAAAGCAGAAACATGGTGATGTGAGTGTTCCTGTTTTCTGTCTTTTTCTCCAAAAGATGAATTTAACGTTCCAAAAATGTTCTCGCATGAGAATCGGGTTTATTAGTCATCTGCAGAGCAGAACTGTCACATTTCATGGACTTGTTAGTGGTGCATTTCTGGGCAAGAGAAAAGAAGTAGATTATCTTTTCAAAAAAAACCCTCAGCTATGACAAAAACTATTGCTATAGCAACTGATTACACTGACTTCAATACTGTCAATTACAGTAATAATTATTTCTTTACTAGGTCCCCTGAGAACAGGGTGGATAAACAAACCCCGTCAGCCCCAGTGTGTGTGTGTGTGTGTGTGTGTGTGTGTGTGTGTGTGTGTGTGTGTGTGTGTGTGTGTATCCTTTGACTCCAGAGATTTACTTCCATTCAGTCCCCAGAGTGTTGGAGGAGTCTCAGTGTTGGATAATTGGTGTGCTGGAGAATATTAGAAGCTCAGAGATCCTCTGCAGCATTTGTAGCCTAATTTTGTTAAAAGAGAAAGAACAAAACATCCAAATGTAGCTTCAAATGCTTCAGCTCCTTATCGGTGCCAGTGTGCGGTGTGAGGAGGCCCAATCACCGCCTGGATGTGCCGCCACACAACATTTACCGCTAACAGTGTTTCCAAATCAAGACCGTGTTCTTACCCCACCTGAACCCTGAAATGTACAGCAGGAGCACATCTTGTAAGAAAATTGCAAAAATCTGCGCGTTAAATAAAAACCGTTAGAGTTTTTCCACCAAATATCTGCCTCAAAACCGCATTTGCTGCTGCAGAGTACTGAGATATTAACATGTGCAGAGCCTATTTCGCTCTGCCGGGCTTTAAATAACAACCTGTCCACCACTTTTAGTGAGTAGAAACGAATATTAAAGAAAATCAGAGCAACAACAACATGAAACCGAAATACAATAGAGAGAAACAAGTCTTTCATGTTTATGAACAGCAACCTTTAATAGTGGGAGAAACCTAGAAGTAATTAGCATCAAGGCTGATGAGCAGAGGGTCAACTGGAGGTAAATGAGCTATAGTTATATAAAGAAACCAAATTTGGGACGATTGTGTGGAGATTCACGGCTGATTAGCGCTACAAGAGTGAGCAGCCATCTTAATGTAAATGTCAGAGCGGTGATTTGTACCGAGGATAGGCTGTGGTTGTAACAAGCGGGTAAATATTTAGACATACTTAACTATTAAAAGAGACCCAATTATAACAAGCTTGTCTTAATTGTGCTGGTTCATCATATTTAATTAGAAACAGCAGAAATCCTTAACAGCAGCAGCAAACTCTAATGGACTGATCTATCTGATTTATGCTGGGTTTTTTTCAGAAGATTTGTCCGCTTGACTAATCTAACCTGAGATTCCTACCAACACAATCAATATTTGTTGTGCTTTTATCCTCCAGCAAACACTTACTGATAGCTTTAACGCCAGAGGCTAACTTTGTTTTGTTAGCGGGTTTTTATGTGCTGCACCTCACATCTGCTAACAAGAGGCTGCCACTAATGTGTGTATGTGTGTGTGTGTGTGTGTGTGTGTGTGTGTGAAATTTCAGCGGGGACATGAAAGCAACAGATGAGTTGTTTGTAACTTAAAGAAGACTCAGAGTGCTTTATTTAATCTCAGGTGAACAAACGGAGTGCAGGTATCAGCAGAAATCATGACAAATAAAGTCATAAAATTGTGTCGTTTTTTTAATCTGATATTTTGGCAGAAAAATGTGATGACCTTGAGATAAAATGAACTTTATTTTGGTCTTCGATACATTCCTGCGAACAGGTGTCGAGGCTGTTGCAGAATTCCAAAATCTCTGACAGGCTGCGAACACAGGTGGTACAGAGAGAACTTTATGTTCAGAAAACCAATATCAGATATTTGTTCTTGTGTTAAAGTACTCACACATGTTTAAAGATCACACCTGCTGAATTAGTGAGTAAAATCAACTCAGAAGATTAGGAAGCTCCCCTTAATCTGCGCCTTTGTGTGCTAGATAAAATAGATCTCCCAGAAATCAGTTATGGCTTGTGGAGAAGACATCGGTTTGAACACGTTCCTTGGGTCCGTGATGCAGATTCCGCAGCTTCAAGGCTTAAATGCAGTTCTAGCGTGGATGATTTTCTTCAAACTTGTGAGTAAAACCTCAGAAATGCTGGCGGCGCTAACCGTTTCTGCTGCCGTGTGGAGTTATGAGCTCTGATTCCAAAGTGAAACATCCCACCTTCCCTCACCACCAGAATTACGGTTCTGATCTGACGGCCTCGGCTATCTCAGTTCTGTCGACTCGCCGTGTTTGCACGTGTTGCGCCCTCTCTCTCTCTCGTGCATTTTCGGGTCTGTCTGATCCATTAGCTTTAGCCCTGCAGATAACAGCTCTGTTTGAATGAGCCTGTCTTCTAAATCTGCCCAACGTTGACATCCTACCTTCTCCTTGGAGCAGTTTCCGGATTTCTCTGCTACCTTTATTGGCATCAGTGCTGCGGCCTGTGTGTGTGGGTGTGTATGATGCTGAAATTCAGTTGTAAGTGTCACAGATATCTGAATTCCTGCTGTTTGAAGCAGTTCACACCTCAGCTTTCAGGCTTTTTTGTGGGTCTCTGCAGCTCATTGGGTTCAAATGTTTCCTGCCACAATCTCTGCTTTTTCTTTATCTCCTCTACTACTCTGTCTATTTCCCTCACCTCTTTTAATTTAGTTTTCCTACAATAGGCTCTCTGGCTGTATTTTTCCTGGCTTTTAATAATGCCTCAACGCTGAGCTCTGCCTTTTTCTCCTTTTATCTCCACCTTATCCTCACCGCTGCGTTGAATTAAATGCTGTGCTTATCGGAAGGAAATATTGTAAATAACGTCTAGGTGAAGAAGGCGAAGCTGGGAAGGAGGTCAGAAGCCAAAATTAAACGTTGAACCCACAAATGAAGTGCAGCGGGGCATGAAATGATGAATCTGCCTTCCTCTCTCTCTCTCTCTCTCTCTCTCTTTCCCAGGCATGTGGTCCTTCTCCGTTTCTGAGCTGGCCATCCCCGGAGCCGAGATAGGTCGCATCTCCGCCACCGACGCCGACCTCGGGGAGAACGCCAAGCTGGAATATACCATCCTGGAGGGGGAGTCCGGCGACACATTCAACATCTCCGGGATCAACCAAGAGGCGATCATCACACTCAACAAGGTGAGAGGAGGAAAATGAGAGGATTATGGTTCCATTCCGATTAGGAGTCATAGAGTCTACTAAATGAGGACACTCCCAATTACAGCTCTAAAGTACCAGGATGAGCATTCCTTTAAACTTTTACTATTACATAAAAGGCCTTTTCAAGGCAGCAAATATATGTTTTCTGGGACCGGCCAGCAAATATTCCGACCGCATTTGAGACAGTCTCAGCAGAGCTTTTCTTCCTTCTTCTGCATTTCATCCATAGTTCAGTGGTGAGTCCTTTCCTTAAGTCTGATTCTAAGTGATTTCACTTTCATATGGTCACTCCCTATGCTGCCTGTCACCGCGCATATCTGCACTGGCGTGCAGACGCGTGCTCGCCGCGGCGGAGGCCAATGAGCGCTGACACCTGCTCATTACCAGCGCGGCATGTTAGAGAACACGCATCAGCATCGGGGCTCACGCTGAGCTGCTTTAATGAGGCCTGGGTCTGTGAGGCACATCTCAGACGCGCAGCTTCCACTTCTGACGAGCCTGAAATAGGAAGACGTGTTTGTCGGCATTAATGTCATCGGTGACCTCTGTGATCTAGGGGTCATCAGGAACAAACTGGGATTTATGGGCGGAATGCTGCCGTCCGTGTTTCCATCGGAAAGTTTATTTTGATTCCCCAGTTTGTGGTAATTCACAAGCCCAAAGCCAAATCCCAAATCTGAACCGGTGTCAGACGCAGGTGACACATTTGTGCGGACGAGGTGTCGGCGCGGTTAAGGCTTCGGGTTTGAGTTCCAGTTAAGAACTAGAACACTGAAAAACAGGCAGGATGAAAGAGAGGTGTGGCTGCATTTCTAATGCACTGCTCAAGTGCCCTTGAGCAAGGCATCAACCTAGGTTACTCATTTATTGCATGTGTATAATGAGTGCACATTCAATGGTTTTTCCACCTCCCTGGGGACAAACAAAGCGTTATTACAAGCACACATTTAGTTCCTTTTGAAGGAAAGTAGAAGGAAGAAAAAGAAGGAAACTCAAAGGTGAAGAATAAGAAGAGTCTCCTGAGAAGTGTAAGCAGATGAGTGCTAAGAAGTAGTGACAGCTCCGAGTTTAGCATAACAAGCTAGGTGGAAAATTCAACGGTACAGGAGAGGAGAGAAAAATTAGCTCAGCCAAAGTCTGGGAGACAGAAGGAGGTAGAAGGAGGTAGAAGGAGGTATTTAGTACTGAAATAAAAAGAGAGCAGAGGCAGGCAGAGATAGAAGCAGCATGCTAACAAGACAAAAAACAAGCGAGAAGACAGAGAACTAACAGAAGAACCTGCTGGGTGTGAAGAGAATCGATCAATTTAGCATGAGCCGGGCAGGCGGCGAAAGAAGTGGGAAAATAAATTACATGTAAACAAATACAGCAAACACCTCCCACCCACACTAGTCCTCCCACCAGATCCGGCAACACAGACAAAATGTACGGTTAAACATGCCCCCCCCCCCAACCAAAGCCTGGGCTGGGAACAGGCGCGTTGCTCCAGGGGAGAAACAGACCGGAGCTCACAGGTTAACCACGGATTCCTTCTCAATTCTCACTGAGTGCAATGCTTATGGATTATTTCCTGATGCTGAGCAACTCATCTGGGAGTGTTGCTGTAGTCTTCCCTAAATAAAGATCTGACTCAAATGGGTTAAGAGGGATTAAACCTTTTATGATAATACATGAAAAAAAACAACAGAAATTGTGATAAACAGACAGAAAAGCAAAGGAATAATAGCACCTATACCCCCCAAAAGTTTGTTTTATTTTGTTTTGTTGTTGTGGAGATGTTTAGCATGCTGAGGCTGTGCTCTGGAGTCCCACAGGGCCCCTAAATGGAGCTACTAGTATTTTTCAAACCGGGACCTTTAAGTGTGGCGCAGATAAAGTACGTGACCCGGAGAGGAAATGTTTCCAACGGCAACAATTTGTGCTGCGGCAGAATTGGCCTCGACCTCTGCGGTCATCCTCCCAGCCGTGGGTTGAATCTCTTTACCTCGCTGATCCGAGGATGCGCGCTCCTTCGCACACATAAATACGCCAAATGGATCTGCGCACCTACACGAGCACCAATAAAGCAGCGAGATATACTGTGTGTGTGCACATCAGCAGAGCACACTTGACCTTGGAGCTCCCTGTGTTTAAACTGCTACGAATGAGGGAAAAGAGCTGCGATGGGATGGTGTTACTCGTTTAAGAGCGGCAAGAGATACGGGCCTCATCCTCTCCCCTCCGACTGATGTGTCAGCTAGGATGTGGAGCTGGTAAATAGGATGAATGGATGGAGCTGGATGGAGGAGATGACAGGAAGGCAAAGGAAGGAGGACATGAGATCGGTTCCAACCGTTATCCAGACATTTTTCAGTCTTCATGTTGAGGAGGTCGGACGAAAAGAAACGAATTTAGCAACAGCTTGTTGTAATTAAAGTCTAGGTAATATTATTTGTGCCGGCTCAGTCATGAGACTAAAGTACTCCAAATCAAAGGTCTCACCTTCTATTAGCTACAGTCACTCTGTCTACTTTTTACTAGATTCACAAGCGTTTTCTAACAACAAACAAACTACGACTCACTTCTAACAGGGTCGGCTTTTTGCTGTAGAGAGAGGTAATCACACAAATGATGTTGCCATTGGAGCAGCAGGCTGAAGATCGCGGTAGGGATGTGGAAGGGCGAGCGCTGAGCAGGGACGAGCCTGAAAAGATAGGTCATTAGCAGCCTGGAAGTCAAAGTGGCTGGCTGCTGCTTATCGTTGCTTATTTACTGTCGGGCTCACACACACACACACACACACACACACACACACACAAAGAGACCCCCCAGCAATAAAGGGTTCTCTTATTCTCTCTCTCTCTTCCTCTATCTGCCTTTCCCATCCCTGCCCTCCCTACCTCACTTCCCTTCGTCAGCCGTTGTCTCTCTGTATTTACTGAAGTCCACTTTCAGTCCCCTCGACAACACAAACACACGCACACACACACACACACACACACAACAAATATTAAAGCAGCACACGCTCTCAGCCCGCTGACACCACCCCTCACCTTGTCATCCACCCTCTTCCTCGCTGTGGCTGTGTTTGGAGACCATCTCATTCACTGTGTGTTTTGGTCGGTTGTGTGCGGCTCTCGCTCATCCCAGCTCTGCGTCATTCCCTCTCACACACACAGAGAAAGACACATGCATGTGCTGTTCGATACAGCGGAATTTTCCTCTCTCCAGAGAGGGAATTCAGCTTCCAGCTTCCGTGTAGTGGCTCTGGGCGTCATGTAAACAGCTGCTAATGATTTGCACATATGGCCTTATAATAGATTTTTGGTGCAGTGTGTAAGCAAGGCCACAGTGTAGGTAGTAGCTAGTTGATGAATTTGCAAAAAAAGTAACCAGTGCAGATGTTTTTG